>CM026080.1:2432640-2970140 GCA_014839685.1 Anableps anableps | reverse complement strand
GCCTCCTCCTTGGGTGTAAGTATCATTACAACAAGACAACAACACCCTAATAAAGAGAATGACTGCACTGTGAGCTTTTGTTTTCCATGCCAATCAGGCAGCTGATGCTGCTAATTTCTTCTTTGTTGAGCTGAAACAAACAGATGAGTATCCATATCAGCATCATACATGGTGCTGACATCTTTCCTCGAATCAGAATATCTATTTTTACTGTCTTCCCCTTTGTTTATCAAAGAGAAGTTGTGCTTCCATACAGAAACATTTTTGTGGACTCAGTGTGATTTTGCCAGCTTGGAAGCTATACACGTTTAGAGCATTTACATGTATATGATCAGAGCATTTACTTACATTTAAAAGTTGCTGTGTGCTGTTCTCTTTTTGTGTGTTATATTCTGTGTACATAAAGACCCTAAGAACTTATAAACCATATAAAAGATAAACGTACAAGTAATTAAACATTTCCTGATAGGTAGAAAACCTTGAGTGTTTTGTATAAGATGGTTATTTGTACTCGGGATCACACTTTTTTTTCTGGGGCTGCAGATGGTGCAGTCAGTAACACTGTTGGTACTGGGTTTGAATCCCAGCCTGGCGTCTTTCTGTATAAAGCTTATATGTTCTTCCCGTGCATGCATGGATTCTCTCTGGGTACTCCTACAGTCCAAAAACAGAACTGTTAGGTTAATGGATCTCCTAAAAATGCAACCTTAGGTATGCATGTGTGTATGCATGGTTGTTTATCCTGTGTTTTGCCCTGTGATGGACTCGTGACCTGTCTAATTTTACCCCGCCTCTTACCCAATGATTGATGGAAATAGGCACCAGCACCACCTTGACCCTTCACGGACAAGTAGGTATAGATGAATGGATATTTTCTGGGGACAATGTCTTCCATCCAGGCCATTCTACATCCTTGATAGGGTCCGTGATCATTCATCACAAATAGTGCATGACTTCAAAAAGACCTTGTGATTAACTATATTTTGATTTCAAGCCAAAAGGCATTCCCCTCAACTAAAGCTTCACGAAAATAATAAATGGCAGAATTCATTAAATAATCACCATAATCATCTTTTGAACAAATATGGAACTAGTGATGTCCAGAAGAACAGAAGGGAGGATTCGGTGGTCCACTGAGTATTTATGCTTTCTGAAACTGTTCATATGTTTTGGTTCATTTTGCTGCAGTGGTGTAACTACAGTTTTGTAGCACATCTCTTTTTTCTCATATACGCACTTCATGTTGAATCAGTTGATATCAATGTAGTATGTGTGTTGATTATACAAGGCAGGTCCTGGTTCTTTTGGACTCTTGCTTTTGTTTTTTAGTGTTGAATTCTTATTTTCACTTATCCTAGTTTATTTCTTGTTTGTCTAGTTCTTAGGGTGAGTATTTCAGTTTATTTTAGATTATGTATATTCTCCAGCATATTGATTAGATCAGTCTTGTTTCTGTTTTACTTAGTACACTCTTTAGTTATCTTCTGCTTCTGCTAGATTTTGCTTCTGTCATTTCTTTGTATTGATTTCCTATTTTCCCCAGTCTAGTTGATCCCTTTGGTTTGTCCAGTGCTCAGTTTGAGTATTTCAGTTACTTTTAGATTATGTTGATCATTCAGTATTTTCTTAGTCATCCCAGTTATTTCCTTACACCCAGTTTTCCCCTTGTATGTTGTCATCATGTGTTTCTTATATTTATTAGATTAGCCATCTTTCAGTTCACTTTAGTAGACTTTAGTTATTTCCCTGTTTCTAGTTATCCCCAGTTACATGTAGATTTTTTCCTTGCTTCCCTGTTGCTCTCCCTCACCCCCTGCTGCCATTCTCTCTCTCTCCTCAGTCTCCTCTCTAGTTAATTCCCCACCCCTGCTATCATTCAGTCATCACCCCCAGCCTTTGTTCCAGCATTCACTTCCCTAGTATTTAAGGTCCTCTCCTTCTCCCACTCCTTGCTGGTTCCTTCCGTTTGCTATAAGTTATTCCTCCTGTTATCGCCGCCCATTTCTCTGTTTTATCTTCCTGTTTTGCCTCCAGGTTTCTCCCCGTTATGCTCCATGGATGCATGTTTTGTTTTTGCTCTGGATTCCTGCATCCTCCTGTGTTTTGTGTTCTTTAATTAAATCTTGAATGACTACTCACTGACTCTGCCTCTCTGCATTTTGGTCCGACACAACAAACCACACATCATGACAAGCCTAACCTTTTGACTTGGTCTACCTTACCTAGTAAAATAAATGTAAGTGTAAGTGACATTTAAATATAATTAGATGTAAAATGGTCTGTTATTGTGTTGGAAGCTATAGAAACTTTAAAAGGAAATGAGGTTGTCTCTCTTTTATATATTTATATATATATATATATATATATATATATATATATATATATATATATATATATATATATATATATATATATATAAGCGAGAGAGATTTTCTGTTGTGGCATGTTGTCATTTTAAATCATGACATTGCACTGGGATTTCTGTTTTACAATACTACTACATAATGACACTTCATTAATCAATGACTCTTAATCATTGATGTCACATCTAACAGATTCTAGACATTTCAAAATAAATTAATAAAATGACTGCTAGAACCCAAAGAACTTTACAAAAACAAAGTCAGTTCAATCCAATCATAAATACAGTGGATTGAACTGTGTATATATATATATATATATATATATATATATATATATATATATATATATATATATATATATATATATATATATATATATATATATATATATGTATACTACCTTACAGACTAGGCTTAATTAATAAAACTGAATGAAAAATAGTTGCTCCTCCTCCACCTCGCCCTGTACTTTGAGGAATGTGAAAATTTAAATAATTAGAAGGGTTTGACTCATTTATACTAACATAATCCTCTTGCTGCAGACAGGTTTCTGTGAGACAGAACAAATCAATATGATTATCACAAATCAAGTCATTAACTAGCAACGTCTTTGAAGAGAAAGATCTTATGTTCAATAAACCACATTTAATTGTTTTATTTTTCTGTTCAGTTAGAGTCGTATGTATCTTTCTGAGATTTTCATGATTTGCTCCTTTTAGGTTAGTTTTTAATCCATTTGATTTTGGCCGTGGGCAAGAAACTGTGTTAATAGGGTAATGGGTGGGTGACAGCAAAGAAGCTGCAGAGAGGTGTGTTAAACTGCAACTCTGCTACCTGGTCTGGATCCTGGGTTGTCAGTGTTTTGGAGGACTAATAAATTTGGCCAGATTCCTAGAAAGAAGAGCTGCTCCGTCCAAAGTGTGATGGACGCTGTCTCTCCAGATCAGACTGGGTTTTCCCCAAAATGTTCGCCAATTATCAATTATCGTTTTCAGGACACCACCTCGACAACCAGTGGTTGAATGACAGCATGCGGCTAAACATGTCATCACTGGTCTGATCGGGCAGTGGACCAGAAAAAACTACAGAGTCCAACATTGTTTTGGCAAACTTACACACCGAAGCAACACTAACTTTAGTGACCTCCGATTGGCATAACCGGGTGTCATTAGCGCCAGCATAAATCACAATTTTACTGTATTTACGCTTATCCTTAGCCAGCAATTTCAAGTAGGAATTGATGTCGCATGTTCTGGCCCCTGGCAAGCATTTGACTACGTTTGCTGGTGTCTCTAATGCCACAATTCTGACTATGGAGCTGCCAATTACCAGAGTTGGCTTCTCAGCAGGTGTGTCGCTGAGTGGGGAAAATCTGTTAGAAACGTGGACGGGTTGGTGGTGACCAGTGGGCTGGGTTCTGGAACTATGCTTCCTACAAACCATCACCCAGCCACCCTGAGGTCTCAAACACAAACAGCTCCACAGAGTTCAACATCAACAATAGAAAGTGATGCAATACGCCTTAACCAATCACAGCTGTTCATGGTGTCCACATTAGATAAAAACAGTTTAATGATAAATAAGTAAAATACTTTAAAGTAAAAATGCAGGCTGGTATTACATAAGTTTTCTATTCCATTTATAGAGTGATGTCTGCTTGAAGTTGAAATCTTGCTTTTAAAACAACATCCTTCTGTTTACTGAGGCCATCACCAGCTGAAAAGTTGTAAAATAAAATAAGATCATGAACACTGTATTGATGGAATTGGTGAGAAACAAGATTAAATCTTGTTTAGGTGGATGTAACTCAGATGTTTGGTAAATAAGAAATTGTGTGGTGACGTCACATTAAGCTCCACTCCCTGGCAGAGCTGTTCCGTATTTTGGAGGTGCTGAGTTGGCAAGCCTAATTTAAGTGCAAGTTTCTTGGTGCAGAAAAAAGAAAATGTCTGCTATTCATGCTTGATGCCTTTAAGTGTTTACAATATTCCTTAAGCTAGTCATTGTCTACATTAGTAATTGAAAAGGTTTTGATTCAAATTCATTTAAAGAGTCTGTGACCTGATAAAACCAAGACATCATTACAAAGATGAACTACTGTGCTTTCATTCTGTATATACAAAAGCTTTTAATAATAAATATTTCTCACAGACTACAGTAAATTCCATCGCATTGCAGTGTCACAGTTTTCGTCTGTAGTAATCAGGTCAAACGCCAGCGCCAACTTGTGACGTTATGGAGGTAAGCCAAAACATAAACAACTATGGTTGAGTACACAGAAGCGGAGGAAGTTGTGAGCAATTTCAGGAAGGAGGAAGAAGCTAGATCGAGTGATGAAAAAGAGGGAACTGGTTCTAATGAAGGACTGAAACCCTATGAGCCATATAGTTCAGGAAGCGACATTGACTCCAATGTTTCTGGAGAGGAAGTGTTCAATGGTGAAGGGCTGAAGCTGGACATCGGTCGCCTCTAGGGATGTCCCAATAACACTTTTTCCAGACCAAGTACGAGTACTTCAGTTTAGGTACTCGCCGAAACCAAGTACCAAGTACGTAGTTAACAAGTCCTACTTATACTTCACGCAATAACTTTTGAAAACAAATTTATTTTATTTAGATCAGGGTGGTTTTTCTTTTTTTTAAGCCTACAGACCCCCTAACTGTTTTAACAAATCATAAATAGAGCATGACATACAAACTGTTTAGTCTTCAAATGCTTTCTCAAATTACTCATCAAAAGACGCATTTTTCCAAGCCCATAGCCTGAACCAAAATTATTTTTTTGATGGTCCGGTCAGGCTGCAGCTTCTGTGTATGTATTAATATAAGCAATACATACACAGAGAAAGCCAAAAGAGAATGTGCAATAAAGTTAACAAATAAAACAAGTTAATAGTAAAACAGGCAACACGGGTGTAAAAAGACCCCACACCCCCCTCTGCCCACTCAAATATGGTGTTGTTGATGTGTGTTGTTATATTTAAAATGGGGGAGATGAGGCAGTGGCTGACACAATCGTCCCCCGGTGCCAATCCCCCTCTCCCCCCCAACCATTGCCTACATGCAAGATTTGGGAGGGAGCACAGGCACCGGAGGTGAGACTGATTGACCAGCTCATCCCCTGCATGCTACTTGGGTGGACCCTATATGCGTGTGTCATGCGAATGTTTTTCGTGAGCAGCAGCACTGTCGGAGACCAAGGCCATGAACAAGAGCCCTGAGAACCGACCAGGACTGAGGACAGCGACCCCACTGTCCCGGAACCATCCAGATCCCCAAACCCGATCCCCGGTCCAACATCCAACCATCCAGCCAAAGAAGCCACCAAATTCCAACAAGATGACCAGCCGGGAGTACCCGCACAGCCACAGACAGTGCACCATGGCAACCAAGAGCACACCCCCACTTCAACGAAGGAACCAACCAGCCGACCCAGCACAACCTCCACCGCGAGAGTACACCATGCAAGGAGGGTGCACGTCCAACATGCCCAGACAACCCAGGACCCACGGTGCAGAATCACCAGTGCAACAGCCCTTGATCTCTGTCACCTCCCCCCTCCCGACCATCCACCCCACAGCCCCAACCTCCAGCCAAGCACCAAACCATGGCCACAACTAGGCAAGGAGAACAATGACATACACTCCATGCCAACACTGAAGAAGCCAACAAGTTCCACCAGACCCAAATCCATCGGCCAACCCAAACGCAGGCACCCAGTCAGTGCAGGCACCCACACTGCTGCACAGGCAAATTGAGATCACCACGCGGCATGGGCCCCCACAAGCCCCCCTACGCACCACCACGCCCATCACACCACCAAGGGAAAGATGCCGACGTAGCAAAACATGGAGTGCCACCGACCACCACAGCCCAGACTGTAAAGGAGTCAACACACCTCCATTCCACCATACGTCTGCAAGGACACAGCAATAACCCCCAACCCCAGACACCCACCCAGGACTACCCAACAAACAAGCCAACCCTGCCCCGGCATGGGGCCGGGAAGGCTGGCGCAACCACAGGACCCAGCAACGCCTGCCGCACTCACACACGATGGCCAGAGCAGCACCACCCAGGACCATCACCTCATCACCGCGGCTGCCGTGCAACCAAGGGCAACACGCAACAGGGGCACCCCAAAACAAAAGTTATGTGCAAAGTCCACACCCCGAGATGCATCCAAACCAGCCCTGCAAAGCAGAGCCCCCCCCCCCCATGAAAGTGCACCCTCACAGAATAAAAGAGACCTACAACATCCACGCCCAGGGGCACATCCCCAACATCCATACCCCAGCCAGAAGCAGCACCCCGGGAAAACCCACACCAAGGTCCCCAGGGGGCAAAAGGCCCACAGAGCGTAAACCAAAACCCACTGAAAAGTCGAGACAATTCCACCCAAAACCATCCAGGCCAGCCAACTCGCAGAAGCCACACAGACCCCCAGACTCCACCTTCAGACAGAACCAGAACCGCCATGTATCAAAACCCCAAGGAGAACTGGAATCTGAACCAGGTCCACCCGAATGACACCCAGGCCCTACCGAGGGCTGTCTACCCAGCCACCACCCCAGAGAAAAGATACCCTCACCTTAACATTTACATACGGACAACTCTCAGACCACATACGACACCCAGGTTGAGTTCACCCCTCCCAAGGACCACTCCCCCCACCCGCAAAGTGCCCTCCCTGATGGGAGAGCACCTTCAATGAGATGGCAAAGACACCTCCCCACCATCTTAGGGCACCCCAAGGCCTATCAATACACTGAGGCCAGGGCTGGGCATCGGTGCGCACACCGGCCCAAAACCCCAGCAACATACCCACCAAGACCCAAGCCTCCTAGGCCCAACTGGTACCTCAGCACAGGGGCAACACACCCCCAGAACCTCGAGTCCCAGAGCCCACCCCAAACCCATTCAGGAGCAGCCCAGCCACCAGGTCAGTAACTGTCAGTTCAGACTGCCAAGAAGCGCACATGCAGCCACCAGAAGTCATCACCCAGAACCACCAAGGTCCCCTCCCAGATGGGGGGCCACAGCCCCCTGCCCAAGACCCTCTGTGAAACTTGGGACCCTCTGTCCCAAGATCCATTGGAGGGCCCCCGCCCCCGGGGGCCCTCCAATGCCCCAGACCCCAACAACCCCACAGCAGTCACAATACCCCACAGGGTGAAATCAAAGGCTTTCTCCCACCCCCACTATGTGATGGAACCAATCAATAGAGCCAAGAGAGATTGATCTAATGTGGAGGCAGAGGCTGTCTCAAGACTGATATGATCCAACAAAAGGTCTCTATACCAGTTAATACTAAGAGTATTTTTATTTTTCCAATTTATAAGTATAGTTTTCTTTACGATACATAAGGCAGTACAAATCATGTGAAGTGACTTTGTCTCCAAGGTGATGTCATCTAAATGGGCAAGTAAGCAAACCGAAAGAGAGGGTGAGATTTTACATTTCAGACACTTTGATAAGTCCTCACATATCCGGTGCCAGAACCTCTGAACAGGTGGACAGAACCAAAATGCGTGGATATAATTGTCAGATATATTGCCTGTGCACTCCGAGCAAGTGCTACATGATATAAAACCCATCCCGAACATCCGTTGACCTGTATAGTGTACTCTGTTAAGGATTTTGTATTGTATCAATTGTAAATTAGAGTTTCTAATCATTTTAAAAGTTCTTAAACATATGTGACCAGAGGTTTTGGTCAAAGTTGACTGACAAATCCATCTCCCATTTCTCAATGGGAAGGGATATCAATTTGTCTGTTAGACCTTGTCCTGTAAAATTTTTGATAGTAATTTGGGAAGGTTAAGATTAAGGAACTCTAATACCCTTGATGGGTTTCTAACCTAGTTTTATTGATCTTAAATTTATTTTTTACTGTAGATTTAATTTGTTAGTATTCCAAAAATTTAGTCTTGTCAATCCCATATTGTATTATTAATCTGTTAAATGGGATAACGTCTACCTCCTCATTTATGTGTTCCAGGTATTTGATTCCTTTACACCTCCAACCTGGGAAGTTTATCATATTATTTTGTTGTAGGATGTCAGGGTTGTTCCAGATGGGTGTACGTCTGCATGGGATTAGTGAAGACTGTATCATTTTAAGAAACTCCCACCATGCTGTCAGAGAGGAGCTAACACTGATGCTTTTAAAGAATACCTGTCATTTTATGTTTGAGCCAATGAATGGAAGCTCTGAAATCATTATATTGTTGCATAGTGTCTGTTCTACGTCTAACCAGGATTCATCAAGGGGGTTATGTTTTAACCTACTGGCTAAGAAGTAATGATAACAGTTGGGCAGCTCTAGTCCTCCTTTATCTTTGGTCTTGTGTAGTGTTTTAATGTTTTAAAGTTAATACGTGGGGGTTTATCTTTCTAGAGAAATTTAGAGATCTAAGGATCTAAACCAATCAGATGATGGACATTGACAGAATCATTGAGAATAAGTAATAAATTCTAGGCAAAACCATCATTTTTATTGAAGCTATCCTTCCCATGAGAGATATGGGTGGAGATTTCCAAGATCGCAAGATCATGCTCAACTTTCTTTAAAAGCGGGATGCCGTTTAGTTTTGTTAAATCTTCCAGTCTAGGAGAAACATTGATACCCAAATATATAATATTCCCTGACTGCAGATGTGAGATGAACATTGATAAGGGATATGGGACAATAACTGGTAGGGAATACAGGGTCCTTGCCTGGTTGTAACAGGAGACTAATGTTGGCAGAATTCATATTTTTGGGAAGTCTGCCATTTTCCTCTGTTTCCTGCAGCATTCTGTGAAATGTTGGTGCCAGGATATTCAGAATTCATTGTAGAACTCTGCTGGAAATCCATCTGGACCTGGAGCTTTGTTACTGGGCATGCTTTGGAGGGCTTCCTAGAGTTCAGCTGATGTCAGTGGTGAATCCAGCCTCATTGCATGACTACCTGATAATTTAGGAAGTGATACTTTATCCAGAAATTAATCAATATCCTTATCTGACTGGTTTATCTGGGGTGAGTATAAAGCTTTGTAAAAATCTCTGAAAATGCTGTTTATTGTTTCAGGATCATAAACTGTATTCCCAGTTAGGTCCTTAACACCAGATATAGTTTTTTTCCCTTATTTATTTTGAGCTGGTTAGCTAGAAAGCTAACCGATTTGTTACCATGTTCAAAGTTTTCAGTTCAAAGTCTTTGCTGTTGGAATTGATAATTGTTGATAATTTAATTTAATTCTAGTTTTGCTTTACATATTTTTTCCAGTATTTCTTCGTCTTGAGAGGCTTCTAACAATTTAATGACTTCTTCTAATTCCTGAATACATTTATTTTCTTTTTTCTTTTTATGTGATGAGAATGAGATTATTTTACCTCTCATCACTGCTTTCCCTGCTTCCCAGAGAACAGAAGCTGGTGTCCCAGGCAGGTCATTATACTACAAATATGAAGCCCACTCTTCTTTAAAATATTTGATAAAATCTTCATCCTTAAGTATTGAATCTCTAGTTTATACTTTTTGGGATTTCTTTTCTGTTTACGAGAGTTAAAGGGACAGGAGCGTGATCACTGACAGCTATAGGATGTATCTCAGTGTCTGAAATGTCACCCAACAATGAGCTGCTAAGTAAAAAATAATCCAGACGAGAGTATAAGTGATGAACATGTGAGAAGAGAGTGTACTTGCTACAGTTCGGGTGAAGAGATTGGCATGCATTGCAAAATCTATAATCACTCATGTACTGTTTGACTATATTTATGGATTGCTAACTGTGCTGAGTTCCTGCTGTACTGAACCTGCCTACTTCTTCATTCAGACCAAAGCTGAGGTCACCTCCAAGTAGAAGTGAGCATTCGAGAGATCAGACTGCAGAAAAAAAATAATGAAAGAAAGGGGTGTCATCAACATTTGGGCCATATAAGCTGGCAATACATAACTTGTGGTTATGTATAGATAGTTGTATTATTATATATCTACCCTCTGGGTCTGTGACTGTGTCTAGTATTGTATAATTAATATTTTTGTGTATTAATATTGTTACTCCCCTTTGTCTTGAGTTATAGCAGGCAGAAAACACATAAGGAAACTCAGGTGATTTAAGATAATCTGTAGTTGTGGCAGATTTATGAATTTCTTGTAATAAGACAACATCTGCCTATAGTCTTTTAAGATGGTTGAAAATTCCAAATCTTTTCTGCTGTGTACTGGTTCCATTGACATTCCATGTGACAAACCTTATCGTGCCCTTGGTTGTGTGTGTGTGGCTACAGTTGAACAGTGCATGTCACCACAGAGACAGAAAGACCCAAATAAAACCATAGTTAATGCTTGAGGTTGCCAAGTTAGAAGTTCAGATGCAGTGATATAGGAAAGGGAAAGGTATAAGAAAATTAAGAAGGTGTTGGATGTGAGAGAAAATGTAAGATATAAGGTTGTATTATGAAATATTTGTGTGTGGTTTTGTATGCATGTGCATGAATGTTTGTTGGATGATGAAAAAGAAAAAAAAGAGTGAGAAAGTGTAACACAAATGGAAAGGAGGAACAAGAGGAATAGAAAATAAAAACAAACAGCCATGGCCCTGCCCACCTCCAGCAGCATAATATCCTACCAAGCTGTGCTTTACATTTTATTACATTTACCAGTGAATTTACCTCTTATCTAACCAATTACATATTTAAGATTAACCTGATGTTGCTCCTAATAAAACCATGGAGTGACCTCCCGATCCCTGTACAGCTGACCATTAACAGAGTTTACCTACAGCCACTGTAGCTCTGATGCCCTCAGTGATGTATTTCTTCCTAATTGGGAATAATACTTGCCTCCGATCGAGGATCTCTTTAGGAAATTGATCGTTAACGCTGTAATTTGTTCCATGCAGCTCTCTGCCCTGACTCCTGACCTGCTCTTTTTGCTTATAGTGCTCAAATTTAGCTACAATTGGCTGACGCTGTTTGTTATTGGGCTTCTTGCCTCTGAGGCGATGAATAGGATGGAAAGTTATGTTTTTCACCACCTTACTTGAGTTTCAGCTGATGTTGGAGGAATTCACGAACTGAGGCTTCAGCATCCTCCTCTGCTTGCTTTGGGATCTCAGAGAAGACAAGCTTGTCCCACATGCCCTGAGCTTGGATATCCAGGATGGTCTCCCTCATTTTCCTGTTTTCACCAGACAGCTGCGTCATCCCATCAGTGAGTTGTTTCATGTTATCCCTCCGCATTTGGTTCTCGGCAGCGAGCGACACCACCTGTTCTTAGCTGAACTCCAGAGACTCCCTCAGTGCTTGAAATTCCTTGTGGAGAACCTCCACCAAGGCAAGTCGGGCATCTAGGCTGGTTAGCCTTTTATCGATTCAGTCCAGGACATCAGTGTAGCTTTTCTCTGGAGATATTGTGGATGTGCTTGTTGAGCAGTCTGAACAAGTGCGTTTAGATGGTGGTGTGGCCGTGGTTGCGGCGCTTTTTGTGGTTTGCCCGTCACAATGTTGTCAAAACACTCGTCCACATATAACTCTCCAGGCTGTCCGAGGTTTCCTCGTCCAGTTTGTTTTATTGAAAAATAATAGGCAGGGGTTAGTATTAAGAACGATTCTATTTTTGTTATGATTCATGTTTGGTCCTGCCCATGCTGTAATTAGTTTTCATTCTACTCACCTGTGTCACCTGATTGCTGATCTGTGCCACCTGGGCCCTGCTCTACTTAACTCCTCTCAGCCCCTGCCTCCCTGCCAGATTATCGACAGCCACAAGCCAGTAGAAATCCAGCGTTTCATGGCTTGCCTTCTTGTGTTTCTTCGACCCATTTCCGTCCACGGATCTTCCCCTCCTGCCAAGCCCGTTACGGATTCCTTTGGTTCTGGATTTCTGGACCCTGACTCAAGCTCCGCTTCACGACCACCGAGTATTGCCTGACCCTCAAGTTAAGTTTGCTCTCTCTGCCTCTCCGTGTATAACCTCTGCCTGATTATCGTCTAGCCCCTGGTGCTGCGTTGGATTCCCTTGTGGAGACCTTCATCGATTCTTCCTGAGCTGCTACCAGTTCCTGATTCTAAATAAACTTGTTTTTCCTTTACGTACTTCTGTGTGTGGTTGAATTTCCGGGTCCTCCCAGTGAGTCCTTACAGAATAATCTAGCCACTATGGACCCGTCACCCACACAGGAGTGGCGTTCAAGTGTTGAAGACGCTATTACCCGCCTGGAGTCAAACATGCAACAAATGATGAGCATGCTTGATAGGATGTCCTCCCTTCCCTCCCCTAAAGGAGCCCCTTCTCCCAGCCTCAAAGCCGCTACGTCTGGTTTCCAGGTCTCGCCCATTTTTGAGCCCCGCCTGTCTCCTCCGGAGGTGTTTAAAGGTGAGCAGAGTCAGTGTCGTCCCTTCATTACTCAGTGTGAAATAATCTTTGAACTTCAGCCGTCATCTTTTCCCTCTGAACGCGCTAAAGTAGCCTATGCTATTTCCCTCCTTTCGGGAAAAGCCAAATTATGGGGGACTGCAGAATGGCGGAGGGACTCCCTCATTTGTTATCGGTTCCAGGACTTTTCCAAGGAGCTAATCAGGGTCTTCGATCCTGTTCTGCCTCAGAGGGAGGCTGCACGTGGGTTGCTCAGACTCAAACAAGGCAGGAAGCGAGTAACTGAGTACATTATCGATTTTCATGCTCTATCCTCAGGAAGTGACTGGAACGATGAGGCACTATGTGATGCGTTCTATCAGGGTCTCAATGAGGAGATAAAGGATGAGCTGTCTACCCGAGACGCTCCCAAGGACCTGGAGGAACTGGAGACCCTGGCCGCCAGAATTGATGCTAGGCTCCATGAGAGAAGGTTGGAGAGGAGTTCCCTCAGTCATAATTACCATGTTGAATCTGTTCCCAGATCACAGCCACCAGTCACGGCTCCACCTTTGAGTTCTTCACCCACCTCTCCGGGAGAGGAGCCTATGCAGATTGGTCGAACTCGCCTGTCCCCACAAGAGAGAGAGCGGAGATTTAAGAGAGGCCTTTGTTTCTATTGTGGTGGAGAGGGTCACCTACTTAGTCGGTGTCCTGTAAAAGGCCAGGCTCAGCAGGAGGTAAGAGGCTCCTGCTGAGTCAAAAGCGATGGCAATCCTCTTCGTTCTCTGTTCAGGCCACTCTCCAAGCTGATTGTCAAACCAAGCGTCTCCCAGTCTTTATAGATTCAGGAGCAGATACTGAGTTCATGGACCGTGGTCTTGCCGATTCTCTGGGCATCCAACTTTTACCTACCTCTAAGTGTCTTGAAGTTTTGGCTATTGATGGCCATGTACTTCACCAGATCACCCATGAAACGGGTCCCATTAAGTTCAGTATTTCTGGGAATCACCATGAACTTATCTCCTTCCTGATAATAGAGTCCCCTGGTCTCCCTGTCATTTTGGGGGCTTCTTGGCTAAGAAAACACAACCCCCACATTGACTGGGTGAAGGGCGAGGTGTTGGGTTGGTCACCATCTTGCCATTCCACTTGCCTCTTAGCAGCTTCGGTCCCTTTTTCTGTCCCTATCTCGGGACAGGAAACCTATCCCGACCTATCCAAGGTACCGGCTGTTTACCATGACCTTCGGGAAGTCTTTAATAAGCATCGCGCCACTTCTCTTCCACCCCATCGGCCCTATGATTGTGCTATTGATTTGCTTCCTGGAACCTTTCCTCCCAAAGGCCGTCTATACTCCCTCTCCGGCCCGGAGGATAAGGCCATGAGGGATTATATCTGTGACGCACTCAAGGCAGGCATTATCCGCCCTTCATCCTCTCCAGCTGGTGCAGGTTTTTTCTTTGTGGGCAAGAAGGATGGTTCTTTGAGACCCTGTATTGACTACAGGGGATTGAATGACACCACAGTCAAGAATCGTTACCCACTTCCCCTAATGAACACTGCTTTCGACCTGATTCAGGGATCCACAGTTTTTACCAAGCTCGATCTCAGAAATGCCTACCATCTAGTCCGTATCAAGAAGGGGGATGAGTGGAAGACGGCTTTTAACACTCCAACCGGCCATTATGAATACCTGGTAATGCCCTTTGGCCTATCCAACGCTCCCGCAGTGTTCCAAGCTCTAGTCAATGATGTCCTCAGGGACATGGTCGGTCGTTTTGTTTATGTTTATCTGGATGACATCTTAATTTTTGCTAAGGAACCCTTCGTGGTCTGGACTGATCATAAGAATCTGCAGTACCTCAAGTCTGCTAGAAGACTTAACCCCAGGCAAGCCAGGTGGGCTCTATTCTTCAGTCGCTTTAATTTTTCACTATCTTACAGACCTGGGAGTAAGAACACTAAGCCAGACGCACTCTCCAGGCTGCATGAGACTATGGAGGAGAGTCAAGAGGCTAGGCAGGTGGACTATGTGCTCCCCTCATCTGCGCGGCTAGCAGTTTCCAGGCTAGAGCTAGAGCAGAGAATCAGAGAGGCCCATCTGCAAAGCCCCATCCCTGAGAGCTGTCCTAAGAATTGACTATTTGTCCCTGAGCAGCTAATACCTGAGGTACTATCCTTTTGTCATGCCTCTAAATTTTTCTGTCATCCAGGAGTCACTAAGACCCTAGCTGTGATCAGGAGGTGTTTCTGGTGGGAGACTATGCTGCAAGATGTAAAGGAGTTTATCAAGGCTTGCAGAGTGTGCTGTCAGGCTAAACCATCCCGTCGACCACCCTCTGGGCTTCTGCGGCCCCTCCCGGTTCCTCACCGCCCATGGTCCCACATATCCATGGATTTTGTTACTGGTTTACCCTCTTCCGATAACCATTCTGTCCTCCTCACAGTTGTGGATCGATTTTCTAAGATGTCCCACCTGATACCACTTCGCAAACTGCCTTCGTCTAAGGAGCTGGGAGCGGTTCTGGCCCGTGAGGTGTTCCGTTTGCATGGTCTACCTACTGACATTGTTTCTGATCAAGGACCCCAGTTCATTTCTAAATTCTGGAAAGAATTTTGTGGTCTCCTGGGCATCACAGTAAGTCTCTCGTCAGGATTCCACCCTCAGTCTGACGGGCAAACGGAGAGGGTCAACCAGGAGGTGGAGACCAAGCTGCGCATGCTCTGTGAACATGATCCCTCTTCCTGGTCACAGAACCTTCCATGGGTGGAGTATGCCCTCAACTCACTCCCTTCTAGCTCCACAGGTCTGTCTCCCTTTTACACAGTTTATGGCTACCAGCCTCCAGTCTTGTCCCTTCAAGAGAAGCCCACTAGAGTTCCCTCCGCCCATGCCTCTGCTTTAAAGTGCCAGCGGGTATGGCGCCAGGCCCGCAGGGCCCTTCTAAAGTCCTCTGCTTTATGTTCTAGATTTGCAAATCGTCGCAGAGTTCCGGCACCCACTTACACCGAAGGTCAAAAGGTCTGGCTGTCCACCAAGGACCTTCCCTTGCGGGTCTTCGACCCATTTCCGTCCATGGATCTTCCCCTCCTGCCAAGCCCGTTACGGATTCCTTTGGTTCTGGATTTCTGGACCCTGACTCAAGCTCCGCTTCACGACCACCGAGTATTGCCTGACCCTCTAGTTAAGTTTGCTCTCTCTGCCTCTCCGTGTATAACCTCTGCCTGATTATCGTCTAGCCCCTGGTGCTGCGTTGGATTCCCTTGTGGAGACCTTCATCGATTCTTCCTGAGCTGCTACCAGTTCCTGATTCTAAATAAACTTGTTTTTCCTTTACGTACTTCTGTGTGTGGTTGAATTTCCGGGTCCTCCCAGTGAGTCCTTACACTATTTTGGTTTTAATATATTTGCTTGTTTTACCTAAGTTGGACCTGTTTGTTTGTTTGTTTGTTTTACCAGTATGCCGCCATGTTACTTACGCAATACGCACAGCTCTCGTGAGATCTCAGCAGCTCATCTCACCCCCTGGTGCCATCTCCACCCACCTCAAAACTCATGCCTGTGATTGACATTGTCCTGTCTGCTGGATCCTGCTGAGAGGGGCAAACTATGAAGATGTGAAGGAGAATGTCTGTGGGTGTTGGTGAACGATGTGAGCCTGACAAGGAGACCTTATGCTCACATGCTGGCTGGTGTGCAGACTGAACTGGCACAGTATCAATTTGTGTGGGCGCTGTCCCCTCCTTACCTACATGCGCACACACAGCTCGCAAGCCCGCGCACCCTACAGGAGGCTCTGGAATATGCACTGGAGAAAGAGATGGTGATGGCTTCTGTGCAGAGGAAGTGCCACCAAGGATCAGGTCAGTGACTGGATATGAGATGGCAGCAGAGAGACCAGTGTGGCTAGAAGAAGTCACTGAACTGATGAGGGGTCTGAAATTACCTCCAGTAAAATATCAGCAGACGCCACCAAGTGACACATCTCTGCTGGGGCTGTGGAAACACTGGACATCTGGTGAAGCACTGCTCCACCCAGACCAGAACACTGGGAAATGAACCGGGGACGCAGTAAGTGGGAAACTCCGCAACCCATATGCTGACCATCGCATTGGAATGAGACAGCTGGATGAGAGAGCCAGGGATTGCTGTGGTGGGAAGAACTTCCATTTCAGACCTCTACCTTATTCATATATGCATTGAGGGGATTCCCTGTACAGCATTGGTGGACACAGGGTCAACAGTGACAGTGGTTCGACTGGAGGTGGTATCATCATTGAGTCATATACCAAGAAGCATCAAAAGCACTGTTTTGTCTTGATCCTATGTGATGGTTTCAAAATCTAAAATTTTTTTCTTCATATTATCATAACTACTCGAAAGGTATTAGACAAAATTGGTTGTGGAGGAAATCGGCAGCTATGAAGGACTGGCGATGTGTCCAGGGTGTACGCCACCTCTCGTCTGATGACCGCTGGAGATAGGCACCAGACCCCCTCGCGACCCTGCATGGATAAGCGTGATGGATAGTGGATGGATGGATGGAAATCGGCAGACCAGCATAAGGTCAATAAGAGAGTCTGGGAAAGACTTGTATACTTTAACTTCATAGTGATATATATGTTTTTTCCATTTTTATTCATGAATTTGAACATGTAGTTTGACATAACAGGCTTAAATAGAAATAAGACAAAACAAAAATCAACAACAAATCTTCCCCCCCCCCCCAAAAAAAAAAAAAAAAAAAACAGGAACAAAAAAAAAAAAACATGATACTTTAAAGCTGCAGGATGTAACTTTGCATTGCTCCCGACCTAAAACAACCAGTCAGACCCAGGAGGAAGGTCTTAACGCTGTCAGTTACCCTTGTGTTCGGCAACTAACTGTGCTAATAGTGAAAAAACAACTTACCATTCCAGGAAAACTGTTTATCCACCGTCATTGGTGGCCATGGTAACTAGTCTTAGTATTCATGGCAGGCTATGTTGTGATGAACCAGCAGTAACTTAGCAGCAAGCAAAGGGGAGTATATGAGCCGGGTAAATGAGGGTGATTGACAGCGCTAAGTCCCTCCCCCTGGTTCTGATTGGTTGTTTCTGACTGAAACTGGTGTATGTCTGCAGTTAGTAATGGAAGCACTGGGAGAAGGCAGAGGAGCTTTATTTTTTTTTCACAAATTATCTCTTATACTACACTGTCACAACATAATAATTTAAAAAAAAATGTTTAAAACTTTTTCATAAAAGTTACATACTGCAGCTTTAAGGAATTAAAGGAGCAGTATCATGTAAAATCTACTTTTTTAGCTTTACATCATGTTATAATGTTATTCCCTCATCAAAAACATACTTGGAGTGTTTCCTTGATTCCTTCATGCATGTTTGCCACAGGAGATTAAAAGATATTTCAGCCATTCAGCTGTGCAAAAAGCCTGGGTGGATACAGCTCCACCTTTGAGACACAGCTCCTTCTCAGAGCTGCAGTTTCCAAGCTTCCAACCTTCTGCCTCACAGAGCACCCCTACTCTGTAACTTCCCCACTCAGCTCAATCAGACTAGCCAGCAGCAATTAGCAAACACCTGGTGGAACTGCACATCTGCTGAGCTCATTAGATGAGCTACTTCTCAGTGAAACGCTGACAAAAACATTGTTAAAGGGTTAGCTGTTGTGGTGACTTCCTAGAGGCAGAGTTTCAGAAAGAGCAGAAGTTTTTAAAGAGACAGAGGCCCAATTTCAAGGCATTAAATTACAAAGTCAAACTTCTTTTAAAATATATTTGATACATATGCAGCATGTTTGTAACAACTGAACTAACATAGTTACTTGATTGTGCTATAAAATGGCACTGTATGTGGAAAATACATAATATTGCCCCTTTAAAGTAGTTAATAAAAGGTTGCAATATCTGAAACAAATTGTCAGCATTTTCTCTGAGTCAAACTTGATTTTTTCTTGTTTTAAAAAAGACATGACATCCTTCAGCCACAGCACCGCTGCTGGAGGGTGAAGGGCTTTCCAGGACAGTAAAATTCTGTGTTGTGCCAGTAACAAAGTAAAGGCAATAACATCCATCTGATGCGCTCTCTGTTTTGATTGTTACACTAAAACCCTGCCCACTGGTGGCAATTTTTGGTATTCCTGAGTATTTCACTGTAAATCTTGGTTGAAAGCAAAGTAAAGAGACCTGTATGATTGAAGTAATGAGTTGAAAAACATGAGTTAAAGTGCAAGGGAAGGGGTTACATCTGTTGCACAGATCAGAAACGCTATGATATATTGTTGATAGTGTTGATTTTGATAAATGAAATGTCTGTCTACTGTCTTAAACTGAATAAGGGAAAGTCTTGCATGAGATGATGAAGTACGAATTCTATCAGTTATTTTGGTCCAATGATCGTCCCCAAATTTAATACCCAATTCTTGCTCCCATTTAGAAGCAATGCTTTTTGTTGAGTGATTGCCTAAGACAGAAATAACAGTATGTATTTGTGATATAAGAGCCCTAATGTGGGGTTTCAACTCAAAAAGATCCTCCAATGAATGCTTGGGGTGTAGCTTTGGGAACTCTGGGAACATAGAAGATACGTAGTGTCTTATTTGAAAATAGAGGAATAAATAAAGCGAAGGTAAATGGTACAGCGAAGACAAATCCCTAAAGCTGAGAAATATGTTATCTCTAAAAAAATTCATAAAAGCATTTGATACCTTTTCTTGCCCATATCCAAAATGAAGAGTCCAAAAAGAAAGGGGGGGGAAAGATGATTATTACAGATTGGGGCCAAAGCAGAGGCGGAGATAGGACTGAAATGACATCTGAATTGATACCATATTTTTAGAAAGCCAGTTAGAACCGGGTTATCTACGTATTTTGATGGAGAAACAGGGAGAGATGGAAAAAAGTAATGCTGAAAGTGAGGTAGAGAGAGACATGATTGAGCCTCATGATTTTACCAAGTATAGCGTAAGGATCCTTCAGCCAATAAATGCACTTCTAAATATTGGCTGCCCAGTAATAAAATATTAAGTTGGGGAAAGAGAGACCACCACTGAGTTCTCTCTGTTATAGTAAGGTCATGCTAACCCTTACTTGCCCATATAAATTAAGAAATCATTCGATTTACAGTTTGAAAAAGGATTTAGGTAAAAACAGTGGGATACATTGAAAAAGGTATAGAAATTTAGGCAAAATATTAATTTTATCAATATTAATCCTACCAAGAAGTGATACAGGGAGGTTTCCCCATCTTTGAAAAAACAGTTTTACATGAGTTAGCAAAGGATAAAGGTTTCCAGGTTGAAAGGCTTTAAATAAGCTGGTACTATGCACTCCCAAATATTTAAAGCCTGAACAGGCTAGATGGAAAGGGAAAGGATGATCAGATTGTCTATGCTCCTGTGGTGCTAGGTTTATGGGAAAACATTCTCTTTTTTTATACTAATGTACTCAGAATAAGAGCCAAAACACTGAAGTATTTCCATGATAGAAGAGAGGTGAGTTATTGGATCTGAAACATATAATAAATCATATGCATATAAGGCAACCCTATGCTCTGTCCCACCGTGAGTAACCCCCTGAAACAGGGGAGAGGTTCTGAGAGTTACTGAGAGAGGCTATTTTTGCTAAAGTGAAGAAAAAAGGTGAGAGTGGACAACCTTGACATGTACCACATGATAAAGTAAAATAATCTGAGTTCATCATATTAATACTCACTTCAGTGCCTTTTCAGCGTCAAGAGAAATGACCACATCAGGGAGAGTACTATAATTTTTGGAACATATTATATTAAAAAGAGCATGGATATTGTAAAGAGAATGTCTTCCTTTGATAAAACCTGTTTGTTCACCTAATATGATCGATGGGAGGACTTTTTCCAAATGAGAGCAGTTTAGACAAGATTTTAAAGTCTACACTAGGCAGACTTATAGGCCGATAAGAGCTGCAGGATCCTTTCCCTCTTTATGTAGTAGACAAATACAAGCTGGTCTGAGTGTCTGAGGGAGAGAGCCTAGTTTTTGTGACTCCTCAAAAACTGACAAGAGTAATGTGGCCAGTTTCATATGAAACTTATTATAAAATTCATGGGGGGGGATCTATCCGGGGCAGGGGATTTCCGAGACTGTAAGGATTTAACAGCAGCTATAACCTCTCCCAATGCAAGGGTTGCATCAATTTCTGTGGCAGTTGAGGATGCAGTTGTGAGAACATCCAATCCATTAAGGAACTGATTCATATTCTCAAGTATTCAAAAAATTAACCATTAACCATCGCCATACTTTTCTGTGTTCTCCAGATCACTAGAACTGCTCAGGATCAGTGATTTATTCAAATTCACATTAAAAGCTGCTTTTGACTATATTGGTTTGACGGTGTAATATGTTTGAAATTGAATCAATCTATGTAATTATATTGATCTGATTATATTATCCTAAGTGTATATTGTTTGTCTTGTAAAGTGCATTAAGATGACAAGTTTTTTGAATTGCTGCTATACAATATAAATGAGTTCAATTTGATTTGATTTGATTGATGAATTTTGATTTTGGTGGGTGTTGGACCCCTCTAAGGTTGCCCACTGCTTCTAATTTGGCTTATATGTAAACTTCAGAAGACTTCTTATCTCATTGCTGCATTTTTCTGATGATTTGGTTCTGTTGGCCTCATGAGGCTGGGGCTTTAGTGGGCACTGGGGTGGACTGCAGCTTAATTTCAACAAAAATCGTTGTGTGTAGATTTTTGTGTTTTTGTGTGTCAGTCTGAGCTCTGGGCCTTCTGTTTTCCCAACAGCCTCACTCAGTTTACAGACACAAAGAACACTGCAACAAACTCCCTCAGCTACAGCCATCTCTGGGGCTTTCTTTATCTGTATCTGTGTGAGACACGCATTGAACAGATCACTGTTTTTATGTGTAATTTCCTTCTGTTTGTCTCTGGGAGTGTATTTATTATCTTGGGAATTTAGCGACTCTCCAACAGTCTGTCAGTCCCTGGTAATTTCTTTCTTTTTTAATTTACAGATTTGTTTTTTTTTTCCTTTTTATGGTTTTTCTTTTTTAATACTAATGCTTTCAATCTCAAAATATCATTCTATAATTGTAGTTGTCTAAAAAACAAGCAAATGTTTTCTTGTCAAATTCAATAAAAAGAGAAAAATCAGCAGGATAATATTTGCCAGGTTTTTACAATTTTACCTCCTCTATTTGTACATGACATTGTGCGTAATTTGTGTAAAAAAAAAAAAAAAAAAAAATAAAATAATTAAAAAATTAAAAAATCGCATAGTTTGAGAGACAATCAGCAATAAAGTGATACACTGCCATACAGCTGCCATCTCAGAGGATAACCCTGCCTTCTGCTGTATGTGCGTGAGGTTCTGCATTCGCCGTACCCTGCTCAACATTGATTATCAAGAAATTAAGGTACTGTTTTCTTTTTTTATTATTATTATTATTATATACACAAGTTATTAAGCCAGAGGGCTGGAGTGGAGCTGCTACACTGTAAAAAAAAAAAACAACTGACATTCAAGCTAAGGTAATCTCTGCAGCCCTATATAAAATAAGACTGCGAAACTGTTCAGGGATTTAACGTTACACCTCTTGTGGGACTGTGTTCATTGAGCATGTTATTTTGATCGACTTGTAAGACACTTAAAGATGAGTTTAGCTTTTTTTTGACTGTTCACTTTCTTTATTAGGAGGATTAAGCCAAATGGTTTAATGGGGCTACTGTGCTGGGGGGGGTACAGACTTAGATCTTGTATTCCTTTGGTTTTTCAGGGTGGGCTTTGTCATACCCCTACACAGTGGGATTAGTTTCCTCTACAAAAGTGGCACCTCACGAACAGGATACAACCCCAAATCTGTTTAGGAAACCATACAGTATTTGTTGCTGGGCTGTGTATCCAACATGTCAGAACTAGAAAATCTGAGGAGAGATTTTGCTGGGCTACAGAAAAGGCTATCAGAACAGGCAGGTGCTTTAAAACAGGCCAGGGATGAGCAGAGGGAAGCTCTTTCACTTGCAAAAGCAGTTATAGATCAGCAGACAGCAGCCTGTAAAGTCCCAGCCAGGGTTTACATGCTTAGAGACCGCAAACTTCCAGATTTTAGTGGTTACCCAACAAAAAGTGGAGATAAACCATGGATGAATGGGTCTCTATAATGAAGTCTGCCTTCCATGTTATGAAAGTGCCAAAGCAAGATGAAGTGGCTCTAGTCAAACAGCACCTAAAGGATGAAAGGGCCTAGAATCTCAATGGAGGAGATTTTTGATGTCCTCCTCCAAACCTGTGGGGATAAGACCTCTATTGGCACAAGGTTAAAGGAGTTTTATGAGTGAAAGCAGCTGTCTGGGGAAACCATCAGGTCTTATGCTTATGACCTACAGGAAAGGTTAGAACATATTATAAGGAGGGAACCTGATCATGTCCCAAACCCTGATGCTGTGTTTAGGGAACAGTTGTCTTGGATCTGAAAGATGGGTCTCCGAGAAGGGAAGCAAAAAGAAATGTTAAAATGAGAATAAAATGAAATTTGTCAAACTGTTGCAGGGTGCAATTACCTGGTCTGAGAAGGAGGAGGAGGTACCACCTGAGTTGACTACTCTCTGTAGGCCAAGAGTTTAAGAAGCTGTAAATGCCACTATGGCAGCAGAAGATAGATTACCACTCCTGACAATGGAAATGCTTCATAACTAGATAAAAGAGATAGCTGCATGCCAGGAAGAGTTGTTCCAAGTGCTGTACAGCAGAGATAGGGGGAAAGGGCAGAATAGCATTCCCCCCTAGAAAACTACCTTTGAAGGACAGTGATGGGAGGTATATTTGCTATACTTGTGATGAGGCTGGTCACACTAGCTGGCAGTGTTTCAAGAAAACAGACAAGGTGGCCACTGCTACCCTCCGTAAAGCCTCAACCCTGGCAACAGGGTCCAGTAACCTTGACGGTACAAAGAAAAATCCTAATTCCTCCACAATAACAAGTCAAATGACAGTGTGTCATATCAGAAGTAAATGACAGTTCAAGAAGAAGCGCTTTTGGGGAGTGTCGGACAATCACACTAAAGATGGGGGGAGTTGAGACCCTTTGGGACATAGGCTCCAATGTATGGAAATTAACAAGCTAACCGTCGACTTGTTCCTGAGCCCTTGCAGCACAAAGTTCATGAGAATCAACATGACCACTAAGAGCATTTCGGTGAGAGGAGCACTCTTGACATCCTGAGGAGAGGCTACTATTACTATTACTATTATACTATAGTAAAGATCTTCAGGAGTGGATCTAGTAGTGTTAGTGGTGCACACTAGCAAAGAACGTCTTTCTAAAGACCAGGGCTCCCATGACTTGTAGCAATGTCACAGCACCACTAGAAGTCCTTGCAATGGATTACACTGTGTTGAAGATGTCCTGTGGGGGGTACGAAAATGGCCTGGTCCTCATTGACATGTTTACCAGGTTTTACTGTTGCTGTCCCCACCAGAACAAAGGCTCTTATCAAACACTGGTTTGCTTATTACAGCTGTCCGTCAAGGCTGCACTCAGACCAAGGAAGGAGTTTCAAGGCCAATGTAATGTAATTAAGGAGCTCTGTAAAGTCTGAAAATTTTATGTCAACCAGATTTTAATGTCTTCAATGTCTACATGTATATATATATATATATATATATATATATATATATATATATATATATATATATATATATATATATATATATATATATATATATATATCCACCACCACGATGTCCGGTTGGTTCGCCATTGGTTCGGGGCAGTCACCCCCAAGCTGGAGCAGTGGCTAAAACAGATCCCAGGAACAACATCAGACATCTCAGTCCAGAAATGCGCAGTTCTCGGCACAGCCAAGATACTACGCAGAACCCTCAAGCTCCCAGGCCTCTGGTAGAGGACCCGAGCTCAGAGGTTGGGAAAGACCACCCGTGGAGGGTGAGAAGGGAATTTTTTTTTTTTTTTTTATATATATATATATATATATATATATATAGTAAAAAGAATTGGTCCAAGCACAGAGCCCTTGGTACTCCACAAGTAACCCAAGTGTGAGAAGATGATTTATTGTTCACATGAACAAACTGGAATCTGTCTGACAGATACGATTTAAACCAGCCTAGTGCTGTCCCTTTGATATCTACAGCATGTTCAAGCCTTTCTAACAGAATATTGTGGTCCACAGTATCAAAAGCAGCACTGAGATCAAGTAAAACCAGAACAAACACAAGAGACCAAGAGAATATAATTTGTAACTTTCACAAGTGCTGTTTCAGTGCTATGATGACTACACGAGTCATCCAGGTTCTGAAGCAATAAAGAACACCCAGACCATGACACTAACAGCACGATGTTTGACTGTAGTAATGATGTTCTTTTTGAAATAGTGTGTTGGTTTCATACCAAATATAATGGGACCCACATCTTCCCAAAAGTTTCACATTTTATCCTCAATAAAGTACCCCCCAAAATCTTGGTCAACTCTCCCATGCAAGCCATTTTTCTTGCCAGTCTCTCTCTTATTGTTGAATCATGAAAGCCAACCTTTACAAAGGAAAATGAGTCCTGCAGGGTTTTAGATGTTGTTCTGGGGTCTTTTGTAGCTTCCTGGATGAACTGTCGGTGCTAACTTGGAGTAATTTTGGAAGCCTAGTCACATCTTGGAAGATCCACCACTATTTCATTTTTTTCCCATTTGTGGATAATGGCTTTTACTTTGGTATGCTGGAGTCCCAAAACTTTAGAGGTAGCTTTGTAACCCTTTCCAGACTGATAGATGTCAATGACTTGTTTCTCATCTGTTCTGAAGTTTCTTTGGTAAATGGCCTGTACTTGTATAGCGCTTTATCAATTGCAGAGGACCCCCAAAGTACTTCACTCTACATTCATGCACACATTCACACATTGATGATGGTGAGCTACTGTATAGTAGTCACAGCTGAGGAGAGATTGAGGGCAGTCTGACAGAAGTACCGGCACCACTGGGCTCTCTGACCACCACCAGCAGGTAAGGAGGTTGAAGTGTCCCAATGACAGAGACAGATGGAGCAGGGACTGAACCAGCAACCCACCAGTTACGAGACAAACTCCTACGACTGTACATTAATTAATTCTTTATGAATCTGAATGAATGATAGATAACTAAATAAATATGAATGGTACTGTATAATGTTGTTTAAGTAGACATGCAGCAGTGTGTTTAAGCATATGTAGTTGTTATTATTTCCCATGGCATCATGGGAAAAGAAAGAGACAAAATGAAGGTGTGACTGGTAAAGAGTAGACAATAAGAGAGCAAGAAAAGACAAGCTTATTGAGGGATGTACCAGGTCTGAAACACACACACACCAACACCCACCCACCCACACACACACACACACACACACACACACACACACACACACACACACACACACACACACACACACACAAACACACCTACAACAGTAGCAAGATTTAATACTGTGTTGAGGACATTGAGGGTGCAGAGGTGTGATTGGGGGTTGTGGGGGGTGGGGGCATATGGAAACACTGCCACCCCTTCCTCTGGTGAATTGGATCATAAACCACATCCCAAGACACTGACCCCTTTCCCCAGCCTCCAAACACACTTACACAAACACACCCACACACACTACCTCACACATGGTTAATAGGTGGAACAGGCACAGTTGGGACTTGGATTTAAAGACAACACCACCTGGTTCCATGGTAGTCTGACAATGATTAACACACATGCTTGCCACAGAAATGTACCAGGGGACGGGTGCATGTATACACTGACACTTTATATGTCCACAGTAACTGACCCAGCTAAAGATACAGCATGTTCTAATGATGTTGCACAGAAATTAGATATAATTTAAATACATTTTGATCCATCTCTGCATGTATTTTTCATTTTTAAAATTGTTGAGTGAATGATGAGGTTCAGATTAAGAATACATCTCAGGGTCCCTTTTCGGTTCTGAATGACATACCAATAATCATAAAATGCACTGTGATAACAATAGATTGTAAGCATTATGACTACACCAAGCTCACTCACTCCAATACTCCTACAGTTTTTGGACACAATTTCTTTTGCTTCACTTTACAAAATACCTCTAATTTGCACAGCTTTGACACCTATTAACACCTTTAAATTGTACTCTCAACTTTTGCCACAAAACACAACTAGATCATTTTAAAATCATAACAAAGCTAACATTTTTTAAGTATAGGAAAAGCTAAGAAAGTCAAAAAACATGTTTTAAGTCATATTTTAAAACATTTGATCATCCCTACCATATATGGTATATGACATTGCAGGAGGGCAAAATTTACAATCCTGGCACACTGACATGTTCGGAGGGATAGTGTTTTTTTATTACCATCCACAAAAACATTTTTTAGTTGGATGCTTTTTTGTTTTGTTAAAAACATCCAAAAATGCCAACTTTTGTGTGAGCTATAAATAACAGTGTGAATATACACATACAAGTCAGTATCTGTCACATCTCCTGATGCAGAAGCAGCACCTTCTAATGGAGGTGGACTGAGTGGGGTCAAGCCAACTTCAGCTTTGTATCACCCTATTTATGCGGTTCCTAGAAGCATCTCTGTTCTGTTAAATAAACAGTAAAACAATATTTAGCCCAGGCGGTTTAATTTATGTATCTTTAGGAGTTGGTGGAATGTTTTGGCAATTTAATATGTTCTCCATGTTTGAAGTACAGCCAGAAGTTCTCAACAACCACACCAGGCTAAGCTTGGTGGTATTTTTGGTTTGTGATACTGAATTTGGCAGCGCCCTTTGCTGTACGGGCATACATACTATCCACAACACACAATTCATTATTGTTGGCTATTAGCTAGACAAATGGTGCAAAACCTCATGGTGCGAATAAAGAAGGTGTGGCTTGTGAAGCAGGATTTGTGACTCACATCAACAGTTTCAACATTCACTGACTTGTGTCTGTGTTAAGGAAAAAAATATAAAAACGTGTCTGTGTGGAGATGTTAATACAGGTGTTTGAATTAGTTTTGCTCCAAATGTACTGGACTGAGTGGGTCAGGACCTATCTCCAGTGGTGAAAGGCAGAGTAAACCATTAACAAGTGTAACTGAGAAGTTGAAGTCAAAGCGAGAAATCATATAGATGTTTTCTAATTGTAGATTTGTTTCACTTTCACAAATGCAAAACAACAGTTACACCTCCTCAAATCCTTAAGTACAAGACACAAATTGTAGTTGTTGAATCACACTTTAAAAAAAAAAAAAAAAAAAAAAAATCTACCCTTACAGTTTTGCCCCAGATTATCTAAAACATATGGTGCAAAACAAATCCACATACCTGTGTTGGAAAAAAATAACTTTTGAATATTTCTTTATCACTCAAAGATACAAAAGTACTGTTACATCTTCACAGACTCTTCAGTTCAGGTCACAGATTCCATTCTACAAATTACAAAATATAAAAGTCCCACTCTAATATTTTTGCTCCACTCAGTCCAGTACATTTGGAGCAAAACTAATTCAAACACCAATATCAACATCTTTACACAGACACATGTTTTTTTATAACATTTTTTTCCTAAACACAGACACAAGTCAGTGAATCTAAATACACGAAACTGCTGATGCGAATCACAAATCCTGCTTTACAAGCCACACCTTTATTCGCACCATGTGGTTTTGCATCATTTGTCTCGCTAAAAATCGAGAAAAATGAATTGTGTCTTGTGGATAGTACGTATGCCTGTACAGCAGGGGGCGCTGCCGAATTCAGTATCACAAACCAGAAATACCACCAAGGTTAGCCTGGTGTTGTTGTTGAGAACTTCAGGCTGTACTTCGGACATGGAGCACCTATTAAATCGCCAAAACATTCCACCAACTCCTAAAGATACATAAATTAAAACCGTCTCTACTAAATATTGCTTTACTGATTATTTAATAGAACAGAGATGCTTCTTGGAACCGCATAAATGGGGTGATACAAAGCTGAAGTTGGCTTCATGAACTTCCGACTTGAGAAATGGTTAAAGGGCGAGTCCACTAAATTTTTCACTACTTTGAACATATGTAATCTGCTCTAGTTTTAAAACTAACAAACCTGGACTCGTCAAACCTGAACTAGATTGTTCTACACTAAGTAGAATTATTCAAACCCAGTTTGAGATTTTTTTTTAAACCTTTATTTAATTTGTGCACGCTCAATAAAAGTTGATCTCAGTGCTATTTTTGCATCTGTACCCAACCCAACTTCGGAACTAAAATACTTTGACTCTTCAAGCCTGAATTATATTATTGAAATTAAATCTGACTTATGAAGTGCTTTATTAGGACACTCAAAGACAATGAAATCAGTCACTCCCATTCACACGCTTATGTTACTTTTTTATGCTGGCTCCTTGGAAGCATGCTCACAAAATATAATTTGCAAAATCTACATTTAAATAGATAACACTATTTTATCTTCTTAAATGTGGTGAAGATGATATCCTTTTGGATTGGTCTATATTGCCACACTTTAAAAATCATAGTGGGTCTATGGAACACAAAAAAACTAGTTATTTTTGGCCATTAATCACGATTTTTTTTTACATTTCTTTCAATTAAATTAAATTCTGTTTATTTATATAGCGCCAATTCACAACAAATGTCGTCTCGAGGTATTTTACAAAAAAATAGAAAAAAAAATCAATTAAATCATACATACATTCCAGTTTATCCTAATTATCAAACAGTACAGTAGCTCCATTAATTATTCAAAGTAGTTCAAAAAATTTCTAAGGAAACCCGGCAGATTTCATCGCTTCTGTACTGAGATCTGGGTAATTCATAAATATCTAGGGCTATAGTGTTAAAGCCTGAGGAAAAACATGCCAGGTTGAGACCCTGTGGCATTGGTACTTTAAGGCCATTTAAGACAGTCTTTATATGAATAAGGAATAGAGGATGTTTTCTACTGCAGGGATCAAATTTCTCTCTCTTTGGGAAAGATTACTCTGGGGGTGTTAGAGAGGAGGCTCTGAATATAGGAGGAGCAATGTGGCTTTCACTCAGGCCATGGAACAGTAGACTAGATCTTTCTGGACTACATGGTTTTTTTGGCTCTGCAGAAGAGAACAGTGTCCCTCAAGATATTTTGTGGAGGTGCTGGGGGAGTTTAGGTGGCTTTTAAGGACTATCCAATCCTTGTAAACCCAAAGATTGAGCTCCGTCCAGTGGCCATTTACTTCTGCCAGGCTTTATTTTTCACAGATGTGCTTCAGGTCGCTTCTACAGGCCATGACCTCCAGTGTGTGAAAAAGCAGAAAAAAATATGTCTTATTTCTAGACAACATCCTGACCTCCGTGCAGAATCATAGACAAGATTAGGAACAAAAATGTAGTTTAAATGACAATTTGTTGGTAGCTGAGAGTTTACAGTGTTAAAATGTTTCAAGAAAACAAAAACAGCACCTACAATGCCACCTGTATTCTACTTTGGTCCTATATTTTCCAGGAAAAAGCAAATATTGCAGTCAGTAGAGGGATATTTTCTTTTCCCCTTTCATTTAACCCAGTTTTAAAAGAACTCATTAAGATTAAAAATCTCATTTACAAAAGTTTTCTGGGCTACATAACAAAACAAAAGAAAAACAAAATTATAGTGGTAAACATACCTTTATAATCTATGAATTCAAAACCACAGTACATATATGTCATGGACATCTGCATGAACCATGGGGGTCCAGCTTCATTCCTCAAGCCTCAGTGTCCTACCAATTTAGATGAGTGTCTGTTTCATCGTTTAAATGGTCCAAGTCCCTCCTCAGCAGGTTCTTCAGGTCCATTGAACCAGGGAAATAACCAAAACATGGAGGATAGCTGCCGTTCAAGACTGACTTTAGACATGACTGGTTGAACAGACACACTGACACAAACACACACCCCTTTAAGCCTGTTCTATTCTGCTGTAGTAGCATAAAACATTTACAGTCCCTAAGAAAATAATGTTTTAGGATTTTGACCTGAGTTAATGTTGGAAAAAGATGCCAAACAGAATTAAATTTACCTGGTTTTACAATAAAGATTTCACAAATCAAAGTTATAAAAATACTAAATTGGTTCATCTGTTATTAATGTAGAATAATCCAATTCAGGCTTGAAAAGTCAAAGTATTGTAATTCCTAAACCGGGTCGGGTCCATATTGGTCAAGATGCAAAAAAAATACTGAGAGCAACTTTTATTAAACTTGCTCAAATCAAATAAAGGTCTCAAAAATCTCAAACTGGGTTTGAATAATTCTACTATTAGTGTAGAACAATGTAGTCCAGGTTCGACGAGGCCATGTTTGTCAGCTTTAAAACTAGAGCAGATTACAAATGTTTAAAGTAGTGAAAAATTCAGTGGAATCACCCTTTAACCATTTTCAGAGTCAGAAGCTTCATGCTGAAGCCAGCTTCAGCTTTGTATCACCCTATTTATGCGGTTCCAAGAAGATCTGGAATTGTTCTCAAGGATGAACCCGATTTGAGCAGCTCCACAATTATCTTCCTGATATCTTGGCTGATTTTTTTTTACTTATTGTGTCAAACAAGAAAGCAGTATGTTCCAGGTGTGGCCTTAAAATATATCCACAGGTGTTCTTCCAATTAACTTAAATGTGTCAGTTAACCTATCTAGAGGTTTATGGAAGGAAACCCAAAAGGTCTGATCCAAGTCATACAGTATAAAAGACAATTATCCCTGATACTGACCAAATGCATGTAAACTTCTGAATTTGAGAAAAGTTACAAAAAAATCTCCAAAAAATGTTCTCACTAAATTTTCTAGCATTTAAGTCAAGTCAAGTTTATTTGCATAGCACATTTCAGCAACAAGGCAGTTCAAAGTGCTTTACATCATGAACATATAAACACATCATAAACACATCAAATAGTCACTGGTTGTAAAACCAGTAACATTTTGTCAAATGCCATCATTAAAAAACATAAATACACTTCAAATATGTTGGTCAATGTTTTAGCAAATTTAGGCAAATAGAAATATTTTGGTAATTCTAACTGACCTAAAACAAGAGAAGTTTGGTCTGATTTATATTAAGATGGTAAGAAAAAAAATGTGTATGTGTCTTTTTATTCAGTGTATGTAAACTTCTGGTTTCAACTGTATGTTTTGAATACTTTAGCCTTTAGCTACATTAAGTTTAGCTGTAGTGAGCTCTGAAAGAAACAGGATATTTTGGGATTTTTTTTTAGAGCTATTTTATGTAAATGGCATAACAGGGAAAGAACATACTCAGAAAAGAGATAAGATCAACCTTACTGGACTATTGGTGATGAACACACCCCCTTGGAATGAGGTTTTAACAGTCCAAACGCTAAAGTTGCCTTTAGCTTCATTATGCAGCTCTGGTTTGCTATCCTTGGTGGGGTGACAGCCATAATTGGTTGTCGACAGCAATCTTTGGGAACATGTAACTACAAGGGTCCTTCTGTAGAAACTCTGAATAAAACCAGGATCAATGTTTATTCCTTCGGCTGGTCAGTCCAATACACGCACCTGCATTTTGGATCCAAAGCTCCTGTACAAGGAGTTGTCTTCCTCTGACAGTTAAGAAAGGGTTTTCGAGTGGTGCGCTTTACCGCTGATGTTGCTCTCCAGAGCAATGGGTCAAAGAGGAAGTCTGTGTCTGAGGTGTGGGGTTTGAGGGTCCCCTTGACATCAGAGTTTCCTTCTTGAAACTCCTTTTTCTGTTACTGGAACCAGAGTGGGATAAAATACAGTGTATTGTGGGATTAGTAGTCTATACGCCAACTTGTGTTCAGTCCTTCAAGGCTGGATGTCCAACATCAGGTAGTCCAGCACGCTACACTGCAGAAACCAAGCTAGATAGATGAACTTTGCTGGTCCAGCTAAATAGAACTGAGAACTTTGGATTCAAAACAAGATCAGCTGTTTGTGTACCTGGCAACTTTCTGAAGAACAAAAACCTGAACCCAGATCTTCAAAGGGGAAACTGTGCTACACATGACATAGCCTTATCTGTTGGTCCACAGACTGCAGCTTAAACAGATGGTGGTACTGTCCACCTAGCTTTGGAGTTGTCAGCCGGTCCAACAAAGCCACTGCTTCGTTTATTAGGGTGATATGATAACTGATCTGCAATCAGCACTTAAAAAGCAGTATTATGTGTTTCCCAGCCATATAGAATAATTTTATAGGCACAATCAAGTAACTATGTAACCTTCAGTTGTTATAAAACTTCTGTATATATTAAATATGACTTAAAAGAAATTTGACTTTGTCAATGCCTTAGAATTGGGCCTCTGTCTCTTTAAGAAAGTCCTGCTCTTTCCAACACTCCCCCTTCAGGATGTCATCACAACATTGTTCCTCTATTAACCCTTTAACAACGTTTTTATCAGCATTTTACTGATAAGTAGCTCGTGTAATGAGCTCAGCAGATGTGCAGTTCCACCAGGTGTTTGCTAATTTCTGCTGGCTAGTCTGGAGGAGGTGAGTGGGGAAGTTGCAGGGGAGGGGTGCTCTATGAGGTGGAAGCTCAGAAGCTTGGAAACTGCAGCTCTGAGGAGGAGCTGCGTCTCAAAGGCAGAGCTTTCGTTTTGCATAGTTACAGCTGCCATGGGAGATTAAAGGATTTCTCAAACATGCATGAAAGAATCTAGGCAACACTCCATATACGTTTTTGATGAAGGGATAACATTATAACATGATGTTTATTCCTTATATTTCTCTTGACTGATGCATACTGAAAATGTACCAATTGGCATAATTTGTACCAATTTTTACATAACGTTTCAACCCTAATAAATACAGAAGAGAAAAGTACAATGGTTTTCATTGTAGTGTCTGAAAAAATCTGTAAACAGTAGTTAACAATAGTAAACATATAAATAAATACAACATTTTTGTAGAAACAGGCAGTGAATGTCAAAAGTCTAAATACTGTTAAAATGTCAGGTTTTTGTGTTGTAAAAAAGTTAGACCATGAGAAAATTATAATCAGCTTGTTAAACGTGGAAGATGACAATTCAAAATTCTGCTAGGATTTTCATCCTGTTAAATGGGACTTTTTCTTTCCGTTTTTGCTACATGCATGCTCAGTATGAGGGATTGCTGCAAATTTAACGGCAATCACCGTGACTGTCATCACCAGTCCAGTAAGGTTGAACTTATCTCTTTTATGGGTATGTTCTTTCCCTGCAAATTTAACGACTTAATGCAAGCAACTGTCTACTGTCATTGCATCCTCATCCAGGAGTGAATGCTACAAGTCAGTGACTTGATACAATCGATTGGGTTTCCTTAGATAGAAAACCTTTTTGCTAATTTGAATAATAAACTAAACTTAACTGCATTGTTGAAAAGTAGGACAATTGATTTTGAATCTATTTGATTGAATTGGAATTGATTTTTTTTTACAAAGTGCCTTGAGATGATATTTGTTAATTCAAAGATGCTTATTCAATCCCAAAAAGGAAATTTAAATGATGCTTCTTCTGCTTTCTGTGACAGTCTTCTCACAGTTCTTTTTAATCATAGATTATACAGTGACCTGAAGAAGAAAAAGATTGTGATCTTCTTTACCAGCTGGAAGTCTTGCATCCCTGACATTTGCATAAAACAAACTTAACATTTTTTCTCTGTTAGAGCAGCTGAAAAGCTTTTAAAACATTGGAAGTTTAGCAGAAAAAATGAAGTGGGGTTAAATCTCCAGATACTGACATAAGCTGATAGGGGAACGTAAATTTTTGCCAAGGTAACACTGGTGATCTACCTTGGCAAACAATATGGACAAAGCTTTGTTTGCTTACTTAAGGTGGCCATGAGCAGTCTCTCAAGGACCTTCAAAATGTGTGACATCAGGGCAACAGGTGAGGTGTGAGCTTTCTTTGGTTCTGGAACAAGGCAGAATGTTTTTTAAACAACACTGCAATCCTCTTTGGGGTCAGGCTAAGGTTAAAGATGTTCTGCAGAATTAATTTCACTGGCATGCACAAGCCTTCGGGGTTTTGGGGGTGACACCATCTGGACCTGCTGCCTTTTTCAGGTTCAATATCTTCAGTTGCCTCTTCACGTAATTTCCAAAGACAGGTGGGAGGGATGGCAAAGGAGCACTACCATCCTCTTTTGGTTAGGGGCAGGAAAAGAGAATTCAGAGTTTCTTCCTAAACTGAACTTTTTGAAGAAAGTGTTTAGTTCATTGGCTTTGCCCAGACTTCCATCTTTGAGATTCTCCTTCTGCTTGAAGCCTGTGATGTCCTTCATGCCTGATCATGCATCTCTTATATTGTTCTGCTAGAGCTTTCTCTCCTGCTTTTTTCTTATGTATCCTTGCTTGTCTATAATCTTTACTTAAAGTTGATTTTAAATACCCCTTGATAATTCCCTGGCTTACTTCCTGAAGTTTTTTTTTTTTTTTTTTCATTGTTCAGCAGTTTCTGCAGTTCACAGGTGATCCAGGGTTTGTTACTGGGAAAGCACTTCAGTGTTTTGTTGGGGATAATGTTTTCCAGACAGAGGTTTAGATAGCTAGTCACACTCTCTGTTAAGTTATTGATATAATCTCCACTTAGCCAACGGAATGCATCCCAGTCTATAGCCTCTGAGCAACCCCTGCCTCCTTTGCTTTTGAGACTGTTCTTCAAACCTCTATATGCTCGAATTGTCAGAACCTAGCTTGTTTTGGGGTTTGATTCTTTTCATTCAAGTTTTGTGTATTGTTGTGAAGTCAAAACAGAAGAAAAAGAAAAAAAAAAGAGAAGAAAAAATAAAGTAAAAAGGAGGGGAAAAAGGAAAAGAAACAAAGAAAACACATGCACTTGCTGTAAATTGTGGCTAATCAGAAGAAAACAAGGCGGAACAGTGGACTGTTTGTGCTGCACGGACCATAAAGAGGAACGGACGATGACAGAAGTATGAGAAGCGGCAGAAGCAAGTCCATTTTGGAGTCACTTGCTCGTGTGGCAAGCCTGTGCAGAGCCGGATGCATCTACAAAGAAGCAGAGAGGCAGCCGGTAAGTCAGAGACTTTAATATCAAGAGACTTTTCGGCTGGATTGCTTTCTGTTTTAGCTTTAGCTTAGCCACCGAATCAGCTGTACGTTGCCATGGCTCTTTAATGCCTGTGTGTTGTTGACTACTCTGAACTTAAAAAGTATTATGTTGTAGTCATGATGCCTTACCAATGTTTGTGTATTAATGTGAGAATTTAATATTTGAAATAATGTCTGCATTGTGATTTTTAACTGATGGATTTGGTGAAGTTAATAGGTAAACCATTTATGAATTAAAAATTAAATAATTTAAAGTAATAGTTTGAAAGCAATTTATATATTTGTATAATAAAGCAAACATTATTTATGATAAATATCAATAAGTAGACATTTTGAAATGTAAATATAAATTTGAAATGTTGCACATTAAAAGCTAAATAACTTTTGTTCATTTGACTTTATTTTAGCACTTTTGTAGGTTGAAATTGTGTTTTGCTTAGTGTCATTTTATTTGCAGTTTGAGTAAAAATAATTTATGTAAAACTTAAATGATACAGATACATTAGTAATATTTATTTATGTATTCTTCTTCTTTTGGTGGTGTTTAAAGGTTTTTACCTGCTTTCGGACCACCTCTAAACAAAACAAATTTTATGACACACTGATAAATAAATGGGAGATAAAAGATGATAACTGTTTGGTCTTTTGAGTGGAATCCATTTGTTGAAAACTGCATAGATCCATCCATCCCTTTCAAGTGGGGAAAATGCACATATTAGGGGAGAACTTGACATGTGTTATCCTGTGTTCCTTAGTTTCTTATTTTGATCAAACTTATTTCTTTAGTTCAGTCCTTTCTTAGTTATTCTAGCCTAATTATGTGTATTTATTCCTTGTGTTTTAGTATTCCTTGCCACATTTAGATGATTTTTTTTATGGTTCCCATGTTGCTCTCCTTCGCCCCCTGCTGCCATTCACTCTCTCTGTTTCTCCTCAGTCTCGCCTCACACCTTCAACCCATTAGCCAATCAGCCCCAGTCTATTGTTCCAGCATTTACTCTCAGTATTTAAATGCCTTTCCTACTCTCACTCCTCGCTGGATCCTCCCATTACCTTCCTGTTAATTCCCCATCAAACCCTGCTGTCTTTTTGCACCTGAACTCCCGTGTTTTTGTTCAGCTCTGGCTCCCTGTGTTCCCTGTGGTTTTTGTAAGTTTTGTTCTTCATTTTTTACAGTATATTACCGAATCTACTTGCCGCCTCTGCCTCTCTGCATTTGGTTCTGTCACCACTACAACAAACATGACACATATAGCCTTAAGGGGAGGTAGGGACATACTGGAGTTGGGAGTATGATTGTGCTGCTTGAATCCTAGTTCTTGTCAGTTCTTGAAGTTCATCCATTTTATTTGCCAAAGAGCTCAAATTAATGATCGACTCCACTTTGTTTTGGTTCTGCATCCACAATGTCTCTCTTGTAACTCTTCTGAGATTTAGGGTCATGTTTGTGAGATGTCAGTCTACAGTAGCTGAGAGCAGACCTGTTATGCATAAACTCTTTTTCTGATGGTTTTCTCGAGATAACGACTTAATTTCGAGAAAACAAAGTTTGTTTTCTCGAGATCACGACATGATTGGTGGTGTGTGTGTGTTAAATCTGATTCCATCATTCAATTGCATGCCACACCAGCAGGAGAGGACTTATAAGTGTAAGTCATGGTATACATGTGTAATTCTGTTAATAATTGATACCATAGACCATAATGACACCATGTTGATGGTCGTATGAATAAACCATTGGGAAATTAACTCGTTATCTGAGAAAATGGCCATCATTATCTTGAGAAAATGGTATTCGTTATGTCATTATAACGACATAAATAACTCGTCTTGAGTTAACCATAGGGAAAATAAACATCTGAGTACGACCGCTCTCGTCTTCCGTATCAATCAGTCGCATGGTTATGGAAAAAAAACTATCACTGCTATGGGTCATAACAACAGTCTAAAAGTTAAAAATTAAGCAAAATCCTTCCAGCTGCACAACATCCAAAGCCAGAACACAAATCTTTCCAAAAAGCATACATTTAACCAGGAAAAAAAAAAGGTTTTAAAAAGTCTAAATTAGAAGTGATGTAGCAGAGCTACTTGAACATGTTGCCATCTTGTACAGTGATATTCTAGAAATAATTTTATATTCATCAAACCGAGAACATATGTTTTCAGTGGGATTGGAGTTTTGATGAATTTTCACACCTGCCCAAACAGAGCAGACTATCAGGCAAAACACATACTGGTCCGTTTAAATGAAAATCAACTTTATGAAAGTGTTCTTAATCTTGAAGCTTTTTGGGGAAAATGTGGCTCATTTGGAAGGTTGTCGTTTACTTCCTGCTTCTCTCCTGCCATGTGTCAAAGTGTCACTGCTCAAGGCATTATGCCCCATATTGCCTAAAAATCTGCATATTAGTGTATGCCTGTGTAATTTGTAAATTAGCTTCAAGGTGTAAAAGTACCTTTTGAATGATTGGTGTGACTAAAAAAGTACAATACTGTATAAGGACTATAGCAGCATAAATGGTGTGCTGCCTCTTTAACACTGCCAATTTTGGATTCTTTATAAAAGCAAAAAGTGAGCCTCAGTTTTCACTGATTTTAAATGCATTTAACCTCAGCCAAAGTCAGAAGTGTTTGAGATTTAAATTTATAAAAATTCTCCCAATGTCAACTACTTTTCTTTAGGATATTACACATTTTTTTCCCCCTCTTTTTGTGTGTGCTTGCTCTTGCCCTGTAACACATTTTGTGGGACTTATTTGAATCCTTTTTCCAGTAGAACAAACCTGTGTCCTTTTGCTATTTAGATTATCTGGAGAACAATTCCAGGTGGTGTTGCTGGTTTTCGTTTGTGATAAATTTACAATAATGACTAGACTTAACATCATCCATTATAATAGTCTCATATCTTTAAAGAAAACAGCCCAGACTGCTACAGTTCAGTCTATTTAAATCGTTATGCAAAAACACAGCAGCATTTCTTCAAGGTAATCAAAAATATATCTTTTTAAATTTTTAGTATTTAATCAATTCGAATCAAGATCGTTGGTGAGCTACACTTTCATCTTTGGTAATTTTTGCTACAATTGTTTTATTACAGTGTTGTAGTAATTTTTCTTAAAAAACCATCTCCTGATTTTGTTACCATAAACAGACATTAGTGCTTATTGAATGCTTGCCTTAAATTTTCTGTTCATACAGAGTTTGTAATTCATGAATGCTGACCTGGTCTAACTTTCTATAAGCCATAAACATTGCATTTGGGCCTAAATGTGTTGTGGGTACTGTCAACATCTGTAAGATAGTTGTGTTATTGTACTGTTAGTTTAATGTGAATGTACTATTCTGCAATCTAAGCAGTTAACTTAGCAAAGTTAAGAGTGTTGGTTAGAGGATGAAAAGTCTTTTCTCACAATAGTGGTGGTGGTGTGGGTGTGTGGCCCTGGAGGTTGGATGGAGCTAGTCAGGAGTGGTTGTTGATTATTTGTAGAAAAGACCCAACTGTGAAAGGCATGCTTCGTTACTCCATGCTAAAATAGTAAAATTATGTTTTTGTTCAGAAAAACTGAGTTGTACCCTCTCATGAATATAGACCTGATCATAGAAATCTCTGCATAAATTAGATCCAATGAATACTGAACCATTTTCCAGTTCAGAGAAGTCAGATGTGAGTAGGTTTAAGTAGTTTTTAATTGCTATATATATATATACACTGTATGTTTAATAGCAATGTCAATAAAAGATTTTAATTTAAAAACAAAATTGTGTAATAGATGGAAGAAATGAAGATTGAGTGAGAGATAAAAGAGGTTATAAAGGTAAAAAGCAACAGAAGAAAGACAGCTGCTCTGTTTTCATCTGGCAGCTCAATCTGTCTCAGCGGTAAATGGAGATTATTAAACAGCAGGAGAGGTAGGCAGGGAGATGCCAATCAACTCTTTCCTCTCTATCATCATGGTCTACGGTTTCCATGGTAATTGTCTCTAGTCCTCAGTAAATTAGAGATATCAAAGTCAAAAATAAATGAAAAAATATCAAACAGACATACTCATGATCATGTACAATGACCTAAGCAAACATTTATTAAACCTACTTACACACAACCAATCATCTGGGTTACAGTATGCACGCACACACACACACACACACACACACACACACACACACACACACACACACACACACACACACACACACACACACACTAACAAGCCTGTGGATGTTAAGAGAGAAGTGCCTGTGTTTATGTGCTTGAAATCTTGTTTTTTGCTCATATTTCATATCAGTAAAATACTAGATGTGCAAAAAGTAGTTTCTAAATGATGATTTCAATTATTACTAGAAAAAAGGTATCCAAACCAACATGGCCCGTTCTGAAGACGTACCTCTGAACTGAATAACTGGCTGCATCACCCTATAGAACAACTGCCATCAAGCACCAAAGGTCTGTTAAGGTCTTGCCACAGCATTTTAATTTAAGACCACTCTAAAGCCTTCTTTTGCTTTTTTTTTTCAGCCATTGAGAGGTTGAGATGCTGGTATGCTTTAAAACTTTGTCCTGCTGCATAACCCAAGTCTGCTTGAAATTAAAGTCATAAACTGATTCCTGTGCTTCTTCAGAAACAGTCAGCTTACACAAGACTACATTGCCAAAAATATTAAGGCTTTAAACACATATGAAGTTTAATAGCACCCAATTCAAGACAGAGAGTTTCATGTGAAAGATGCCACCCCTTTGGAAACATAATGACATCAGTTAATCTGAGAAGGGTGTTCACAAGGTGTTAGGAGTGTATGTATGGGAATATTTTACCGTTTGTGGAGGGAGAACATTTGTAAGGTCATTCAATTGTATTTGATAAGAATGTGTAGCTTTCAATCTCCCCCCTAAGTAGCTCTAGCAGGTTTGGTTCAAGTCTCTGTGCAGGCCAGTCAAACTTGCTCATCCATGTCCGTATGGGCGCTGCTTGTGCACTAATACGTGGCCATGTTGGATAAGGAAAGAGCTCTCTCTACATAGCTGGTAGCGTGAAATGGTCCAATATGTATTAGGTTGCAGAAGAAAATACATTAAAGATCTGTTGTAGTAGTTGTATCAATCTTCCAGACCACTCTTCTGGTTCTAGTCTACTCTGCATCCCCAGAACCAAACATGGAGAAGCAGCATTCAGTTTCTGTGCTCCTCTAATCTAGAACAACCTCCCAGAAAATTGCAAAACAGTCAAAACACTGAGTTTCTTTTAAATCAAGGCTAAAATCCCACCTGTTTAGAGCTGCCTTTGATTAGTAGTAAGTGGTTGATCAGTATATTTGATGTGTATTTGCTTGATGATTTTTGACAATGGCATTTGACAAATTGTAATGTTTATTGGTTGTTTCATAATTGATGACTGTATGATGTTTTTTATAAAGCTTATATGTAAAGCACTTTGAACTGTCTTGTTGCTGATATGTCCTATACAAATAAATCTGACTTGACTTGATTGGAACCAAAGATCAAGTGGAGCCTGGCTGCAGAACACTTACTTTGTGTCGCTGACTTTGCAGCATACTGACCATGCATGTAGCAACAGCAGAAAGGGAAATGCCCCTTTTAACAGGAAGAAACCTAAGGCACAAGTCAGTGTAAGCACCCATTTACCATGACTGACTAGGGGTTTGAAAAGGCAGAGCATGTACACAAAAAGACACAGAAGCTCTGATCCAGAAGTACTTTCTATATTAAAGAAAGTAAAAAGTTTATGGCTTCATCTAGGATAGAAACACAGCAAAGCAGATGAGCTCTAATCTGCCAGTTTTCAAATCTATAGGATGAAATAGAGCAAAGACAGTTAGTCGCTGCAAAGTCTCATGTGATAGCTTTGTCTGGGAGAAAAACAGGGTTAAACACTGAAAGACAGGGCCCAAGTGTATCATCTATAGAAGGAGAACATTTGGAAATTTTGGGAGGACGTTACATTGGCATCATGAGATATTACACTTACTACTTGGTTTGTGCAGGGTTCTTAAACATGTTCAGACTAAACGTTTATACTTAAGTATTTCCAAAAAAGGAAAAAAAATAAGAAGGCCAACAGGCTCACCTTGCACCAAAAAAGTAGGTTTTATAATCTCACATCATTTTTATATATGGTAGAGATGAACATTTACTTCATTTGGCTCTAAATGCTATTTTAATTATTCTTGACAAACATTTCAGCTCAAATGATTAAATGTTAAATTTGTAGTTTGGTAAGAACAATAGGTAGAAAAAAACATGTCTTGGGATATTTTATTGTTTTGATATCTGTATTCATCATCACCTTAAATGTCAGTCAGTTGCTGTGAACTGAGGACATTGACTGTATGTCTTCCACCTTCTCACTCTGTCCCCTTTACTGTCTGATCACTAAATGAAGGCCACTAGCAGCACAAAATCTTATAAAAATACAAACAGCTTTGTCTTTCCAGTTTAGGTTTTGAGCGGTGATTTTCAGTCAACTGAGGCACAAAGAAATCATTTTTATGTCACATATAGGGTTTCAACATGTCCCTTAAAATACATCTTTTTTTTTTTTTTTTTTTTTTTTTTTTAATTGTGCATCCTGTTTTGGTCCACATTTCCCAAACTGAAAAAAAACAAGGGAAAAATGACAAGAGCCCAGTCACAAATTCCTTTATGCTTGTTCTATTTTATTTTTTTTTAAATATTCAGTTCCATTTGGTAATAATGTATAATTGAAGTTTAATCAGCTCTTGGTAATTCTGTTAATAATTTCAATACCAAAACCACTCCTGAGCTGTGATTTGGGATGTGGTTGCTCCAATGGGAGCAACAATAAGCATGACCCTGGCAGGTGTTATTTACTTTTAGATGTGGCAACCCCAATCACAGAGTTGAAACTGATGAATGCATGGATGTTGATATGAGCAAAAAAAATAAATCAATGTGCCAAAGTCTCACAGTATGAGTTTATGCCCAGTTTCTTGCCGCTGCTGGATACTCAGTGGCACAACTTCTTGTCTGCCACTGCCTACCTAACTTCAGTGCACATCACTGGTCTTTAGGGTCGTATTAAGAACATAGTGGGCTCCCAGTTATGATCGATATGTCATGGAGGGATCTAGAAATAAAGTCTGAAAGATATTTGACAAAAAGTAAGATTACAGCATCATTAACTTTCCAAATCTATCCTTAATTCAGCAGTGGTCTAATAAGTTGTCCAGATTGTGGCAGGGTCTTATTACAGTGTGAATAGGGTGTCATGATCACTTTTTTTTCAATCATTTTTTGGATTCTATAACAAGCCTGAATTTTGCACACTGAGAGAATTATTCCTGTAGTTAGAAAACAACTTTAGCTTGTACTGTACTCTGTGTTTCTGTCTCTTGTTTTTATCAAGATCACATTTCTTTTAGACATTTAGATCTTTCAGATCATCATCCAGCAGCAGCTTATCGGACAATCTTAACAATACACAATCCAATTAAAAGGCATGACAATAAATTGCTAAAATAAGCTCAGGTACCTGCTTGTTTTATTTCCAGCCTGTCACAGTAAAGCTTTACTTTTGTTTTCTTCGCTCTCCTCTTCGTGACGCCAGCCCAGCGTAGAGCTGGCACCCAAACTGTTTTTATGAGGCCAAAAATGACGCCCCATCATGACCAAATAGCTGTGCTGTAATCATCATCACCACCATCATCATGCAGCTATCACTCTCATTGGGCTCTCTACAACATGATTCCTATTTAGAATGCACTTCTGTGGTTTGGATATGCCTCTCTGTCTGGCACCAATTTCCCCTTCTCTGTGAAGCAACTGACACCTGAGAAGATTGAACATCCCATCACACAGAAGCTCCTTTTGTCAGGCTGAATATGTTTTGCTATTTGCCAGCATCATCTGAGAGCAGATTTTTTTTTTCTTTTTCTTCAGCGTTGTTATTGTCAAAGTATTCATATCATCCTCCTTTTTCTGTGAGTCGGCTGGAGTGAGGAGGTGGTGTGAGTTGGATGTGTGTGTGTGTGTGTGTGTGTGTGTGTGTGTGTGTGTGTGTGTGTGTGTGTGTGTGTGTGTGGTTATGGCAGCAGAAGGGTGATGCATTAGTGCATTTTAGATGAATCCAAGCTGACAGCACATATTAGCGACAGAGAAATGTCTCCTGTGTGGCTTTTGTCAAAGAGTTGTTATTCTTTCAGCTCTGCTAAGTTCTGAAGGCTGTTAACTCGGTTTGCTGAAATTGGCTTCAAGGTGAGTTAAGTGCATGTATTTTTGAGGTGTGTGTGTGTGTGTGTGTGTGTGTGTGTGTGTGTGTGTGTGTGTGTGTGTGTGCGCGCGCGCACATGCATTTGTGTGTGTTCAGGTCTATGTTTGCATTCAGTGATAGGGAAAGAAGAATATCAGTGTGATTTGCATATTAATACATGATTCTTTAGTACCAAAAACATAGCTGTGCTCGACTGCATCTACATTACTCTGAATATATGCAGCCCTTTGTGAAGGTGTGTACTTGGGGCTTTGCAGGGTTTTTAATCATATCACTGGAAAAAAAAAGCAAATGATGGTTGTGATGGTTCTTTGTTTTCTTGAAACCTGGGGCCTATTATCAGGGGATTATGCCAGGATTTTTTTTCCCTTGCTAAACCTATGTTTGATTTGTTTTCACCAAAGCAATGATTTATTTTGTGAAGTTAGCCTGTTCCAGACAGGACTGGTGTGCTTAGATAATCCTAAAGTGTGTTTTCAGCAGCATGATCCAAACAGACTTGTAAGGAAATTGGTACTGGTGACTGCAGAAAGGAGTTAGAATGGGTCGTGCCCACCCGTCACCTGTGCACATGTTGCGTCAAGTCCTGTCATGCTTTACAACTGTGTATTAACTCAACTGTGCTTTCAAGTCCATTTGTACACCAGAACATCTTTTGTGAAAATACTGCCATAGGATGAAATACTTTATCATCAAATGTCATTAAGTTTATATCCAACACTTTCTATATAACATTGAGGATTTTTAAATTATTTTACTGATGTGTATTGGTTTGTTAAAGGGTCCATGAGACAACACAACAAAGACATAATTAGAAAGAACTAATCTGCATTTATTATGTGTACACAAAAGAATTCAATATTACATGCATTTCACACATTAAAATAATTAGCATCAAGTGATTGACCATTCTGATGTTTCAATTCAATTCAGTTCATTTATATAGCACCAATTCACAAATGTCTCAAGGTTCTTTTCAAAAAAAAATTTCAATCATACATACATTCCAATTGATTGTAGTTATCGAACAGTACCGTAAGCTCAATTAATTATTCAAAGTCATTCAAAACGTTTCTAAGGAAACCCAGCAAATTGCATCGAGTCATTGACTTGCAGCATTCACTCCTCCTGGACGAGCATGTAACAACTGTTACTGTCGTTGACTTTACAGCAATCCCTCAACAGAGCATGTTTGATTCATGTAATTGTGTGAAACGCCCTGGTACCAGAAGAGTTAGCGAAAATGTAAACAAATGTGGCTGAGTACATTGAAGTGGAGAAAGTTTTAAGCTATATTTCTGGTATACTGTGAAGAAATGCCAAAGTATTGCATGGCAGCCAGCTGTTCTAATTACCCTAGTACATAAGCCTGTTTTCATTCCCAAAAGATCCAGTTTTTCAAGAAAAATGAGCGAAGCAAGTACAGAGAACATGAGACAAATGGGTTCCAACTCCTTTCTCTTTACTCTGTAGAGATCATTTCACAGCAGACTATTTTGAGGAGGTGCCTGCGATACAGGAATCTTTTGGCTTAATAGTTAGCCACAAATGGGTATTAAAGCAGACTGCAATACCTTTGGTTTCCAAATAAAAACCCACAGCTGGTGCCAATCTCAATGTATCAAAACAGCGCAGAGAAGCTACAGTGTCAAAATTCGGCCAGAAAATTGTTAAGTCCCTTCCTTTATCATTTTGGATGTAAAATGTGTGTATACTGCATACAAACCTAGCACCAATGGGTAGGCCAGGGGGCTGGGCCTGCCCATTCAGGTATTCGGGCCACCCTAGGACAGATTATTTCACATATCTGTGCCCGCTATCCCCTGCCCTTTTCTTATCCATTACAACTGTTTAATCTGTTGTTAGTATGCAATAATGTGTTTTTCCGAGTCATCTTTAAATGCACCGTGAGCGTACATGTGCTAATGTCAGCTTTATACCTGTGGGTTAGTAAGGGGAGGTCTGCTGCTGAACAGTGTTGCAAGTCAGTGTGTGTTAGAATCATGGTAGCTAACCAGCCTGAGCCAGCAAAAAACTTTTCCAAACAAACCAAATAAGTTGAGTAATGTTGTTGGATGCAGATAATGTTAGGTAAATGACAACTAGTTAATCCATGCCAATATATCATGTTAAGCTTGCTAGCAAGAATACTGATGTTGCTCTTACCTATGTTCAGAGATGGGTAGTAACTAGTTACATTTACTCAGTTACATTTACTTGAAAAAATGTACTTTTAGGAGTAGTTTTATTGCACTTTACTTTTACTTTAGTAATATTATGAGCTATTGCTACTCTTACTTGAGTAAAATGTCTGGATACTCTATCCAATACAAGTAACTTAAACAAAGAAAGAACAAACATATTTCAACCAAAAATGTATGAGACACAGACTCACACCTGCAGTTTATGTTACTCGGCATCATTGATGCCAAGCTAATACAGGTAACTAGCTATGATTCTGAAAAAAATCATTTCCTATGAATGGAGATTACTAAACAGTATCAAACTTCAGTTTCAAGAAAATTTATTAATGATCATATAAATCTTACAAATCTTATAAATGTATATACAGGTCTGTCTTCTATCAGACTAATGAGGTTGATGGTGCCATCAACATGGGAAAAGAAGGATTGATACGGTCAGTAACCTTTCTGGGGGATCAAGACTTGGACACTTGAAAGATTATTACAGACCACCATTTTCAGATCAGAAAATGGCTGAGAATTATTAAGCCAGACATAACTCTCTATCTCTGTTTGATATTTTGCACATACCTAAGGGTAGCTAAGATAGCTTCATTAAGTTCTATTTTCTTTAATATGAGTTACACTGAGATTTCATAATTTGCTGCAAGCTCATTGACATATGTCTTAAGACATATGGGTTAAAATTAATATTTTTTTTTTCTTTTAGGATTGAAGAAAAAGTTATGGGTTTTATCAAAAGAGAAGGATTGTAACCCTCATACATGCATGCTCAGTATGAGGGATCACTGTGTGTATCTATATATATATATATATATATATATATATATATATATATATATATATATATATATATATATATATATATATATATATATATAGTTTATAATATTATAAAAAAAAATAATATTATAAAAAATTCCCTTCTCACCCTCCACGGGTGGTCTTTCTCAACCTCTGAGCTCGGGTCCTCTACCAGAGGCCTGGGAGCTTGAGGGTTCTGCGTAGTATCTTGGCTGTGCCGAGAACTGCGCATTTCTGGACTGAGATGTCTGATGTTGTTCCTGGGATCTGTTTTAGCCACTGCTCCAGCTTGGGGGTGACTGCCCCGAGGGCCCCGATGACCACAGGCACCACTGTGGTCTTCACCTTCCAGGCCTTCTCCAGTTCCTCTCTGAGGCCCTGGTATTTCTCCAGTTTCTCGTGTTCCTTTTTCCTGATGTTGCAATCGCTTGGTATTGCTACATCCACCACAACGGCTTTCCTCTGTTGTTTATCCACCACCACGATGTCCGGTTGGTTCGCCATTACCATTTTGTCTGTCTGGATCTGGAAGTCCCACAGGATCTTAGCTCGGTCATTCTCCACCACCTTTGGGGGTGTGCCCCACTTTGATCTCGGGGCTTCCAGTCCATATCCTGCACAGATGTTTCTGTACACTATGCCCGCCACTTGGTTATGACGTTCCATGTACGCTTTCCCTGCCAGCATCTTGCACCCTGCTGTTATGTGTTGGACTGTCTCAGGGGCCTCCTTGCACAATCTACACCTTGGATCTTGTCTGGTGTGGTAGATCTGAGCCTCTATCGCTCTGGTGTTTAGGGCCTGTTCCTGTGCAGCCAGGATGAGTGCCTCTGTGCTGTCCTTGAGTCCAGCTTTTTCCAGCCATTGGTAGGATTTCCTGATATCAGCCACTTCAGTTATTTGTCGGTGGTACATCCCATGTAGGGGCTTATCCTCCCATGATGGTTCCTCCAGCACCTCATCCTCTGGTCCCCATTGTTTGAGACATTCGCTGAGCACATCGTCGGTTGAGGCTTTGACCTTGATGTATTTATGGATCTTGGATGTTTCATCCTGGACAGTGGCTCTCACACTCACTAGTCCTCTGCCTCCGTCCTTACGGCTCGCGTATAGTCTCAGGATGCTGGATTTAGGGTGGAACCCTCCATGCATGGTTAGTAGTTTCCGAGTTTTAACATCCATGGTCTTTATAGACCATGGATGTTATATATATATATATATATATATAGGCATAATTATTTAAGTAATGATTACTTAATACAGGGAATATTCACCTCAATGGTATATGTGAATCAGGATTTTTGGGGGAAATGTTTTTGTTGTTGAGCAGATTATGTGGCAGACATTGCTACAGGGGTACAAGCTCTCTGCCATAGTGGAGCTGACAACCAGCCTGACTTTGACACAGAAGGAAATCACTGGAGAAGAGCAGAGATTTCCAGCACCCTGATAAAGACATGGCTGTTGCTGAAAAACTGTCAAGATACTGCTTTCATTCCAGATGAGGGAGACGGAACCCAGTATGATTCGTTGCAGTGTTGTGGATCTTATGAAACACACATGATGGTGGCAGTTCTCCGATGTATCCCCAGCTTATTTGTACGAACTGTCAACATGCTAAGTATAGATACTTTCTGGAAAAAAATAAATAAATCTGTAAATGTATCATTACTTTGCTTTACTGTGAGAATGTAGTAGATTTCTTTCTGGTGTTGTTGAGTATGCAGATTACCGCGTTCCTGTAGCGAACATCGCAGACAAAGTTTGCAATTCACATTACATCAGTATTGAAACAACATGGTTCAAAGCTTGAGAGCTCTGTAACACATGTTACATCTTCACCTTTTTTCAGTAATTCCTCTAGCACTTCTTGTATTTCTCAACAAACCTGGGATTCAATAACCTGTGGCATAGTCTGGCAGTTGCTACAGGTACACCTGGGGAAAAAAAAAAAAAAAAAAAAAAAAAAAAAAAAAAAAAAAATTAGATTTTTGTAGGTTCTGAAAAAAAAATACACACACATGCATAGTAATGTATCATTTTTTGGTTAAACATAATTAGCATCTTATTTGCATTATTATAGTAGACACTAATATGACATCTGAAATGTGTTTCATAAGTACCAAACAACAATGTGGAACAGACATAGGGAAGTTTACATACACTGAAAACAGATTTTTTTTTTTTCCCCCTCTCTGTCTGTAGTTAAATCAAACTTTTCTTGTTTTAGGTCAGTTAGAATTACCAAAACTATTTGTATTTGCCAAATGCCAGGACAGTTTTAAGAGATTTTTTTCTTTTTTTTTTTTTTAACTTTCTTTGAATTTAGAAGTTTACATACATTTGATCAGTATCAGAGATAATTGTCTTTTAAACTATATGACTTGGGTCAGACCTTTTGGGTTTCCTTCCATAAACCCTCTGATAGAATAACTCACATATCTAACTTAATTGGAGGCTCACCTGTGGATCTATTTTAAAGGCCACACCTGGAACACACTGCTTTGTTGTTTGACACAATGGGTAAGTCAAAAAAAAAAAAAAAAATCAGCCAAGATATCAGGAAGAGAATTGTGGGGCTGCACCAGTGTAGTTCATCCTTGGGAAAAATTTAAAAAGGTGCCACATTGATTGTCATGATGTGTGGTTGTTGAGGACCCAAATACAGAGGTAGCAAGTCAGTTTGAAGATTTAATAAAGAGAATCAAAAACACTGGAGGGCACAAGAAGCCAGAGCAAAGCATAAATCCTGGGAGCAAGGAGCACAAGGGGGAGGAAATCAGGCATAGACACAGAGACTTAAACAGAGCAAAAACAGGCAGAATAATGTGTGGCAAACAGAAGGAACCAGTGAGGAGTGGCTGAAGGAGAGGAGCTTAAATACTGAGGGAGTGAATGCTGGAACAATAGCTGGGGCTGATTATCTAAATGTTTGCAGGTGTGGGCAATTAACTAGAGGGGGGCTGAGGAGAGCGAGAGAATTGCAATAGGGGGCAAGGGAGAGCAACAGGGAAGCAAGAAATGTAATCTAAATGTAGCTGAAAATAACTTGACAAAGGGAAATAACTAGAACTACTAAGAACAGACTGAAATAATCAAACTAAGAACTAGACAAACCAAAGGGATAAACTAAACTGGGGAAACGGTACAAAAAAATGACAGAAGCAAAATCTAACAGAAACAGAGGATAACTAAGACTGTACAGAAGTTGAACCAAAATATGACTGATCTAATAAGTATAACACAGGATGACAAGAAACAAGGAGAAAACTGGACATAAGGAAATAACTGGGATAACTAAGAAAAGACTGAAATGATCAAACATAAAGGTAACTGGATACTAAAACTAAGAACTGAACAGAGAAACAAAACCCAAAAAGTGCAGATCCTGACATTTATATGTTCAAACAATTATACACATGATGGGAATGTCCAACCATCATACTGCTCAGGAAGAGACGGGTTCTCTTTCCCAGGGATGAATGTATTTTGTTCCAAAATGTGCAGATTGATCCCAGAACAAAAGCCAAAGATCTTGTGAAGATGCTGGTTGAAATTGGTCAGACACTGTCATTATCCAGAGAAGTGTGTCTTGTACTGAAATGGGGTGAAGGCCACTCAGCAAGGAAGAAGCCTTTACTTAAAAAAAATAAAACAAAACAAAAAATCCCCCACAAAGAGCCAGTTTGCAGTTTCCAAATGCACACAGGAACAAAGACCTTCGTATTTGGAGACATGTCCTGGAGTCTGATGAAACTACAGTGGAACTGTTTTACCATAATGACCATTGTTGCATTTGGAGGAAAAATGGGGATGCTTGTACCATCTTAACTGTAAAGTAAGGGGGTGGCAGCATGATGTTATGGGACTGTTCCACTGCAGGAGGAAGTGGTGCGCTTCAAAAAAATAGATGGCATAATGAGGAAAGAACATTATGAAGAAATATTGAAACAACATCTAAAGACATCTGCCAGGAAGTTAAAGCGTGGGCGGAGATTGGTCTTCCAAACGGACAATAACCCTCAGCATCCAGCTAGTAGTTATAAGGTGGCTTAAGGACAACAAAGTAAATGCTTTGGCATGGCCATTACAAAGCCCTGATCTCAGTCCTATGGAGAAGTTGTGGGTAAATCTGAAAAGGCATGTTTGAAAGTGAGGCGGCCTACAAACCTGACTCAGTTCCACCAGTTTTGTCAGGAAGAATGGGCCAGAACTCCAGTAAACTATTATGATAAGTTTTCTGGAACCTTTTAGGTTCGACCTAAGTCATACAATTTAAAAGACAATTATTATCCCTGATACTGACCAAATGTATGTAAATCTTTGATTTCGAAGAAAGTTACATGAAATCTCTAAAAAATATTCTTGCTAGGTTTTCTGGCATTTAGCAAAATTAAATAATTTTGGTAATTCTAATTGATCTAAAACAATGATCTAGAGTGGCACAGTGGGCAGCACTGTTGCCTTGCAGCAAGAAGGTTCTGAATTCAAGTCCTGGCATGGGCTCTTTCTGCATGGAGTTTGCATGTTTTCCCTGTGCATGCATCAGTTCTTTGTGGGTACTCTGACTTCCTCCCACAGTCCAAAAACTTAATTGCAAGGTTAAGTGGTCTCTCTAAATTCTCCTCAGGTGTGAATGTGTGCATGCATGGGCTGTCTGTGTGATAAACTGGTCACTACTGGGGGTGTATAGGATACACCCTCTGTCCCTGTCCTTTCTGGTTGAACTTTTAGTCACTTTTTCATTTTGTCAGTGCTGTCACTCATAGAGGCATCATGAGGCGTGTTTTACAGCCCACTGAAGTTGCTCAAGTAGTGCAACTAATCCAAGACGGAACATCAATGCGAGCAGTGGCAAGAAGATTTGCTGTGTCTCTCAGCACAGTGCCCACAGCATGGAATAGGTACCAGGAGATGGGCAGTACACTAGGAGACATGGAGGGGGCCGTAGGAGGGCTACAACCCAGAACTAGGACCGCCACCTTGTCCTTTGTGCAAGGAGGAACAGGAGGTCCACTGCCAGGGCCCTACAAAATGACCTCCAGCAGGACACTAATGTGCATGTTTCTACTTCGACTGTCAGAAACAGACTCCATGAGGGTGGTATGAGGGCCCGACGTCCACATATAGGGCCTGTGCTTACAGCCCAACACTGTGCAGGATGATTGGCATTTGCTAGGGAACACCAGAATTAGCAGATTCGCCAATGGCACCCTGTGCTCTTCATGGATGAAAGCAGGTTCACACTGAGCACAAGTGACAGACATGACAGAGTCTGGAGACACCATGGAGAATGTTATGCTGCCTGCAACCTCCTCCAACATCACCAGTTTGGTGGTGGGTCACTACCGCGCCTCATTCAGACTTGTCTTGAGAAATATTCACTGACGTTGAATCAGCCTGTCATGTTATTTTCCACTTTCATATTGAGTATGAATCCAAATCTAGATCTCTATGGTGTCATAATTTTAATTTACATTGATAATTTTTGTGTTATTTTCTTAATCAGTTCCACAGTGTTCTCTTTAATTTTGTGAGTAGTGCAGTATACAAGGTGTACTTGAATCCTAGAGTGCTGTGTGTAGAAGGCCAATGAGGATACAGCAAGGCAGAACTAGTGGGGGAAGACATCTTCATGGCAGAATCCTTCCCTTGTAAGGTTTCTTAAAACTAACACAGAATTACCACATAAAGATACCCTGTAGTTAAAACCCTTTAGCTGTCATGAAGACACAGGTGTCCTCATGCTTATTTTGTAAAATTCTAATTGTTTTAGCAAGCACAACATGCTTTTCAGCATCTGGTTCTCTGATGGGAATTTCTGTGATTGGTGCCTCTGAGTTGATGAGCTTAATGTTAGATCTCCTGCTTTGTTGCCAAAAAACACTGAACATTACATGAGTCATATCAGGGAACATTTTTGTCACCACATTTTTGGTTTTATTTTTGAATCATTTTGGGTTGTTATTTTTTGGTTTTTACTCAGTTTGCTCCTGTGTGTTGAGATCCTGAGATCTTTCTTGTTCTGTTTAGTGTGTGCTGGTTTAGTTAGATCTGTTTGTGTCCTGTTAGAGCCCTCTTTGTTTATTAGTCATTTTCCCTTGAGTCTTCTGTTCAGGTCCTCACCAAGCTGCTTTGCAATCTCCTGATTAGTCTCACCTCAAGCCAGCTAGTTTCCTGTCCTCCACAGTTCCTTCCATTATCTGTCTCCAGCCGTGCCAGTTTGCCTGTCCTTCTGTGCTGCTCCTGTTTACTCTCACCTTGCTGTTGTCCAAATCTCTGTAGTTCCTCTTGTGCCCTTCTGTCTGTTCCTTGTCTTTTTTTTACATTTCATTTAATGAATATATATACCTGAAACATTAGACTGACTTTCTCCTGTCTGCTCTTGGGTCCAGTTCCAAAACAATTCATGACAATTTTATCTATAATTATCAGATATTTTATACCTGATCATTTTTTTCTATTAATATGACATCTAAACCATAAAGATTTTTCTTGCTGTTGCACCTCTGTCTGAATCTGATTTTGAATTTTGCAGATATTCTCAACTTTAAAAATAAGCTGTTATTTTTATGTAATTATTAATAATTTGTTATCAATTAAATTATTAATAAAGTTAAATTTTATTTACTTGAATCAGGGCACTAATTCCAGCATCTCTAGAATCAAAAGTCAAACTTGTCAGTCTTTCATGAAGGAATGAATTCAAAACTACCGAACAGAAGAAACTCTTCACACAACAAGGAATGACAAGCTTATTTCTAAAGATGGGATTTGCTAAAAATTTAGCTGTACTGATTCCGTTATTGATTTCACTCATCGATTCAATTCCTTATTGATTGTCTTATTGATTCTCATTGAGTTAGGAAATAAAATAAAAAAAAAACAAATGGATTTGGTCGCAGTAACTCTGTAATTTAAAGTATGCACAAACATGTTACATTTGATTCAAACAAAAAGTTGGTTTAAAAAAATAAGAAATGCTCTGTCAAATGAACATTTTAACATGAAATACAACTGCAATTATCAATTTTTGTACATGAACAGTTTTTGTGCAGGAAAAACTAGCACGTTTGCTTTTCAGGAAGGATACAAGATCTTTCAGGACCCAGGGTGTCTCCAGCTGTGGAAAACACCCTCTCAGATGGGGTGGAGGATGCTAGGACACAGAGATTCTTCTCAGCTATAGCCAAAGACATTGGCATTGTGTCCTTCTCCACCACCATAGGGTGGCACTGTCCTTGGTTGGAATGGGGGGAAAACTTCTACACAGTTGGACTTCTTGTTCCCCTTGCTGTGGAACAGAGACAAAGGGCTGCTGCTGCATTGACAAAAGTTCACTGTCCTCTTTTTCAAACAGTTCTTCTAAGGTAGTCTTTTTTGCTCCTTTATGGGTGGCATTTGACATTATACACTACAATTTGTGATCCACAAGGTTCAGTCTGAAATTAAGTAGTATAATAATCCATTTGGTCAGTCATCTTTTACCAAAAATAGCTTGCATAGTCTTTTTCATCCTCTTCTGCCTCGATGAAAGCAAAGGAGCTGTAACAATCAAAACTGAAGAAATTTCAGCCAAACACAATAGTTAAGTATTAAGAGGTTTATTGAAAACTGGGATGCGGAAGGACAGGAAACCACCAGCAACGGAATCAGGAACCACTGAGGACAGAGCTAAAGCTAAGTGGTAATAAGGAGCTCAAAAGGAAAGCTAAAAACCTTCTTAGAATGCGTGGGGAACAGGGGAAACTGAATTTCAGTTCCTCAGCAGGACTAAGATGACCAGGCAGTAGCGAGGTGTCGCCTCTGGGGGTCAGTGTTGCTCTATAGCTGGGATCCTCTGCAGGACGGCAGAAACTGATCCAGAGCAATAACGCTGGTAGCACACAATGGGCTAGCTTCAGGTTTACTAATCCAAGGATTTAACAGGACTTGTTGGTCAAGGAGTCGAAGCTGGGTCAGAACCAAGGAAGCAGAATCAGGCAAACTTATCCTTGGATCAAGTGTGAATAGGGAGTCAGAGCACAGAAATAAGTTCAGGCACGTGGGGGCTGTCTCAGGCTGACAGATCCAGGGACAATCTTGGGGTTCACAATCTTGGAAATGCAGAATGGGCCAATGAAACGAGATGTGAACTTACGACTCTACCTTTAAGGGGAGATCCTTTTAGGACAGCCAGACCTTCTGGCCCATTTGATACAGATGGGTACAGGAACACAGCAGCAGTTGGAGGTCCTGGACTGTACCCCCCCCAACATTTTGGACATGTTCTTCCTGCCCTTTCTCCAGCCTCGCTGGCATCTCATGGCTGCAGCATCAGCAGAGGGAACTTTGGCCTCCCTTTCTTGAACAGTGAACACTGGTGGCTGGAACTCATGAATGACGTAGAAGGATGAAAGCTCAGTGATGCTAGAAGGAAGAGAATTAATGGCATGTTCCACCCACAGTAAGTTGTGTGACCACCTAGTTGTGCAACCTCCTGTGCCATGATCTATCCCATGTCTTTTGCAGATGGAAGCTTGTGGAGGAGGATGAGATTGATCATCTTGGAAAACCTGTTGATGGGACTTGGACCACCTGCAGAGTTTTGCTGATTCCAGGATGACAGAATAAACATGATTTATGGCAAAAGCTGAGTACCATTGAAACCAGATGTTCTGGAATGAACAGTCGGTTCACAAGACATGAGGCAGGAACAGGCTGGTCTCAGATGGCGTTCCTGACCTCCTTCTCCAACTCCAACATGGTTACAGACAGTCTCACAGAATCTGGGAGGATGAACTCCTCTGCACCACTGGTCATTAAATCAGAAGATTCGTGGATTCCAGATAGTGTGTCTGGTTTCATGCTGTTGGTCCTGGGTCTGAAAGAAAGACCAAAATTAAAATGCCAAAAGAACAGAGCCCTCCTAGCTTGTCTAGGATTAAGTTGTTTTGCAGACTTCAAATACTTCAGGTTTTTATGATTGGTCCAGACGAGAAATGGTTCCTTGGCCCCATCCAATCAGTGTCTCCATTCCCCTAAGGCGAACTTTACAGCTAACAGTTCCCCGTCCCCCACATTGCGTTCAGCACTGGATAACGTCCTAGAAAAGAGGGCACAAGGGTGAATCCAACCATCAGAGTTTCTCTGGCTTAAGATGGCACCTACCGCTGTGCTAGATGCATCAACCTCCACGATAAACTCCTTCTCTGGATCGGGGGACTGGAAAACTGGAGCAGTAGTAAACAGAGACTTAAATTTAGTGAAGGCTTCTTCAGCCTGATCTTTCCATGCAAACCGGACTTTCGATGAGTTGATGGCATGAAGGGGAGCTGCAACCTGACTATAAATATTAATAAATCGGCGATAAAAAATTGTAAAACCAAGGAACCTCTGTAGTTGCTTGCAGTCAGTGGGCGTCGGCCATTAAGAGAAGGCTGTAGTCTTTGAGGGATCCATGTTTTTTTTTTTTTTTATTGGGGGAGATTATGAAACCAAGGAAAGATGTGGTGGTGTGCAATTCACATTTTAACAAAAAGATTATTCTGGACCAGCCGAAGGACAACAGATCGGACATGGCATTTGTGGGTTTCAAGATCCTGAGAACAGATAAAAATGTCATCCAGGTAAACAAACACGAAGTGTCCAACCATGTCGATCAAGACATTGATCAGGGCTTGAAAAACCACTGGAGCACTGGTCAAGCCAAAAAGGCACGACCAAGTACTCGTAGTGATCGGTGGGAGTGTTGAAAGCAGTCTTCCATTCATCACCCTCTCTGATGCAAACTAGATGGTATGGATATCGCAAATCTAACTTTGTAAAATATTTAGCTCCCTGAAACAGATCGAATGCGGAATTCATGAGGGAAAGAGGGTCTTGATTCTTGACAGTTATGTCATTAAGGCCCCTAAAATCTATACAGGGCCTTAAGGAGCTGGCCTTTTTGCCCACAAAAAAGAAGCACATCCAGCTGGAAATGAGGAAGGGAAATTTATTCCGGCTTTGAAGGACTTCTCCACGTACATTCTCTTTGCCTAATTCTCTGGAGCAGACAGTGAATAAAGGTGCCCCCTAGGCAGTGATGTACCTGGGAGGAGATATACGGTGCAATTACAGGGCATGTGAGGTTGGAGCGCAGTGGCCCGAGATTTATTTAAAAACCTCCTTCAGGTCATGAGGTCATGGTATTTGGAGGGCACCTTGGATAAGTCTGGGTAAGTCTCTTTGATGGCGTTGTCTGGAACTGAAGGGGTACAAGCAGAAAACAGACAAGAGGGAGAGCAAGATGACCATCCTAGAATTTTTTTTTTTTTTTTTTTTTTGGACTGCCAGTCGATGTGGGGATTGTGCTTCTCAAGCTGTGAGGCTCCCAAAACAATGGGTAAACTGTAGGGAGTGGATAGTAATAAAAGTAATCTTCTCCCAATGGTTTCCGCCAAGAATCAGACTAACCTTCTCAGTGATATGATGGGAGTGGTCAAAGTGATGTCCATTCAGAGAGCGGATGTTATGGGTTGAAGGTTTTGAAAGGAGTTTGATTCAAAAGACTCATCCATAAACTCAGTATTGGCTCCTTAGTCAATGAAAACTGATACCTGGTGGGACATGGAGGAGATCACAATATTAGCAGAGAAAGAGAAGGAAGCTGATGAGGAGATGAACATCATGATATGGCTTAATAGAGATTTCCTTTTCTCGACTGAGCCTGATCTTTTAGCAGATGGTTTTTAGCCTTATGACCCTTGCCTCCACAATAAAAGCATAGATTATATTGCTACCTGCAGGAAATTCCGATATATCTGACTGATGTAATTTATTGGGCCTTGGGCTGCCACTTTACTGTGGTGGAGGGGTTTGAGTGTCCCAGTGATCCTAGGAGCTATGTTGTCAGGGGCTCTATGCCCCTGGTAGGATCACCCAAGGCAAACAGGTCCTAGGTGAGGGATCAGACAAAGTGCAGCCCAAAGACCCCTTATGATGAGTTCTAACTTTAGCAACAGTGTTCCCTCACTTGGATGTGGCTCACCGGGGCCCCACTCTGGATCTAGGCTTGGAGGTGGAGGATCCTGGCGAGTGCCTGGTGGCTGGCCTTTCACCCATGGAGCCCGGCCGGGTACAGCTGAAAGAGGATATTTGGGTTCCCCTTCTCAGGGGCTCACCACCTGTTGGAGGGGCCAAAGGGGTTGGGTGCAATGTGGTATGGGTGGTGGCCAAAGGCAGGGACCTTGGCAGTCTGATCTTCGGCTGCAGAAGCTGCCTCTTGGGACATGGAATGTCACCCCTCTGGTGGGGAAGGAATCTGAGTTGGTGTGCAAGGTGGAAAGGTTCCAGATAAAAATAGTCAGACTCACCTCAACGCACAGCTCTTGCTCTGGATCCAGTCTCCTTGAGAGGGATTGGATACTCTTCCACTCTGGAGTTGCCCCTGGTGAGAGGTGCCGACTGGCAGTGGGCATACTTGTTGCCCCCCATCTTGGCGCCTGTATGTTAGGGTTCACCCCAGTGAGCGAGAGGGTAGCCTCCCTCTGCCTACGTGTGAGGGGATGGTTTCTGACTGTCTGTGCTTATACCCCAAATGGCAGTTCAGCTTACCCACCCCTTTTGGAGTCTTTGGAGGGAGACCCTCTTGTTCTGCTGAGGGACTTCAACGCTCACGTGGACAATGACAGTGAGACCTGGAGGGCTGTGGTTGGGAGGAATGGCCCTCGTGGTCTGAACCTGAGCGGTGTTTTGTTATTGGACTTCTGTACTCATCAATAAATAATGTCCATAAATAACACCATGTTCAAGCATAAGGGTGTCCACATGTGCTCTTGGCACCAGGAGGCCCTTGGCTGTAGTTCAATGATCGACTTTGTTGTTGTATCATCTGATCTGCGGCCGCATATCTTGGACACTTGGGTGAAGAGGAGAGCGAAGCTTTCCACTGACCATAAATAACACCATGTTCAAGCATAAGGGTGTCCACATGTGCTCTTGGCACAAGGAGGCCCTCGGCTGCAGTTCGATGATCGACTTTGTTGTTGTATCATCTGATCTGCGGCCGCATGTCTTGGACACTTGGGTGAAGAGGAGAGTGGAGCTTTCCACTGATCATTACCTGGTGGTGAGTTGCATCAGATGGTGGGGGAGGATGCCAGTTAGACCTGGCAGACCCAAACGTATACTGAGGGTCTGCTGGGAACACCTGGCAGAGTCTCCCGTGAGACGGAGCTTCAACTCCCACCTCCGGGAGAGCTTCAAACACACTCTGGAGGAGGTAGGGGACATTAAATCCAAGTGGACCATGTTCTGCGCCTGCATTGCCGAGGCGGCTTACCGGAGCAGTGGTCGCAAGGTTGTCGGTGCCTGTCATGGCAGCAACCCCCGAACCCACTGGTGGACACCAGCGGTTGAGGGATGCTATCAGGCTGAAGGAGGAGTCCTATCAGGTCATTTTGGCCTGTGAGCAGCAGATGGGTACTAACAGTCCAAGCAGGATGTGGCTTGGTTGGTTGCTGATGCAAAAACTCAGGCGTGGGAGGAGTTCAGATAGGCCATGGAAAACAACTTCCGTATGGCTTCAAGGTGATTCTGGTCCACCATCTGAAGTTTCAGGGGTGGGAAGCGGAACACCACCAACACTGTTTAATGTTTATAGTGGCGGTGGTGTGGTGTTGACCTCAATTTGGGGCGTCGTGGGTCGGTGGGTGGAACACTTCAAAGACCTCCTCAATCCCACCAGCACATCTTCCACTGAAGAAATGGAGCCTGGGGATCTTGGGTCAGGCTCTCTAATCTCTGGTGCTGAGGTCACCGAGGTGGTTGAAAAGCTCATTAGTGGCAAGACCCAGGGGGTGGATGAGACTCGCCCGGAGTTCCTTAAGGCTCTGGATGTTGTGGGATTGTGTTGGTTGACACAACTCTGCAATATTGCGTGGACATCAAGGGCAGTTCCACTGGATTGGCAGACTGGGGTGGTGGCCCCCCTATTCAAAAAAGGGGGACAACACAGTGTGTACTAACTACAGGGGAATCGCACTTAAGCCTCCATGGTAAGGTCCATTCAGGGGTTCTGGAGAGGAGGGTCCATTGGCTAGTCGAACCTTGGATTCAGGAAGTGCAGTGTGGTTTTCACCCTGTCTGTGGAACGCTGGACCAGCTCTACACCCTCAGCAGGGTCCTGGAGGGTGCATGGGAGTGTGCCCAACCAGTCGACATGTGTTTTGTGGACTTGGAGAAGGTGTTCGACTGTGTCCCTCGAGGAATCCTGTGGGGGGTACTCCAGGAGTATGGGGTACCAGGCCCTTTGATACAGGCTGTTAGGTCCCTGTATGACCGGTGTCAGAGCTTGGTCCGCATTGCCAGCTTTAAGTGGGGCTTGTTCCCGGTGAGAACTGGACTCCACCAAGGTTGCCCTTTGTCACCGATTCTGTTCATAACTTTTATGGACAGAATTTCTAGCCGCAGCCAAGGTGTTGAGGGGATGTGCTTTGGCGGCTTCATCAGCTCGTGATCTACAACTCTCACTGGAGCAGTTTGCAGCCGAGTGTGAAGCGGCCAGAATGAAGATCCTAATAATTTATTCATATGTATAATATTCATAAATTATCATTTTAATATGTACAATATTTATTAATTTATCATCCTCCAGATTACTGTAAATGGTGTCTATTTTGTTTTGGGAAAATGATAGAAAGGCATTGCAATCATTTACTGTGAAGGAGTTGGAAATGTTAACTGGGCCTAAGGAGTTTATCTACTGTAAAGATAAGTGCCTTGGGTTTAGAGGAGACAGAGTGTATAAGGTTTGAGCACGATGCAGGTGCTTTATCAGTCTGTCGTGGTGAAGAGAGAGCTGAGCCAAAAAGCAAAATTCTCGATTTACTGCCCGATCTACATTCCTACCCTCATCTATGGTCGTGAGCTTTGGGTAGTGATGAGATCATGGATACAAGTGGCTGAAATTAGTTTCCTCTGCAGGGTGTCTGGGCTCTCCCTTAGATATAGGGTGAGAAGCTTAGTCATCCGGGAGCTACTCATAGTAGAGCCGCTGCTTCTCCACGTTGAGAGGAGCCAGTTGAGGTGGCTCAGGCATTTGATTAGGATGCCTCCTGGATGCCTCCCTGGTGAGGTGTTCTGGGCACGTCCCACCTGAAAGAGACCCAGAGGAAGACCCAGGACACGCTGGAGAGACTATGTTTCTCAGCTGGCCTGGGAACACCTTGTGATTTCCTTGGAGGAGCTGGCCCAAGTGGCTGTGGAGAGGGAAGTCTGGGTCTCCCTGCTTAGGCTGCTGCCAACCTCAGATAAGCGGAAGAAAATGGATGGATGGAATGTAATTTATTCAACTATAAAGCTGAATAATAGACCCAAAAATGCACTGTGGAGACTAAATAACAGTATTCTAAATAATGAAAAGGTAGTAAAGAAGATCAAAAAAGAAATCAGTGAATGTGTTAGCAACAATAAGGATGGTCACATAGATCCAACTATTGTGTGGGACACAGTTAAAGCAGTAATAAGAGGGAGACTAATCTCAAGAACAGCTTATTTAAAGAAGTTGAGGAGGAAAAAAGATTAGACAAATTAGAGAAAACATCAACAAACGTAGAAAGTAGTTTATGTAGTTATTGGTATAATATTGACATTAAGTGGATGTCCTGGCGGAAACCCACAAATGACACCTCAGCGCTCCAACAATGCCATACTTGCAGTATGAGCGTTGTGTATGTAGTGAACACCTTAAGATTATCACCATTTGTGCGCCAAACAATCTTCTTGTGCCGCTAATTGTGAATTAGCAGCACTCATGGCAGTTTTTTCATGCTGTGTGAGTTTTTGTATACAAGATATATCATTTTCCTGTTTCATGGTGAGATGTCAGACTTTGAGGTCTGACCATACCCCCTCAGCATGCTCAAAAACTCACCATTTTGGTAAATTTTAATCCCAAATGCCTTATGAGCATACTGACTAAGTTTCAAACCGATCAATCGAAATCTGTAGGAGGAGTTTGATCAAATGCAGAGGCTATAAATAGCCAAAATAGGGTCAAAATGGGAAGTTCATCCAAGATGGACGATGTCCTGTTCGGTATAGAGCATGGGTGCAGGAGAGTTTTCTGTAGGTCTTGGGGAGTTCAACAAGTATACCAAATTTCATTGTTGTACGATAAAGTAAGGTCAATGGGGAGGGTTTTTTGAAAGCTGCCAGGGGGTGGGTGATGAAGCTACTGGTTTTACCAGCTGCACAGTTATGAATTAAATCAATCATATATCGATGTTATATATTATTGATATATGGAAATGTATAAATAAGGAACTGTACATTACAGTTTGACAACAGAAATAAAGGGAATGTCCTATTTTGTTTTATTTTTTTTTTTTTTCACATAAATGTATATCCACAAAAGATAATTCAAGATCTTGAAATTTTTTTTTAAAGTCTATGAAAATGTGTTCCACTTATATAACACTAAAGACATAACAGATTTATCGACTCATCTACCTCCCCTCAGAGGTTTTTTTTAATTTTTACTATTTGGGCGTGTTTGAAATTGGGTTCAGACATATTTGGTCTAAAATGATGGAATTAGAAATAAGGAGTTTGAACCATGAGCCATGAGTCAGAACAGCACCTCTGAAGAGAGAAAAAGTGAGGGAGGAGGGTCAGATTGAAGCTAATGTATGTTCCTTTAATGAGCTGACAGATAGGCTGCTAACAGAGAAAAGGAGTATGGTCAAAACACACAGAGACACTGTGTCCCTGGTGTGTGATCCGTTGTGTGTGCTGTGTAAATTGGTGAAGGTTTGGGACTAAACACTTGGGCTGATAGATCAAACAGAGCTGAAGTTTGACTCTAAACACTCGAGGCTCACTGGGATCAACAGCAGGTCAACTGCTCTCCAAACCATACATTGCCAAAAATTAAAGCCATATTTAAAAAGGAGCGATTACAGACAGACAGACAACTGAGTCTAATTAATATTTGGTGATTATAGTCTATCACTAAATATTCAGAACAATCTGTTTCCCAGAAGAGAGGTGGGGCACCTGCAACTGTGAGAAGAATTTTAAGATAAAACTTTACTGGAGGTATCAAAAGTCACAGTTACAAATCACACACACTGCTTTTTACTTTATAGGTGTTCATACACATTAAACCTTCCACATTTACTCATGATAAAAGTAAATGATTGGGAAAAAAATTCTCTCTCTCTCTCTCTCTCTAAATCTCAACTGTGTTGTTTATTCGTATTCAATCACTTTGGGACAATACTTTGTTAGTCTTTTGGGGTATGTCTTCACCAGCCTTGCACCTCTAGAGACAGAATTTGTAGTCCATTCTTTTTTCCCCAAAATAGCTCAAACTCAGTCTTATTGATTGGAAAGCATTTGTGAACATCAGGTTTCAAGTCTCTCCTCAGATTCACATTTAGTTTTGGGTCTGGATTTTGACTGGGCCTTTCTACCTCATGCAGACATGCAGATGCTTTGCTCTAAACCAGTGGTCTGCAACTCCAGTCCTTGAGTACCACTGTCCTTCAACTTTGGGATGTAGCCCTGCACCAACACACCTGAAACAATTAATTTTTTTAATAGCCAGTCCTTTGCAAAGCTTGCTGACATGCCAAGAAGGTAATTCAATGTTTTGATTCAGATGTGTTGAAGGAGGGATGCATCCAAGCGTTGGAGGACAGTGGAACTCAAGGGCCGGAGTAACAGACCCCTGATCTAGACCATTGCATAGTATCTCTGGCTGTGTGTTTAGGGTCGTCCTGCTGGAAGGTGAACCTCTACCTGAGCCTCAAGTATTTTACAGTTTCTTACAGCATTTCTGCCAGGATCCTGCTGATCACATCTGACCAGAGAACCTTCTTTAACATGTTTGCTGTGTCATCTACATGGCTTGTGACAAACTGAAGATAAAACTTTTCCTTTCAAATAGGGCCTTCTTATTGCCACTCTGCCATTATGGTCAGATTTGTGGAGCTCAAAACAGTTATTCTGTCGACACAAACTTCCAACTGAGCTGTGGCTCTCTGCAACTATTCATTACCATAGATCTCTGGACTCCATCTCAGAACAATGCTCTTCTTGCCTGGATGATCTGTGTAGTTAGACAGGTATGTCTTGGTAGGTTGGTAGTTCTGGCAAACTCTTGCCATTTTCAGACAATAGATTTATAAGGGATCCTTGAGATACTTTTTGAGGCCTTCACAGAACAGTTGGATTTACAAAGATTAAACCTGGGTTGACTGTAGTTAATGAAGGGATTTCTAAAGATAGTGCCAAGCACTCATTTATTTTAGGGGAAAAAGAGCAAAGTAGGCTGAATACTAACACACAGCACACTTTTTAGATGTTTATTTATATATTGAAAACCATGCATCCCTTTTCTTTCTACTTCACAACTATGCACTAATCTATCACACCAAATACCAATAAAATACACTGAAACATGTCAATCTTACCTGAGAAATGGGAAAACATTCAAAAGGCACATTTTAAAAGTAGAAAAAAAGATGATTGGGAAAAAATAGCATCTAATAAAAATGCATAATATTAATTTTGGCAAAGCGTTTCAGGTATATCAGGTCCGTCCTGAGGTTTACATTCTTCTGGTTCTGTGTATTGGTGGGACATAAAATACATGCCATATCTGAAGCATTTCACACTTTTACAAACAGACTTCATAATGAAAGCTGGGAACCCCTCTTTTTACCATTTAGAGTGCAAAGCCTGGGAGCCTATGGAAGAGGTTAAGCACACTCTTTACTGGTCACCATGCCATCACAAGACTAACTTAGAGACACCGTCAACAAGTCTAAAATCACAAATTAACCTCACACACACATCTTTGTGTTATAGAAAATGCAGCTTTGCCATCAGCTCCTTTTTCTGTAGTTTTGATCATCATTTGTATTATTTCTCTGGCTTGATAAACAACTACAGAGAATAAATAAAAACTGTAGCATTAAAAAGGACTGTTTTTAAATCAAACAATGTCAAATACATCTGATACTTAGCATGTTAGAAAAGAGGTGAAGCACTGTCGTTTTCACTTGTTTTAGGTTATTTAATCAACTGCTATGTAGGTTTTTAAAGAAATTTTAGTTTGTTGAAGTTTTCATGGTGAAGAAAAACAATTATGATTTTCAGTTAAGTCCATTAATGCTTTGTGTGATGATACCAGACATGATTTGTCACATCAGAGTGAGTCTAAAAATACTTATTCCATACCTGTAGTTGGTTTATGAGTCTAATTAGACACATTTGTGGTAAATTAAATCAAAGTTAAATAAGGTTATTATGGTTGCTTGTCTGAAGCATGTGACAGAGCAAGTCCTGCGGTTTCCAAGCACCCAAACTGTTTTTCTGCAACTTCAGAGACAGAGAGAACCACCTCAGGACAGACAGGAGCAAGCTTCTGTGGTCTTCCATGAAACATTACTGCTTCATTTTCTGCTCACAAAGCAGTGGTCCCACATGGAACCAGCTTCAACAGGCGTGGCCTGACTGAATACAGGTGTCTGAAGCTTAACCAGTTGGTGCTCACTGACTAACTTCCCTACTAGGTTTGCCTGGTTCCAGGAGGGTGTCGTGTCTTTGCAACCAGCAAGCCTGTTAATTTTTGTGATTCTTCATGTAGCTTGCACTAGTTCTTAAGGGATGTTTCCTCTACAGGATATTTTTCCAGGAACAACAGGGATTTTCTGGGGTCTATTTTTTTAACACTATGCCATTTAAATTGTAGGACAAAAGGACCAAACTAGCTGATATGGATGGATCCTCAACTTCTGTGTACAGCTTATATTTTCTGGTAACTAAATTATACAACAGAATGAATTGGTGCTTTTGTTTGAAAACACAACATTTAAACCCAGATATTCAGAATAAAACTCTCAGGGGGCTCTTTTTGGGGTTTAAACTGGTAATGTCAGATTTTGTGTTCTGAGATATCAATCAGAACTATCACAACCCCCCAGGATTCAATATTATTAACTGATTTGATGAAAGGAATACTTTCCCCATTATTTAGGGTAAAGGGTTAAAGTTAGAACACTTGTGTGATGTTTTTTATGTTTGGGCATAAATGGAGTTTGAAAGGAAAAGAAATCAATACAATGTCCTAATATGACTAGAAATACATTGTGGTGTGTGTGTGTGTGTGTGTGTGTGTGTGTGTGTGTGTGTGTGTGTGTACTTTAAACACTAGGAATATTAGACTTTAGTTGCACATACTCTGTATCACTGAGGGCCTTTTGACTCCAGCCAAGCATCAAATTAAATCTAATTAAATCATGAAATGTCGTTGTGGTTCTGGGATGATTGTTAATCACATTCTCCTCTTCCTAACCTCAGTGTTAACAGTTCTGTGGCATGATTATCACTTATTGTGAATGCTATGAGTCTTTCTCCACATGAACCAAATCCAGAACCAGTGAAAGTTTGCTGGGAATCCAAAACAGAGTTATTGAAATAATGAATCAAAACTTTTTTTGTCTTCAGCTAAACCTGATGTGATACTGTGAGTTTCTGTTAGAGGGAATGGGGGTGGGGATGTAAATCTTGACTCCCAGAGACAGAAGTCACACAAATAATGTAAACACACTATGTCACTCAGCCTCGGAAGATGTGTGGTGAAATAGGATCTGGTAACACCCTTCTGATATTTACCCCCATTAAACTGCAGAAAACGAAATGGAGGCAAACTCTAAAACTTGTATATTATAGATTGCCTGTAATATCTACTGTCATCCACTGCCAGCCATAGGCTTCAGCTACAGGCTTCAGTTATAGCCATCCACCACCAACTCACCAACCGGGCCCAGGACTCAGCTACAGCCATCCACCTCCAGACCCAGATTCCTGCTACAGCCATGTTGGACTCCATATTTGTATGCACGAGCTTTTCAGACTGCATTTCCCAGCACTCATAGTAAGACGCCATCTTGCAGACGCAGGAGGTTATATAAGGACAGCACACCCGAACACAGGCGCCAAAACCACTAGGAGCTCTTCCTAAAGGTCTTTTAACCTGCTTGCCAGGAAAGAGGACATAAAAACCTTCGAAGTGTTAACTGGAGAACTTCTAGAAAGCAGTTTGCATTTCTCTGCGCTCTCCCCTTTTGAGACGCCAAGTCTCTCGATGTCTGCCTATCCAGGCTTGCCGACAGAACGCTGCATCCATCGATGAAAAAGCCTTTTGGCTTCAACCAAACTGTTCCTTTGCTGGGATGCCAGCTCGCTCACTCACCTGCCTGCTGGACAAGGATTTCCTCCACCCTTTTTCTGTTTTTTGGACTTTGGACATTGCTTTGACCTGATCAATCGATCTGTTCTAAGTAAGACCTTTCTGAACTTTGTTCTCAATCCATTATCTGAGCTGAATTAGGTGTTTAAAACAAGGCTTTGTAATTGCCTTTTGTTGCAAGTTTGCTAATGTTTTGCTGGTTATACGCTGTGGTATTTTTGTGACATTGTGTTGCTGTGTTGATCTAAGACTAAGAGATTCTCTGCATCCAGAATAATTGAATTCTGCACTGCTGCATTTCATTGGCTCTCTTTGCAGCCAATCCCTTTCCTCTCTGCCACTTGCTCCATATTTCTCACTTCTTTCTTTTTCCTTTTCTGTTCTTAACTCCCCATACATATCCATTTTGGGGTTATAGAGGGCCCCTAAGCCATGTTCCTTTGTTTTAGCCGGTCACAAGCCCAACAAGCATGTACTCCGTTATACAAACCTTTATCTCATCTCAAAGGGTGGGACTGAACCTGGACAATGAACTGACCCTCCCACAAATCTGGTTTTTCCCTGTGTTTTTCTTTGTTTAGTTAGTTATTTAGCCTTATTTGATTCATATTTTTTTGTTGTTCTTTCATCAGTAAATAGATTGCATACCAGTAGTTAAAGGTAGAGGTTATTTGTGGAATAATTCAGCTGTAAGGTTGGGCTATTTTGTTAATAAATTCTCAGACTTGATTAGAAATCGGTTTCAGTTTCTCCTAACAGTAGTTCTTAATTCATTTGAATGCATTCTGCTCTGTCTTGTTTTCCTATAATTTCACATCACCTAACTGTTGCCAGCAAATTAAATAAAGTCACATCATTCAATCAAGTCATATATAGACAGTTTATTAGAGGAGAAACATGGCACTTAAAGCCCTAATGTTACAACCAGCACTTTACATATATTCTACAAACCTACAAGTCAAAAAAGACACTGACATAAACGAGCGAAAAACCACAGCAACTCAATAATCACAGCAAAGTTAACCATGCAATACAGTTCAGTTGCCACTACAAACTGAACAAGGTCATGCTTCGTAGATGTAAAGGTTTGTGGTTATAGAGTAGAAATGGTCTCATATAGGGAGGTGGCCATAAAGGACGAACAAAACAAAAAGAAATAAAGGTAGTTAGTTAGTCAGTCCGCCCACACAAGACATGCTCCCAAATCTTCTGGTCTATAGACCATGCAAGGCTGGGCGGACTAACAAAAACAATTCATTAAACTCAGCTCCAAAAAGGACAGCAGGAGGCAGTGCATCTGAAACTATAAAAACATAAACATCTAAATATAACTAGACATTTACACAATACACAATTTATTTTAGTAGTTATTAAAAAACAATATATAAAAAACCAACAAACTCTACTTGACACATCGTCAGCACCTTAAAATCCTGTGTGGCCACACTTCAACATCCATACATACAACACATTCGAAAGGAGGTAGCTGCTTTGAGTGTTAGAAACCAAACCATGATAAAAATGTATTTTCTTACCACACACTCCAGCAGCAGAAGCACATTCAGAAAACTCTGCTATTCACCTGCTCATCCACAAATGCTCCCGTGACTACATCACTCTAGTTCTCCAGAAGCTCTATCAGCTCCCTGTCCCTCAACGCATCTATTTCAAAGTCCTCCTTCCTACCCATAAAACCCTCTATAACCAAGCCCCATGCTACCTGACCAACCTGCTCCACCATCACACTTCTTCCCACAGCCTCCACTCCTCTGATGCCAACTTCCTGTCTCCACCAATCTGAACCAAGCACCAGACCTGGGATGACCGAGCTTTCTCCATAGCTGCTCCTACCCTCTGGAACTCTCTCTTCAAACACATCCATGACTGTACAAATCTCCCGACATTCAAGTCACATCTCAAAACACACCTTTTCAGAACAGCTTTTAATGTTTGATTAATGTCCTCTTTTATGCTTATCCTTTTTTTTTTTTTTTTTTTTTTTTTTTTTTTTTAATGTTCAGTGCTATGTATATGTGTTTTCCTTTTATGATTTTGTTAGATATACTTAACTGTTTTTGTTTATAATTTTACTTGATTTCTGTAAAGTGTCTGAGTTTTTAGAAAAGCAGTATTTAAATTAAATGTAAAATGTATTATTATTATTATTATTATTATTATTATTACTATTAAATATTATATATCATAGATTGTTTATCTACCTTCCCAAAGTACTTTCTATGTGCAGGCAGCAAGTGTGCTGAAGCCCCACTGCGACAAAATATCAGGAGTGTGAATATGCAGATGTAGTTGTGATGCAGCATTTCTGCATGACATATGGCACACAAACACTTCACTGCTTGTGTTAAACCAGTGTTAGACGTTCACTCTTCAGACATTTTTCTATGGTACCTTGGAATATTCCAGATTACCTATTTCACAGCTATTCATGCCAAATAGTTTTGACCTTGTTGGTTTTTTTTTTTACCCCATCTTAATTTTTATAATCTGTTGTAGACCTGAAAATAGGATGAGAGATGAAGTAAGCTTTGTAAGAAAGGAATCCTTATTTTTACAGTTACTGTAAAATTATGGCATATCTGCCTTCATTCTAAAGTGTTACACTTAAAGAATTAGAATTATTCTAATCTAACCTATACTGTATAAAAATCATCATTAGATTACCTCATGTTTTTATTTGTTCAATGAAAATAAAATCCAAATGGAAAACCAGCAGGTGAAAGTCTATGCATGGTGTGGGTGTTTCCATAAGATTTAACAGGGGATTTAGAAGCCAAGTACTCCAGAGTATCACTTTATTATTTAAATTTGCCTTGCAACCAGGTGGAAAATATTAAAAACACAATCACTCTAGAGCATTAGTTGAAACAGTAATACAGACTCAAGGGAAAACACCAGTACAAATATTAATTATAAACCATCAGCGTAAAAATGATAAAGCAATCACACCCAATCTCATTTTAAATGTATCTGAATAATGGTCTGAGTAATAATAGCGTTTTTCCATCTGTCGGTCCTTGCTTTGGGCTGTCTGATGAAATTCAACTGATTAACTGATCTTCACCAAGTCAGACCTCCTCTTTATTATCAGAAGTTTGCTGCTCTGCATCATACATGTGTGTGTTAGCAAAATACCAAGAGGGAACTACATTAGCAACGATGTTTGAGAAGCAACTGTAGCCTATCATCAATCTGGGAAAGGTTATAAAGCTGTTTCCAAACTATTATAAATCCATTGTTTGACATTGGGACAGACTATTTACAAGCAGAAAACATTAAATTAAACATCAAATTAAATTCCTCCTAAGTTAAGAATGTGAATTATTAAATGGAACTGCATAAAATCCAAGAGCTCCATCGCAGGCTTCACAGACTGCAGTTAGCAAGGTAAATGTTGAACTTTATGACTTGTCCAATCTTTCTGTACTTGCCAACACCTTGAACCATAGAAATTTTGGAACAATGAGCTTTGAACAGATGAAACCAAAGGAGAGATGTTTGGTCAGAAAGCACATCAGGACTACAAATACCTTATTGCAACTGACAGACATGGGGGTGTATGATCTGGGCTGGTTTTGCAGCCATAACACCAAGACTCATTTCAGTTTTTCAGTCAATTATGAACAAAGTACAAGGAGTCAAATGGAGTCCATGTGTCCAACAACTAAAGTTTGGCCAAATTTAGGTAATGGAACAAGACAATAATCCAAACACAGCAACAAATAAAAAAAGAATGTCCAAAAAAGAAAAGAGTTAACTTATTGCAATTGCTCAGTCAAAGTCTGGATCTCAAACAGACTAAAATACTGGTGTAAAACCTTAAGAGAGCTTTGCAAAAAAAAAAAAATGTTTGCAAGCCTCATGGAACTGATGGAAATTTTGCACCTGATATGTAAAACTCTACAGCTGAAAGTTTGTATATCTTATTTATTAATAACTGTGAAATATTAGTGAACTACAAAATGTGGTAACATGACTCTTTTTATGGTATGGCATTGTATGCCTTCTCACTTACTGAATTTAATGTTTACCTTGCTAATATTTGTAATAATAGAGATTAATGAATTTGATGGATTTGGATTTTATTTGATAAAATTTAAAACTGAATGTGAATGTATTCCATTGGCTTACATTTTCATTATAATGGCCTGTATTAATTTCTTTGTGTAGAGCCAATATACTTGTTAACATAGTACTTATAAAAAACTAAATAAACATTCCCATTCACGCACACGTTCACATGCTGAAGGTGGCATCTACAGGATTGTAGTCACAGCTGCCCTGGGGGAGCCTGACAGACGTGAGGCTGCCATGAACTGGTGCCATCGACCCAGTGTGTGGCAGCCTCATACTTACTTACTATACTTCAATGTTTCAGATTATCACACTGGAGGATTTGTGTGCATGAATGACCTGATAAAGGTTATGCCACAGGATATCAGTCAGACTTAAGCACAGACTTTGACTAAGGCAGTCCAAAAAGACCTCCTTTGGGTGGATAAAAAGACTAAATTGAAAGTTTTTGTTTGCTTTACAACATAGACCACTCCCAAAAATCAGCTGGGACGAAGGTGGCTCAGTGGTAGAGTAGTCATCTTGCAACTGGAAGGTAGGTTTGATTCTAGCTTCCTCTTGTCACATGTTAATGTGCCCCTGAGCAAGACAGTAAACCTCAAGGTTCCTACCAATCAGTGTTTAAATGTGTGTGTGTGTGTGTGTGTGTGTGTGTGTGTGTGTGTGTGTGTGTGTGTGTGTGTGTGTGTGTGTGTGTGTGTGTGTAAGCATGAATGGGTGATTGTGACCACCCAGATAAACTGTTTCAAGTGCTCAGTATGGTTGGAAAGGCCCTATATAAATTCACTCCAAGGGTGATTGAGCTTAAGGTCATGAACCAATGGCCCAACATAGAATAGAATGGAACTAACCTTTATTGTCCCTCAGTGGGCAAATTCAGGTATACCTGCAACAAAGTGACAGACAAGTCAAAGCATGTAGATTCACACAAAATTAAAAAAGTATAATACTATATTATTTTACTGAAATGCTGTTAGCTTTATTCCCGATGTAACAACATAACACATACTTTCCAAAACTTTCACTTTCGCCATTCTCATCCAAAGAATATTTTGCAAAAGGTCTTAGGATTATTGTTTCTCTTATATGTGAAGTAGACTTTTGGTTTTTTGTGTTTTTTTGCTCAGTAGTGTTTTTTTTTTTTTGTTTGTTTTTGTTTTTATTTTCTCTTTTTGCCTTCCATAGATGCCACCTATTTTCCTTTTCATTGAATAGAGAACACAAACCTTAACTGAGTCAAATGAGGCCTGCAGTGCTGTACATGATATTGCGGGTTCCTTTTTGACCTTTTGAATGAGTTGTTGATGTACTCTTGAAGTAATTTTGACAGACCAGCCACTCCGAGCAAGATTCAAGTCAAGTCAAGGCAAGTTTATTTGGATAGCACATTTCAGCAGCAAGGCAGTTCAAAGTGTTTTACATCATAAAATCGTCAATCAATTATACATCAAAATCATCAAAAACATCCAGCAAGTATTCAGCAAAATCATCAAGCAAATATCAAGCAAAAATAATTTGAAAATATTGATCAATGTTCCACTTACTACTTATAAAAGACAGCTCTAAACAGATGGGGTTTTTAGCCTTGTTTTCAAGGAACTCAGTGTGTCGGCTGTTTTGCAGTTTTCTGGGAGTTTGTTCCAGATTTATATTGCATAAAAACTGAATGCTGCTTCTCCATGTTTGGTTCTGGTTCTGGAGATGCAGAGTAGACTAGAACCAGAACACTGGAGTGGTCTGGAAGGTTGATATGACAACAACAGGTCTTTAATGTACTTTGGTGCTAATCTGTAATATTTTAAGGTCTATTTTCTGAGCTACATGGAGCCAGTGGAAGGACTTGAGAACTGGGGTGATGTGCTCTATTTTCCTGGTTTTAGTGAGAACACCAGCAGAAGCGTTCTGGATCAGCTGCAGCTGTCTGATTGACTTTTTGGCCAGACCTGTGAATCAATGCGACAAAAGATCTTGTTGCGATATTAGTCTTTTAATCCTGGAAATGTTCTTCAAGTGATAGAAGGCCAACTTTGAAACTGTGTTTGTGTCTCTGAAGGTTCAGGTCTGAGTCCATCACTACACCCAGATTTTGGGCCTGATCACTAGTTTGCAGTTGTAATAACTGAAGCTGCATGCTGAGTTTAGATCGTTCCGTTCGTCTTTAGATCCAAAGGTATTAACTTAAGCTTTGTTTCTATTCAGCTGGAGAAAGTTATGGCACATCCAAGTTCTAGGCATCTGTTTAGTGCTTGGATGGATTCGGAGTCACCTGGTGACATCATAACGTAAAGCTGTGTATCATCTGCGTAGTTATGGTGGCTAATCTTATTACTTGTTATAATCTGAGCTAGTTGGAGCATGTAGATATTAAAAAGAAGGATTGAACCTTGGGGGACTCCACATGTGACTTCTGTCCGCTCTGGTGAGAAGTTGCGTATTGACACAAAAAAATCCTTGTTCTTTAGATACAGTTCAAACCAATTAAGTACAATACTAGAATGTCCGACCCAGCTCTCCAGTCACTTTAATAATATATCATGGTCAACAATGTCAAATGCTGCACTGAGGTCCAACGGAACCAATACTGTGGTTCTTCTAGTCTGTATGTGTGTGGATATTATTGAACACTTTGACGAGGGTAGTCTCAGTGCTTTGACGTCTTTCAGTCTGGTTTCTGTGCTCACTGTTAAGAAGCTGTTTAAATGTTGTAACACAGTTTTTCCAATAATTTTGCTGATGAATGGAAGGTTAGAGATTGGCCTGTAAGGCCTGTAATTCTGCAGTAGTGATTTTTCCAGACTGTTCTTTTTCAAAGCCTGGGGGAAAATACTTGAGGAGAGGGATGAGTTTATTATTTGAATTAGATCAGATGCAATGACTGGCAGAACTTTCTTAAGGAAGGTTGTAGGTAGGATATCAACACAGTAGGAGGATGAACTTAACTGTTTTATAATTACGTCTACGTTTTCATGGTTGAGTTTAGGGCTGCAACAACGAATCAATAAAATCGACTAAAATCGATTAAAATAGTTGGCAAAGAATTTCATTATCAATTTGTTGTGTCGCGTGATTAATGCCTCACTCACCATGTCGCGGGGCCGTTTTCTTCACCGGTAGAGCTTTGTCAATGCTGGCTGACTGAAATAAAGTTGAAAAGGAAAAAAAACTCAATCTACAGTGGGAGTTGAACAGAGCGAGGCAGAGGTAGAGCGGAGGCGGTGTTTTCAAAGGGAATTGGGTAAATTCAAGCCACACCACTGGCTCGGCTTGCTCGAGCTCATCGCGCACTATCAAAAGCATCAAGACCAACATTGACAAAAGTTGAACGAAAACACGCGGTTCTACTCTGTGACACCAATGCTCACACACACTGAGTCAGGTGTGCTCGCACGCATATGAACACATGCGCCTGCAACCAGACAGAGAGTGCACAGAGAAAGTCACATGGTACATATGGCAAAGGTACAATCAGAAATAGCCTAAGTTCTTTATGCCCTACATGCAGCAAAAATCCAGTCATCACCGAATAAAAGGTAACCTGGTTTGGATGTCTGAGGGGAAATTCACCCCCTCTGGCTGTATATGACTGAACTTGGTAAGAAAAGACATAACAGTTGGAGGGAGATATAGTAGATAAACACATTTATTTAAGAGATGTATAAATACAGTTCATGGAAGGTGAATAGAGAATATTTTCTGTTGAATATGTTGACATGTTTAAATATTTCTTCATCAATAGCTTTTACACGTTTTGTTTGTAATTATAGTCATTACATATATTACACCAATTAACTGTTTTGCAGACTGATGGTTGTTAATTAAAGAAAGTAGGGGTGCATCGACTGCAGTTGTCTGGATCACCGATATTAAAAAGCCTGACTGATTTTGGCCCATACAGATTTGTTTTTGTACTAAATATAGTAAAGAATTTACAAAGTTGGCAACAGTAGGCCAACTTTTGTTAGATTTGGTGTGGATATGCAGATTAACCCCCTAATTTAAAAAATTTTCTCTGTAAAAAAGTTGGCAAATTCATTGCAGGCCCTGGTGGAGTGGAGTCCAGGTGTTACAGTCACAAGCGAGTTTGTCAGTCTGTCAACTGTGGCAAACAAGGCAGGAGCATTGTTGCCCTTCGATATTTTAGTGGTGAGTGATAGCTTTGCAGCCTCTCTTTGTAGATTTCATAGTAAACATGAAGTTGAGTTTTATACCACTTTTGTTCAGCCTTACAACAAATGCTTCTTTTGTTTCTTACAAGTGGAGCACTTATCCAGTGAGATTCTTTCCTACCAGACACAATTTTCACTTTAACAGGAGCAATGGAATCAGTGATGTCTGAAATCTACCAGCTCATCTATTGGGTTACAGCATGGAAGTGAGGTAGAGGAGTAGATTTGATTAAAAGCTTCAGCTGTGTTGTCTGTAGAAGAACATTTTGTAATAATATCTGTTTTACTAAACGAGTCAACAGAGAAGTGATCAGACATAGCGACATCAATTACTGAGACCTTGGAGATATTTACACCCTTGCTGATAATCAAATCCAGAGTGTGTCCTTGATTATGTGTCGGCTGTTTAATATGTTGAGTCAAACCAGAGTTTGGAAGTACATCGTTCAGCTTTTTTGCCTCTCTGTCTAATGGGTTGTTAACATGAATGTTAAAGTCTCTCACAATTATTAAACAATCGTAATCAATACATATCATATATAACAGCTTGCTAAAGTATTTGAAGAAATTTGCCATATATTTTGGGGTTTTATATAGAGTTAATGTCAAAGTTCGTTTGTGGCCTTTTACCTCAATTCCCAAATATTCAAAAGAGTCAAATTTGCCAAGAAAACCCTTTTTACAGTTTAGTGAATTATGAAATATTGTAGCAACCCCTCTTCCCCTCTTATTCGTTCTAATCTCACTTAAAAAAATTGTAATTAGGAGGCGCTGTTTCAATTAGTACAGGTGTTTCATTATTGTCATCCAACCATGTTTCTGTAAGAAACATAACATCAATATTATGTTCAGTTATGAAGTCATTAAAGCTGCCATATGTAACTTTTATACAAACATGTTTTTTTATATATTTGTTAAAAGTGTCACCATGTCGTGACAGTATGTTATGAGAAAGATAATCTGTGAAAAGATTGAGGTTCTCCATCTCCTCCCTGAGATACTATTGCCATCTGAAGAAATGCACCGCTATGGAGTCATTCTGACCAAAACTAAACAATCAGAGCCAGGAGGAGTGTTTTAGTGCTGTCAATCAAATTCATGTACTCGGTGCTCAATGTGCTAATGGTGGAGAAACAACTTACTGTTACAGGAAAACCGTTTATCCATCGTGATCAGTGGCCATGCTAACTAGCCTGAGAAATCACTACAGTCTCTGCAAGCTGCAGCACATTTGTAACATCTTGGACGAAATTCTGTCCCCCTGTGTCGGAAGTGCCCACTGCAGCCAGAGAGGTGGGAATCCAATAGTCTTCTCCTTCTCACCATCACAGCATTTCTGACTGATTAAAATGACAACAGGTAATCATCTCAAGGTTGTTACTTTATTTTTGCAATCTTGGTTAAAAAAAAAAAGGGCTTTTTTTTTTTGTTTGTTTGTTTTTTGTTTTTTTTTTTTTTTGCTATTATATTTTTTTTTACATAGTTTTGTTGTGTGTGTGTTTTTTTTTTTTTTTTTTTTTTTTTTTTTTTTTTTTTTTTTTTTTTGATAACTAAGAGTCTTTTTCAACTTGTCATGTTCACTTTACTGATATGAAGGGATGGAAGGTTGCTGGGCACAAAAATTTAGGCTTCCTGAAAAGATGAGTAAAGTCTTTTTATTCTGGTAATTCGCATTCCATCAATGCTGAATTGTGTTACTATCCCTTATACTAAGCATGGATGTAGGGACAGCTGAAAGGAAAATTCACCCTCAGCAGAACCTCAACAACCACCTGTCACATAGACTGAGGAGAAGATAGCATATATACAAAAAATACAGAACCACTGACCAAGGAGTACTTTCTATGTTAAAAAAGTAATGAGTTAATGGCAGTTGTCTGTCTTTTAGTGGCTTCATCTAGGAGGGAAACACAGCTAAACGGATAAGCTCTTAGCCAGTCTTGAAGGCTATAGGAGGAAAGAGAGCACATTCAGTTAGTCACATTAAAAGCTCAGTCAATAGCTTTGTCTAGGAGAGTCAGGCCTTAAACACTGAAAGACAGGAAAAGTGTATCATCTATATGTTAAATGGTAAATGGCCTGTACTTATATAGAAGAAGACCCCAAAGCCCTTTACACTATATTCAGTTATTCACCCATTCACGCACACACTCACATGCTGATGGGGGTAAACTACTGGATTGTAGCCACAGCTGCCTTGGGGCAGTCTGACAGAAGTGAGGCTGCCACACTGTAAGACCCAATGGTGCTTCTTACTAAATTAAGTTAGTTATTTGTACTCACTTCTGCTAAATAGTAAGAGTAACTTTTATAAACTGAGTTAAGTTGCTTCAAAACAGTTTGATGTTCTAACTCACAATAAGTTCACATATGTTTATCATTCATTTTGAGTATTGTTGCTTCAAATTGCTTAAGTTGTGATCACTGATTCACCCAAAGAAATAAAACCCCTCCTCTTTCAGACTTCATTGCTGAGCTTTGCACACTGCGCCGAGGTGTTTGCCCAGACTTGTTGGCCTTTAGAGGCAAGCTTCAACACAGAAGAATTTTAGCACGCAGAAAATTAAAAGGTAAACATTTTTTCTTTAATTGTTGTAAATGCTTGTACATATTTGTGTTTAGAATTTTGAGGAAAAAAAGATTAAAAACACAAAGGGGTGTTTGAAAAGGCTCCACATAGGCAGGAGGCCTGAGATGTTCTTGGAGTGGGAGAAGTCTAAGACCTGACCTGAGAGATAAACAGGCACACATAGGTACAATCCCACCTTCATGCACACACACACACCCACACACACACACACACACACACACACACACACACACACACACAATCCCAATCCCAACATAAAGACACACAAGAATGGACACTGTACAGCCGCTCGCACTCCCCATACATACTCAGGGGGTCACACAGTCCCCAGGACCCAGGAGATGGTTCCTTCATTCTGGGGTGGAGATAGGCAGCCCGCCAGACCAGACGGCATCCTCTTTCTCCCAGCCTCACCCCAGATGGCGAACAGAGAACGGGGGTGTTGAAAGACCTCAAGCCTCTCACGCATTCTTTTCAAGATGTAACTGTTCTTTTATTTAGATTCAGGTGTCACACTAAATTATTTGTGACAGTCTCATATGCTTTTATAAGCTGAAATGATGAAAGACCAGAGGTAGGACACAGGCTGGTTTAAGATAGATCTGTAAAGTGTAATTTACAGGCTGAACATGCTCTGAGCATCTTGCACTGAATCTCATTGTTGACATATTGTGGCCCTGAGGAACTAGTTTAACAGGTTTAAATTCAAGAAGAAGGACTTCAGCAAGTGGAGCTGAAAACTGGTGAGGGCAAACTGAGACCTGAGCCAGAGACAGGTTTTTTCCTTCAATTACCCATCGAGAGAAGAACAACTATTACTATTGATGTCCAAATTGCTCATTTACTAACCAGACCGGTTTATTATAGTCATTAAATAGCAGAATTAATCAGATTTTTACAGCTCTGGCAACACCTCCTGGGAGGTTTAACACCAAATTAATTATTTTGTAAAAATAAACATCAATAACAGCATATAGCGCCATCAAAAACCAACATGTCTATGCTACTGATAATTCTGTAAATATTTTGCTTTCTGTCTCAAAGTAGTAGCATCCTGAACAGCAGCAGAATCCTGTGTTAAAACAAGCAGCCATCAACATCCGTTTGCATGTGCAACAGCCAATTACCGGTGGCCAGTACAGCAAAGGTGAGACAAGTGTGTCATGTGGCATGAATATGTGTATTATGTGGTTGATCTGCCAAGTAAAGACAGCCTCATTATCTGACTGAAAAGACAACTTGCCCCAACATGAACAAAAAAAAAAAAAAAAAAAAAAAAAAAAAAAAAAACCCGTAAAAAAAGAGTTAATTTGCACTTTTAATTCTTCTTCCTTCGTATTCTGTCTTTCTGTCTCTTTCTCTCTCTATTTAGGTGAGAAAGTGAATGAAGGGTCCGGGGCCCCTCAATAAGTGTCCGTGATTGTGTCTGTGGCCTCTCTCTTTCAGCCATGTCCAGCACCATTAATTGGAGCTGTTGGTGAACTGAGCCTATTCTCCCCATGAGAGGTAATTGCTTTGAGCTTTGGAGGGCCAAGTGTTGGTTTAAGGGCCCCTGACCTTTAACCTCTAGGCAAAAAGACCCCCTTTTTCCTTTTTTTTCCTTCTGTAAATATCTTCTTTCCTGCTGGTTCAGCCTTCTCAGTGAGCGTGTGTGAGTTTTGTCTGCTTTGTTCTGTTGTGAGGAGGAGAGAAAAAGATAGGAACAAAACCTAATCAAGGGGAGAGGAAGTGAATTCTCCTGTGGTATGACTCTGCAGAATCCAGGAGATCTCCATTTCTTAAAAAAGTTTATTAAAAATAATATATTTTGTCCTGCAATTGCAATCAAGATTCAAACTCCTTAGGTTTACAAGGCTGAAGAACTCAGTTTTTCTCAATGTAAATTTAGAAAAACATCTTACTCAAAATGTGCTGACATGTATCTTATTACAGTACCTGTAACTCTTAATAAGCACATTATCTGACTGTTTTTTGTCAGTTAAGTTAGTTAAGTTTATTTGTATAGCACATTTCATAAACAAGGCAGTTCAAAGTGCTTTACATCATAAAAACATCAAGCAAATATACATCAAAATAATCAAAATCCTGAATCAAATATGCATCAAAATAATTGATCACTATTCCACTTCCTGATAGAGGAATTCAGATTATTTAATTTTTTTAGAGGTTAAAGGTCAGGGGCCCTTAAACCAACACTTGGCCCTCCAAATCTATCAGATTTGCCTTTGATTAGCAAATCTAAACAGATGAGTTTTTAGCCTTGATTTAAAGGAACTCAGTGTTTCGGCTGTTTTGCAGTTTTCTGGAAATTTGTTCCAGACTTGTGGTGCATAAAAACTGAAAGCTGGTTTATCATGTTTGGTTCTGGTTCTGGGGATGCAGAATAAACCAGAACCAAAAGACCTGAGTGGTCTGGAAGGTTGATACAATGACAACAGGTCTTTAATATATTTTGGTGCTTAGCCATTTAGTGATTTATAAATGAACAGAAGTATTTTAAGGTCTATTCTCTGAGCTACAGGAAGACAGTGTATGGACTTTAAAAGCGGGTGATATGCTCTATCTTCGCAGCTGTCTGACTGATTTCAGCAGTTAGTTATGGCACATCCATGCATTGATTTGTTCTAAGTGTAACCCAGTGAGTTTTAGCATCCAGTGATGTATTGCTTAGTGTTTCCACAGGCCCTACCTCCGCCTTCTTTTCACCTTTGAGCACTCCAAAGCACTGAGCAGACACAGAGAGTAACACATGGGCAACAGCTGCTAAACCTCATCAGAAAGTTACTTGTTAAAAAAAAAATCTCTGTGAAAACTAGACAAATCAACCTGGTGTCTGCTTTGTAGAGCTGCGTGGACCCCGGAGGAACGGAACCAACCTCTTGGTGAATATATTGAACCTTGGAATTGGCATGGTGGGTCAAATTAGACTGGGATAACTGTTGAGCTTACTGGTTAACTAGCATCTAAAGGGAAATCTAATGACAAAACTTCCAGTGTTAAAGATCTGTGGTCCAGGTGAAGCGGACCAAATCCCCTCTCAGTAGAGGTGTGTGATACTGCATATTTTGGTATAGATCCGATGCCAGGTAAATACAGGGCCAATATCGTTGATACCAATACCAATACTTGTTATTTAAGTATGATAAATCATCAAATTTCTGACCTTTAGCCATTTTTGTGATTTTTCTTTTGAATTATTCTGTTATTCAGGACAAAGTTTAGATCAAATTTATAGGTGTCTACAAAATACTTTAATAACATATTTACATGATAAACAGAAAAAAAAACCAAAATAAATTTGTGTGCATTGTTTTCTAAATAAACAAAAAATTATAATTTGAGAGGAAATCAAAGGAAAATCCTTTTTTTAATGGTAGAGTTGAGAAACTACAATACAAAAATAAAATAAAATTTCAAAAGGCAATCTGAAAGTATCAATCTTTGTAGTATCGATCCAATACTAATACCGTTCTTCCATCAAGAACCATTACAACTGTGCTGTAGGACTGAACTGCACTACTCACAAACGCTGACTCTTTTGGATTGACTTGGCTTGGACCCTGACTATTTACGCCGGTTGGACTAACAGTTAACTGAGCTAAGGTATGAACACTTGGTGCTGTTTTTGTATTTTATTTTTTCCATGTTGTTCTAGTACCTGGAAACACATTAACTGTTGCTATACCGTTCAATACTTGTTAGAGCAACTTATTTGTGGCTCCAGTCATTCTTCTACACCACACTACTTTACCTTAGCCCTCCTACAAATTTAGCTATTGGCACAATTTCTCTTCCAACATAAACATCCTTACTATACTCCAAATTAGGCTACATACACATCTGTACAGTGATTGGATAGGTTCAGAGGCACCTGGTGACATTGTGATGTAGGGCTGTGTATCATCTGCGTAGTTATGGTAACTAATCTTATTACTTTCTATAATCTGAGATAGTGGGAGCATGTAGATATTAAATAGGAGAGGTCCCAGGATTGAGCCTTGGGGTACTCCACATGTGACTTTTGTCCACTCCAATGAGAAACTGCTTATTAACACAAAGAAATCCTTGTTCTTTAGGTAGGATTCGAACCAATTAAGTACTGTACCAGAGTCCGACCCAGCTCTCCAGTCACTTCAATAATATCTCATGGTCAACAGTGTCAAATGCTGCACTGAGGTCCAACAGAACCAACACTGTGGTTCTTCCACAGTTTGTATTTATATGGATGTCATTGAAAACTTTGATGAGGGCGGTCTCAGTACTGTGGTGAGCACAGAAAACTGACTGAAAGACATCAAAGCAGTTTGTCATTGTTAAGAAGCTGTTTAACTGCTGAAACACAGCTTTTTCAATAATTTTTCTGATGAATGGAATGAATGGAATGGATTGGCCTGTAGATCTGCAAAAGTGCAATTTTTCTTTTTCAACAGTGGTTTGATAATTGCTGTTTTTAAAGCCAGGGAGGAAACACCTGATGAATTTATTATTTGAATCAGGTCTGATACAATGACAGGCAGAACTTTCTTAAGGAAAGTTGTGGGTAGGATATCAAGACAGCAGTAGAATGAGCTTAATTGTTTTATAATTACTTCTAAGTTTTCATTGTTGGTGAAATTTAGCCATTTTCTCTGCTTTTATGTTTGGGCATAGCATTGTTATTGGATTTAGTGTTGATGTGCAGTTTAACCCTCTAATTTTTTAAAATTTTCTCTGTAAAAAAGTTGGTAAATTCATTGCAGGCCCTGGTAGAATGGAGTTCAGGTGTTACCATCACAGGCGAGTTTGTCAACCTATCAACTGAAGCAAACAAGGCACGAGCATTGTTGATGTTTATTTATGATTTCCGTAAAGAACATTGCCCTTGCATATTTTAGTACTGAGTGATAGCTTCACAGTCTCTCTTTGTAGATTTCATAGTAAATGTGAAGTTGAGTTTTACACCATTTACATTCAGGTCTTCCACAAAGGCTTCTTTCATTTCTTACCAGTGGAGCACTTCCTACCAGAATCAATTTTCACTTTAACAGGCTTCATTTAACTTTCATTGAACTTTAAATGATGATGTCTGATGATGATGATGTCTGAGATTTTAGAGTGGAAGTTATCAGCTCATCTACTGGGTTGCAGCATAAAAGCGAGGTGGAGGAGTAGATTTGATTAAAGGCTTCAGCTGTGTTGTCTATAAAAAAACATTTTGTAATACCTGTTTTACTAAGAGAGACTGTACTTTGAAAAATAACAGAGAAATGATCAGACAGGGCAACATCAATTTCAGAGACATTAGAAATATTTACACCCTTAATGATAATCAAGTCCAGAGTGTGTCCTTGATCGGCTGTTTAAAATGTTGAGTCAGACCAAAGTTTTGAAGTACAGCATTCAGCTTTTTTGCCGCTTTGTCTATTGGGTGTTCAACATGGGTACTGAAGTCTCTGACAATTATTAAACAGTCATGATCAATACATATCATAGATAAGAGCTTGCTAAAGCCCCATAATTGGTAGGTTGCTGGTTTGAGCCCCACTCTGCCCATCTCCATCATTGTGTCCTTGGGTAAGACACTTCACCTGCCTTGCCAGCTGCTGGTGGTCAGAGGGCCTGGTGTCGCTGGTGCATGGCAGCCTTGCCTCTATCAGACTGCCCCAGGGCAGCTGTGGCTACAATCCAGTAACTTTCCACCATCAGTGTGTGAATGTGTGCATGAATAATTTAATGTCATGTAAAACACTTTGGGGTCCTCCACTATATAACTACAGGCCATTCACCATTTAAAGTCATTGAGAAAAATTGCCACATATTTTTGGGTTTTGTATAAAGTTAGTCTCAGAGTCTGTTTATGGCCTTTTGCCTCAGTTACCCAAATATTCAAAAGAGTCAAATTTAAGTTTAAGTGACTTGGTGGTAGACAATTCTGCAGTTTGACGTTGCTTTAAAAAGGGGATAAGTCTGAGGTTCGATTTCAGACCACTGCATTTCCTTGCTATTTTTCTGTTAGTAATTCAGACAGGGATACTCCTGTATACTACCACTAGAGGGCCAGACGATCTCTGGAGCGGGTGTAGAATTAATGGCCAAGCCAGCAGCTCTCTTTCCATCTGGTGTCTTGAGTTTATCCATTTGTTTTGGAACAGTGTGCTCCTGATCCATCCTTATCAAATGTGTTGGTTTTGAGTCATGGCCAGATTTCTCCCGTGTCTTGGCTGGGACAATGATCTCGTTGTTTACATTGTCCTGTGGTTGGGGAGAGGAGCTTGTTTTGTTAACAGCATGAAAAATATTAACAGTGAGAAGTTTTATTCCAGCATTATTTAACTAGACTCCATCTTCTTTGTAGAGATGATAACACTCCCAGAAGAACCTTTGATTCTCAATGAAGTTCACAGAGCTGGCAGAGCATGCTTTTATAAGCCATTTATTAATCATGATTTCGCCTTATAGCACTTGTTAGTGATTGGGGGTGAGGTTTCCGTAAGTGCAGCAAACCTGTTTTTCAGTGGGATTCCAGCGGTGTCGGGATGTGTTATGGGTTGATTTGATTGTTTAGTCCTTGGTACCGGGGTTGAGGAAGATGGAATTATGTCAGCTCCAGCTGCGTGTTTTTTTTTGTCCTTGGGGCAGGTGTTGAAGAAGGGATATCTTGGCTCAAGGTTGGGACAACTGTGTCATCTAAGTGAGAGGTCCTTCCTGTTAGTTGTCTCATCAGAGATTTATTTTTCAGCTTAGATCCCAGAGAGTTCCAGGGTGGGCTGTTCGCTGATGTGGCTGGGAGCTGTCCATTGTTTTGAATCACTGGTAGGGTTGTTTCATTTCCAGAACCCGTATTCATCTCCAGTCAGTGAATCTTCATTTCTTTTTTTTCTTCTTTTTTCTTTTTCTCTTATTTTTTTTCCTCTTTCCTCTTTTTGTTTTGTCCTTCTTCTACAGATACAAAGCAAAAAAACCTCACAACACCATCTGATTTACAAGTAGAAAACATATATGACTGGAGTCTGTGCCTATAATATTTTTCCTGTGAAGAATTTGGATGTTTTTCCTTCGCCTCAATAAGTTTTCTCCTGATTTTGCAGCTTATTTTAAGTCTAAAAACATACACTGAAAAACATTTGAGCCACATTTAGTTACTAACATCTCCTCTTTAAGTCAAATAAATCTTGCAAGTTTTAGATTTTGAACATAAATGTGTGGGTTTGTGAAATAAGCTTACACTTTTAGTGCAACTCTCAGTGTGCAGTGGATGACAATGTATTCTTACATTGCTTATGACCTGTTCAAAGTAAAAATTTCTAAGCAGAATTCAATGTGATGTTTAATAAAATGTAAGTTGAATCAAGAATTTAAATTCTTCTAACTTGAAATAATTATTTTAACTTGATAATTTGAGTGAAAATAATATAGAAATGTATCCCTTGTTTAACTAAGTGAGGATAGTTTTCTTGCATAATGTGAAATACATTGGTTTAAATTACAGTATTACGGTATTACAACTCACAATTGAAGATAAATGAGCTATCAGACATTAAAAAAACATTTAGACAACTTGTCTGTTGTTAAATAAACTTGATGAACTTTCCCTTCTAAGTTAAAACAAAAACTTTTTCTGGTAATTAGGTCTGAGCAGTGAAAGTGATGTGAAGGCCTATTATAATCATAGTGTTTCTTCTTATCATTATTATTATTATGATTCTCGACACACAAGAAACGCTAATTTGGAGGCCTAAACATTTGAAAAGTCACCAAACTTCATCCAAAATTGTCCCTCAACTGAAAGTTTAGTATTTTAATGGAATCAAAAGCCAAACAGGGGACTCTGCAGTGTCCCCCTAACGTGAGCTAGACTAACTGATAAATCCTAGAGAGCTGAAACTTAGTATATAGGAAGACCCCCCCCCCAAAAAAAAAAAAAAAAAAAAAAAAAAAAAAACAAAAAACAAAAAAAAACAAGAAAAAAAGTCTCTTGGAGGTATGCCATTTTGGCCAACTTCCTGTATGCAACTATTGCATACACATTGTATGCAATAGTTGAACCTACATTTATGCAGTTTGCTATTTTTGTAGATTTTTTTTCAGATTGAGTTTTATGAGTTGCATTCTTTTCAAATCACATTTTACAGATTCTGTTGCACACTTCTAGGGTGGGACTTATGAAAGTGAATGACACCCAACCAGACTGGACCTCATTAAATCTCGGACACACGGAGGTGAAAGCTGCAGTGGAAGACAAGGAGACAGGAGAGAGTAAGAGCAGTTGTTAGAGCATCTGCTTCACAAGGACCTCCCAGGCTCCCACACCAGATGCGGATGAAGATGCAGCTGTAGCTGTCCACAGGGTCAAAGCAACATGAAACATGCCTTTCATCTCAATCATGTTTGATCAATTTGTTTTCTGTGACAATAAAAGAGATTTCTTTTAATCTTACTTTACTTATTTATTGTCAGCATTCATTTATATTATGATATATGTCAGACACAGGGAAATCTCACCTGTTACTTGCTCACATGGCACAAATTTACCAGGGCTACACTTTACTAAGACCGTTGATAAGACTATGGCTGTTTGTGATAATTCATGTTATTTCAGTAGCTATGTATAAAGCAATATTCTAACTACTTCAATTTTCCCATGGCATTTATTAATGCAATAATAGCCACTTCCATGTATTACAGTCATTTGTTTGTTAATTTTTGTGCAGTGCAATGACTGTAAAAGTCACAGTGATAGCGCAAATAGGTGCCAACATGACTGTAAGCAAACAGATAACACTCCACATGAGATACTGAAGGAAACTACAACGTGCATATGAGGTAATTAAGTTATATACTAATATTGTACAGCTGTGAAGATTTTGTCATCTTTATTGACAGAGGAGTAAAGCCAATGGCGTGTGCAGGTGCCAGTTTGGTCTTCCTCAGTCCTCGAGTCTACATCCTGTGTGTTGCCTCGTCATAGAATGTTTTTGAACCCCTCATCGTCACAGCTCCCTGAATCTTGAAGAACACTGCCGTGTCAGCCATGCAGGTGCACTGAGCAGACTCCACCTTGCAACTTCCATGAAGAATAACCCAGGGCTTGAGTGGAACCTTTCTCACTCACTGGGAGTAAACAGGGTTTGCAATTAGAACAGAATAAAAAATGACAACAACCACATCAAACATATAACATGGATTTGTTCAGATCAGTAGAAATGCATCTTAACTCAACCTTTCGGAGGGACCCTTAATTCATGAAATCAAATTAGAGGGATTAATTATAATCTTAAACTTAAATGTTTCAGAGAACTGGGTGAGTACAGCGAGCCCCTCCACTCCAACATCATCAAGCTATTAAATCAATAGGTGAAGATCTTGTGTCTGTGTCAAGGCACCCCGAGAACTTAAAGCTAGAAATAATGACATTTAGAGCTTACTTTCCTTTGTGTCTTAATTTAAAATAGGTCAAACTGAGATGGTTTTAAATGTGATCTTAATTGTGTAAGTGTTAAGATACAGAGACAGTATCGGAGCATGAAAACAAAGACACCATGTTCACCAACTCAAACTAAAGTCTGTGTGAGAACACTAGGAATTTGTTTTTATTTTGGTGTGGAAATATATGAACACACTCACTTTTACTACTGGAAGACAGGTTTTCCTCTTCAGCATCCTGCCATTGTCTGTGCAGTGAGTAGAGAATCAGAAGAAGTGCTTCCTAACTTTGTGTCCAAGCTGACCAATAGAAACTCTCAGACTTGCCTCACACTGACCAATAGAAATGGGTCTTCCTGCCACTCTTTGGAGGAAGTCCTGACCCCAGAAGTGTGGAACAGAATTTGTAAAACGCAATTTGAAAAGAAAGCAATTAATTAAAACTCGATCTGAAAAAAATCTGAAAAAATAAAATTTTATAAAATAAAATCTGAAAAAAATAATTAAAAAAAAATAAAATCTGATAAAATAGCACACTGCATACAAATGTTGCATACAAATTTACAAATTTACAATAGAACTAATATCTAGTTCAGTTATTTTGCTATTTGAATGGTTCTTTACATTTAGTATTTATTTTCATTACCCCATTCTAGTTTATTCCTTCTGATTAGTCCAGTTGTTAGATTCAGTGTTCAGTTTTTTCATTTGGTTTAATCTCTTTTATCTTAGTCAGTTTTACCATTTACTCAGCTATATTCTGTTCAGTCTACTCTTAGTTAGTTTTAGATTATGTTTAATGGTTGTTATCATGTGTTCCTTGGTCTCTTATTTTGATTAGATCAGCCTTGTTTCTGTTTTTAGTTTAGCTCAGTCTTTTCCTAACTATTCTAGTTTGTTAATTTATTCCTTGTCTCTAGTTATCCTTTGTTACTGTTAGATTCATTTTCCTTCCTAGTTACTCTCTGCTCCCCTGTTTACTCTCCTTCGCCCCCTGCTCCCATTCTCTCTCTCTCCTCAGTCTCCCATCAGCTCTTTGTCCTCACACCTGCAAACTGTTAGCCAATCAGTCCCAGTCCATTGTTTCACCATTCACACTCCCAGTATTTCAGCTCCTTTCTTGCTCTCACTCCTGACTGGTTTCTCCTGTTACCTACCTGTTCTTCCTTATCAAACCCTATTTTCTTTCCAGGATTTTTGTGGTTTATTGGTTTTGTCTGGGTCTAAGCACTCCCCGTGGTTTTTGTTAATCATTTTTATTAAATACTCAAGTCAACTCTCCGCCTCTGCTGTCTCTCCATTTGGGTCTTTCACCTCAACCAAACATGACAAAAAGTGTATTTTTTTTGATTGAGAAGTTTTTCAGCGTTTCATTTTTTCAAATCATTTTTTTTTTACATTTCAATTTTTGAGACATGTCATTTGCTTGCAATAATATTAACACAAATTTCTCTCCATAGGGTAGTTAGCAAAGGCTGTTCATTGCTACTTTGCAATAACCCCACCCCCCAGCACTGACTGCCAACTAATGATGGGACTTATGGGTCTTTGAAGGGAACCAAATCTTTAGGATCATTTCACTTTAAAGAGTCATTAAAAAGATCCATTTTTGAACACTGACATTTTTCTAAGAAGCCATTTTATCCCTAATATAGTTTTTGAAGTTAACAAAAAAGTAGAATAATCTGTATTAAGTAAAATTAATATTTGTTCAAACGTTACAAAACACAACCACAGTGTGTGAGTGTGTATATTAATATGTGTGTAAAATATTTTACAACAAGTGTTACCTGGTTTTTATCTGGTGTGCTAACATTTCAGGGCTATTTGTAATTTAGAAGCATAAAACAAGAGAAATAGACTTGAGTTGCTTTGGCTGAAATAAAAATCCTCTTCTGCACCATGAAATATAAAAGTTATCCACCCATTTCTTTCTATTTTATTTATGAATTGTATTTATTCACCGGTTAAATAATTTTACATTTAATAAAAATAATAATTGCTGTTGATATGTGTGCAGAGCATTAATTATAACAAGCTCAGTCAAAAAAAACAAAGAACAGCTATCGCTAAGACTCAAGCGCTATCATTCACAGCAAAGAGCTGTTTAAAAGAATTGAATCACTCATGAACATCCCATCACTACTCTCAGCAGGTATGACTTGGCTTATCTAGTTAGAAATATATATTTTTAGAAGTTTTCAGCTTTTGTTGTATTTTCCAACAAGGCTGTAAGCTTCTGTCTTGTTAGCTTTCTTATGGAGTCTGTGAACCCTGAACTCTAGTGGAACTAAATCACCTAAATACTCGCTGGAGGGTTTCTTTGGAACGGCTTGGGACTCCCTCAAATAACTGGAAGAAAACAATATATATAACATGTTAGACAATGTTTGCTTTCAGCCCGAACAAAGCCTGAAGTAAATATTTTATTCTAGGTGTCACGGTACATTCAAATACAACATATGTTCCCATTAGGGTCGTTTTTACAGGCTTGAACTACAAATGCGTTCAACTTAACCTTTAGGTACTGTTCTTTTGCCTTTTCTCTCCCTCCACTTCAGACTCTTGTTTCTAGCTCTCCTTCACTCCTGAGCAGTGTTCCCAGATCTTGCAAGAGAAACAAGCAACCAGCCCTATGAAAACAAGGAACCCACCACATTTAGAGGATGCTTGTAAACATTATAAATGTATACAATTATTGTGAAAAAAAATAGATATAACTTAAATAGCTAAATATCCATGTTACGACCAGTCTAGGGGTAACCAGATCGCAGCATGACAGATCCATCCTCATCAGAGCTGAAGGAGCCAAAAAAGAGAGTTGGTTATGTTTCAATCCAGTAATTTGTTGTAAAACATGTGAAATTACAGAACATCAAAACTAAGGAGCTTAAGTGACTGAAGGATGAACTATAATGCCAAAACAACAAACAAAAGGAAACTACCTACTCAAACACCCATCTTACTTCACAAAAAGAAATAATGAAATTAAACAACACCAAACTCACCTGCCTGACCAACAAACCAGGAGAAAACTGAACATAAAAAGAAATGGCAGTTCACTCCTACAAGGCTCCATATACAGTTTAATAGGACCAGCAATAACCATGTGGCTGGATGGGTTGAAAGAAGGATGGATGGAGAGAAGTTGGTCTCTGCTCTATTTTATATGCCTCTCTTCCAATGGCTACCAATCCATCGTCTCTAGTTATTAGCATCCACCTATACACAGCAGGCACCTGCACAGTCAGATTTACATATTAGCCTCACCCCGACCCTTTCTTATGACACCAGTCGTAACAATCCACTATTTATCAGCTAATGTATTTTATACAACTAATCAGCGGAGATTAATGATGATGGAAAATAGTTTAATGATTAGAACAGTCCAGGAAAAAAAAAATGGAAAACTCTAAAATTTTAAGTCTAAGATTTTTAATAAAACTATTTTAACATGGGCACTATTTTTTGTCACTGACAGAAAGCCGCTCAACTAACAGATTCTGGTTATGCCTCTGCGTTTGCAGTCAAAGCGCATAACGCTCCTCCAGCAGCTCCACACCTCAGATGGATGCTAACACAGATTGGTGATGCTTATCTTTTATCTTAATGATTACAATGACGTTTAATTATGAACTTTTACTGAACTGAGAAAGACCAAACCAGCACCTGCACGCTAGGGGAATTCAAATAAATTTTAAAGGACCAGAGACATCAGATCACTTGGTTCCTGTAACTGCCCTAATGTTTATTTATGTGATTTTTCTTGGTTATGTATTTTTAGGTGAAAGCACTGCTTGAGCCTATTGTAATTGGAGTGTTTCTTATTAGGCCCGAGCAGCAAAAGTGCTGCGAAGGCCTATTGTAATCATAGTGCTTATTATGATTCTCGACACACAAGAAGCGCTAATTTGGAGGCCTAAACATATTTGAAAACTCACCAAATTTCACCCAAAATTGTCCCCCAACTGAAATTTTAGTATTTTAATGGAATCAAAAGAGGGCATGGCCAAACAATTCTACAGCACACCCTAACGTGAGACAGACCAACTGGTAAATCCTAGGGAGCTGAAAGTTAGTATATAGGAAGACCCACCTAAAACCAGAAAAAAAGTCTCTTGGAGGTATGCCATAAACCAAATAGGAAGTCTGCCATTTTGGGTCAAAGGGTCAATTTTGACCATTTTTGAATTTTCTTACATGTCGAACTTTAACGAACTCCTAGGGATTTTGAGCTATTAGCTTCATTTTTGCTCACTATGCAGTTAAGTGATGGGGTAGAAAAAGTTGTCAAGACCTTGAGTTTTTGAGCATGTTAAAGGGGCAGGGCAAGGCCTCAAATTTTGCATATTCGCCATGAATTTCGAACCGATATAACTTTCACATAAAAAGGTCAATTTGCGCCAAACTTAGTATGAGTCATCCATGTTGGATGCCCAATGATTCTATGTGGTCATATGCTGACATTATCTAAGCCCCGCCCCCTCCGAACAGGAAGTCCCTTTTTTTTCTTGGAAAGCTCCATCTCTGACCCCCTTAACCTAATCAACATGATCTTGTGTCAGATGACAGATAACAAGTTGGTCTCACCTGCTTTACTTTTACTCCTGTAATTCACACAAAGTTAAACTGATTGAAACCATACCATTAACTCTTGATAAACATACATGACAAGTTATACAGCATACAGGAAATCCTCGCCAATCCTTCACCAAGTGACAATAACTCCTGTCTGGAAAATTGGATTTTGGCAAAACTTTGAAGACTTGTTGCTGGACTCATACTGAACTGGACTGAAGGCAATTTGGGAGATTCACCAAATGCTCTGCCTTATGGATGGGTGCAGAACGGCGTGAGAGCGTTGATGACGGTGTTGGGGTGGCGGTGCCAGATCACCCATGGTTGCAAGGCCAGAGCGGCGCTCAGCTGCGAGGGCTGTATAACTGTAATCATTGTGTTTCTTATTTTTATTATCCTTCTGTCAAATGAATTGACTTTTTGGAGCCCTAAACACATATGAAAACTCACCAAACCTGGCGGGTGTATCAGGCCTGCATGAAATTCACGTATTTTAAGGTTCACCAAAAAAATCACAACAGTTGCCCCCCGGAAGCTTTCAAAATGCCTTCCTCATTGACCTTACTTTCTTCTAGAAACATAAAAGCTGGTACAGTTGTAGAACTCCCCAAGACCGACAGAAAACCCTCTTGCACTAATGCTCTACACCAAACAGGAAGTCGACTATTTTGGATGACCCCATTTTGACCATTTGCAGCCTTTGCATTTGATCAAACTCCCCCTAGGGATTTCAATCGATCGGTTTCAAACTGGGCTAATTTGTTCATAAGGCATGGGGGATTAAAAGTTATCAAAACGGTTAGTTTTCATGCATGCCAGAGGGGTGTGTCCAGACCTCAAAGTTTGACAAATTGTCATGAAACATGAAACTGTTATATCTCCTGTACAAAAACTCACTGAGACACCAAATCTTCAGTGATTAATCCAGATCCAGTCCCCTACAATATCCAATGGTGAAATCATGACATTACTGAAGCCACGTCCCCTGAGAACAGGAAGTGTAATGTTTTACTTTGAACGGTCCCTATTTGACTCCTGTGACCGAATCAACATGGCAGTGTGTCCAGTACATACATGTGTCCAGAAGACATGTTGGTGTAACTTGGTTTCCAACACTTACATGTTTCGGTGAAGGATTTGGGTGTGGCGGCGTGGCAAAGCCGTTGCCATATGTTTGGCTCTAAATTCCACAGATTCGAGCCGAGTTCCACCAAACTCACTGTGATCAATCCTTATCCACCCCAAACAGGAATCCACATCAATCTATAGTGAGCGTTGCCTAATTCCTTAACAGCGGCCCCTAGAAATCTTTAAAAAATAAAGCCCAAGCCATGCGTTGACCGATAATTATGAAACTTGCTATACGTGTAACTTGTCTGCACTTACAAAAAAAGTCTCTTGGAGACATGATCCAAACCCAACAGGAAGTTAGCCATTTTGGATCAAAGCCGCCATTTTGTCTTCTTTACACACGTTGTATCTGAGCAATCAGATGTATGTCATACAGACTTCAGAATCACTCAGCGCAGTCTTGAGGCAATAAGATCAAAAGTTATCAAAAGCTTTTTTCTGCATCAAAGCATGTGGGTGTGGCCAAGACTCAAAGTCTGACAATTCGCCATAAAACATCAAGGTGGAATAACTTCCACATACAAGTTCCCAGCTGCATCACACTTCCTGTGTGTCTTAAAAGACCTAATCAGAATGATCTTGTTTCAGATAACAGATAAGTTGGTCTCAGTGGATTTCAAGTACAAAGACTTTTCGGTAGAGGACGTGGCCATGGTGTCGTGATGAAGTAGGATGTCAAACTGTTGCCATACGTTTGGCTCTAAATTCAACAAATTAAATCTCGGCTGCACCAAACTCACTATGCTTAATTCTAGTCTAACCCCCTAGCTCTACCCCTAACACCCAAACTGGATATGAATGACCTTTGTTAGCCTCTCAAGAGGCCAATAGGATTATTTTTGAATTTGACTCCAGTTCGCCCCCTAGATTATCCCAACAGTTATATCTCCTTGATACATCATCCAATCTGCACCAGTGTTTTTGTGCATCATCAGGGAGCACTGTTTGACACATTAGTGTAGTAAATTAAAGACATCACTGGATATAAATAACCTTTGTTAACCACCACCTAGTAGACATGTGCGAGAGTGTTGATGACGGCGACAGGGTGGTGGTGCCGGAGCTCCCATGGTCACCTCAAGGCCGAGTGTCGTTTAGCTGTGATGGCTGCTAGATGCTGCTTGCAGCTTTAATTTCTCCTTATGTTCATTTGACTTTAAAGTTTCCAGACATCATCTGGTTTTGGAACAGAATGAAATTTGATGGTTAAAGTGAAACTTACGAATTGTTGTTGCAATTGTTGTTCATAAGTTCATATCCTGTTTATGAGAAAAAGACTGTGAATTGAGGAATTATCGCTTCTAGGTGCTTTTGCAAGGCTGCAAAATCCCCCACCTTACATCTGTGCAAAGGGCATAGACAAGTGTGTTTAAGCAACATCCTTTCCTTTGATTGCCAGAGAATACTCTGACCTACAAACTATGTAACTCATTGCATTTTTCTCCTTGCTGGTAAGTAAGTAAAAGATCTAAAAAAGAGAATCTCTAACGCTTGTGTTTTCTGTTTTGGTTGCTCTTTTTAACAAAGTAATTTTCCCAGCGAGACCAATAAAAAATATATTTTTTAAAACAGAAGTGTGGACTCAGTGAAATGTATGTTTAATACCCACATAAAGGTTGTTATTTTCAAAAGGTACTTTTAATCTGACAAGACTCATTGGGATGTATATTCTAATTTATCTAATATGACTGTATATGTGGATTTTTGCAGTTCTAATGAAGGGTTCCAAAGATTCAAAGGAGAGTGTGAAAATAGATTCCTCTATCTCAAGGTGAACCTGCAATTGCTGAGGGTATGGGTTTTCTAAAGGATTGGTCGAGTTATTGTATTTTCTGTGCCTTAATCTGATACAGTTGTGCAGATAAAAAAGAAATCTTTATATTTCTTCTTTTTAAGAGTTTAAATGTATATACTGCATTATTTTTAGAAATATCTTTCTCCATATAAAAAGTTACAAGCAATGTTATAGTAACCAACCAGCCCTGTATGTGGTGAAGTAATGCAGTAGTAATACTGAAAAACACCAAAAACAAAGAAACATGCATGTAAACCTTGATGCTGTTACATCAGGGGTAAGATTAGAAGTGGTGCAATGCCATTATTTTTATATTTTTTCATATTGACTATCTGCATTAAAATTCCAATAAAGTAAACAGCTCACACTAATATGGGCTTTGAAAAGTTATTCAGAAAATTATTATCACTGGTTAAAAACAAAAATTATTCTAGGGCCTACACAACCTAAAGGGTTTTCCTTAGCTTTTTTATGTGGAATCCTTGTACTCTCCTCCCTTTTACCCGCAGTTGTTCTTATTTTTCAACACTACGTAGAGTCAATCTAAATCAAGTCAAGTTTATTTGTTTAGCACATTTCATCAGCAAGACAGTTCAAAGTGCTTTACATCGTAAAAGCATCAATCAAGTATGCATACTAATGACCTAATAAGTAACTTACTTATTACTAATAAAAGGCAGCTCTATACAGGTGGGTTTTTAGCCTTGATTTAAAGGAACTCAGTGATTCAGCTTTTTTGCAGTTTTCTGGAAGTTTGTTCCAGGTTTGTGGTGTATAGACGATGAAAGCTGCTTCTCCCTGTTTGGTTGTGGTTCGGGGGATGCAGAGTAGACTAGAACCAGAAGACCTGAGTTGTCTGGAAGGTTGATACAACGACAACAGGTCTATAATGTATTTTGGTGCTGAGCCATTCAGTGATTTATTAACTAATAGAAGTATGTTAAAGTCTACTCTCTGAGCTACAGGGAGCCAGTGTAAGGACTTTAGAACTGGGGTGATGTGCTCTATTTTCCTGGTTTTAGTGAGAACATGAGCAGCAGCATTCTGGATTAGCTGCAGCTGTCTGATTTTTTTAGGCAGATCGTGAAGACACTGTTGCAGTAATCAATGTGACTAAAGATAAACGCATGTATGAGTTTCTGTAGAAAAAAAGGACATTAGTCCTTTAATCCTGCAAATGTTCTTCAGGTGATAGAAGGCCGACTTTGTAACTGTGTTTATTTGTCTCTAAAGATTCAGATCACTACACCCAGATTTCAGGCCTGATTACTAGTTTCTAGCTGTAATAGCTGAAGCTGCATGCTGACAATTGATCGTTCAGCCTAAGGTCCAAAGATATTAACTTTAGTTTTGTTTCTGTTCAGCTGAAGATAGTTATGGCACCTCTTTGTTCTAAGCATATGCTTTGTTCTAAGCATAGTTATGGCACAGATGCTTTGTTTTTAGCATCTGTTTCGTGCATGGATGGTTTCAGAGTCACCTGGTGTATCATCGGCGTAGTTTTGGTTGCTTATTTCTTGTTATAATCTGAGCTAGTGGGAGCATGTTGATATTAAAAAGGAAGGGTCCCAAGATTGAACCTTGGGGCACTCCACGTGCGACTTCTGTCCGCTCCGATGAGAAGTTTCCTATTGATACAAAGAAATCCCTGGTCTTTAGGGAGGATTTGAACCAATTAAGTACTGTATCACAGAGTCCGACCCAGCTCTCCAGTCGTTTTAATAATATATCATGGTCAACAGTGTCAAAGGCTGCACTGAGGTCCAACAGAACCAACACTATGGTTCTTCCACAGTCTATGTGGATGTGATTGAACACTTTGACAGTTTAAGTGCCGTGGTGAGCATGGAGACTGGACTGAAAGATGTCAAAGTGGTTTGTCATTGTCAAGAAGTTGGTTAACTGTTGAAACACAGATTTTTCAATAATTTTGCTGATGAAAGGAATGTTCGAGATCGTTCTGTAATACTGCATTAGTGATTTGTTCAGATTTTTCTTTTTTTAACAGGAGTTTTAATAATTGCTGTTTTTAAAACCTTGCGGAAAACACAGATGAGAGGTATGAGTTTATTATTTGAATCAGGTCAGATGCAGTGGCAGGTAGAACTTTCTTAAGGAAAGTTGTGGGTAGGATATCAAGATAGCTGTAGGATGAGCTTAATTGTTTTATAATTTCTTCTAAGTTTTCATTGGTGAAATTCTGTTATTTTCTCTGCTTTTGTTGTTTGGGCAAAGCATCATTATTGTATTTGGTGTTGATATGCAGATTAACCCTCTAATCTTTTGAATTTTCTCTGTAAAAACATTGGCAAATTCTTTGCAGGCCCTAGAAGAGTAGAGTTCAGGTGTTACTGTCACAGGTGAGTTTGTCAGTCTGTCAACAGTGACAAACAAGGCACAAGCATTGTTGATGTGTTTATGATTTCCACAAAAATTGGTTCCCTTGCACGTTTTAGTGTTTAGTGATTGCTTCACGGTTTCTCTTTGTAGATTTTGTAGTAAACGTGAAGTCACATTTTATGCCATATACGTTCACCCTTTTGACAAAGGCTTCTTCCATTTCTTACAAGTGAAGCTTTTGTAATATCTTTTTTACTAAGCAAGTCAACAGAGATTGTACTTTCAAAAACAACAGAAAAATGATGAGAGTGACATCAATTATAGAGACCTTGGAGATATTTACAGCCTTACTGATCAAGGAGTTCAGGGTTTTCCTACTTTCACTACTTGGAAAGGACACCCTGAACACCAGCCAGATATCGAAAGACTTCCCTCCTCTTTTCCTTTTCCATGTCATGGTTACTATTAAGTGTAGTCTTAGTTTAAATACAGTTTTGCTAAAGCAAACTGATTGTTAATCAACTGATCAAAAGTCTGGGATAGTTCAGTTCAATTCAAATTAGTTTATTTCTATAGCACCAATTCACAACAAATGTCCTGTCGAGGCACTTTCCAAAAATTATTTCAGTTCAATCACACATATATTCCAATTAATCTTATCAAATAGTACAGTAAGCTCAACTGGCTTTAAAAACTAAATCATTCACACTATGAGCCCTCCTGGTGGCAAAGGAAAAAAGGCTTTCTGTACAAGAAAGGCATCTTGCAAATTTTCATTGGAAATTGGACACAATAAAACGGGTATTTTATATTTCTTAAAAGATCTCCCAGGTTATTTGTACTTGTCTTCTTTGACTTTGCAAGAAGCGCCATGCATGAGACACTGAAAGTGGAGGAAAGTTTTTTTCAACACCGAAAATTAATTTTATCTGAATGATCCCAACTGGTTCCAATGTTACTGGCATAGCAAGGAGATCCCACTGAAGATGTTTCCCATGTAACACAGTGGAGAATGCTCCATCATGATCGACTTTACTTCCCTCAATGCCTTCCCAAACCCCTGTCCTAACCTGGGAGCTTCAGGATGTGCCAGAGTGTCCCTTTATTGAGGGCCCTTGTCTGTGTGGTGATCAGTGGATCTATCAAAAAGGCAATAGTGGAGTTCACAACCCCCATCTGACAAAAGACTTTTTCCAGGAGATTCAACCCCTTTTTTGGGCCATCCTGAAAGTCCATCTGAGCCAAATCCTACTGAAAACATTTGGATGGAGGGCATCTTCACCACATGTCCCCAACAACCTACTGGAACAAAAACTACAGGATAACTACTACATAGTATTGTTTTAACAATAGCTTTGTTTTGAGATTTTTTTTTTTTTTTTTTTTAGACTTAAGTTTACGATCAGCTGATGAACAGAATATTTGAACAAACTGCAGTTTTAAATAATATACCAACTTTATTTGTTCTATGTCTACCTCCAGTTTTTTCTTTTTGAATTTTAAAGCTGCGTTTGTAACCTAGTTATGACCCATCAGTGTGAAATGTTAGTACCGGAATTTTTTTCCTGGTCTTTTGATCAAACAAATATTATTTATATTTTGGGATGGCACATCCTGGTTGGGAGGTCACAGGAATTGAATATCCAGCACAATAACTTGTGTCAATGATGTAATGAAACTGTTGATTAAGTCAAAAAGAGGAAATCCAATTTAAAGCTGGGAAAATATTCGTTCACAATGAAAGTCTTAGTGGACTCAGTCCATGACTGAATGTGATTCCCATGAGAGGATGCAAATTTCCAGGGATTACTCCACTGTCTTCACCATTAGTCTGGGTGAAAGTTTGACATGGGGAATCCCAAATTGGTGTCTGAGTGTGCAGGAATATATCAGAGGAAGGCATACTTAGGAGTAAGGGAACAGTGGTGGAAGAGTTGATTAGGTCAGTTACATCATTCATCATCATATATTGTTCATCCAAAGGAACCCATTGCGGAACCAGATGCATCAGACAGTAACAGGCAGACAGACACATATGCAGCCATTATGCAGCCATCAACCAGTATTCAGCATTCCCTTTTTTGAAGTTGCCGTGATCGAAACTGGTGAGTCACCATATCTTTTCTCAACACTTGGCCACTCATGTTGAGTTCACAGCCCCTGATCTTGGTTAGGACATATGCATTGCTGTCAGTTTTATAACAGATATCCCATTCATCCCATGAAGTGCAATAATTGCCCATTAGTGTAATTACATTTTGTTTTTAAGTTTTAGAACACCAAGAAAAACACAACTGAATGATTTTCCTGCAAAATGTGGATATATTTTGAGCCGAGTACACATCACTGTAATATTACTTTTTGCTCAACAGATCCAACACATCACGTAATATTGAGTACAGCACTGATGATGTTGAAGAAGAAATAAGGCTTAAGGTCAAATATGTGAATCAGTTGCAATTGAAATTGTTATATAATATATAAAAAGTCAAAAATAATTGTTGATTTTGTGGTAGTCTGTATTGAAGTTCCATTGTCATTTAGAACTTTGACTGAACTATGGTAGAGAAATATAAAGCATCTTTGCAAATTTTGAACAATATATATTTATTAGGTTTACAGTTTATAGAAATCTGGATTCCTGAAAAACAAATTTATGTATACATGCTAATAAATTTCCTGTGATCTGAAAAGATTTCATAAAAATCTTATATTTGTCATTTTTTTAAGAATACACCTGGCAAATTTTTTCTCCTAAAAAACGTGAAAGAAAAAAAATATTTTCAGTTCCTTTCTAGTTTCGTTCTTTTTTTTTTTAGCAATCAGTTTCTTTAGTTCCTGTGAACTTATTACTTAGATAATATTAAAATTTGGGATGTAAGGGTTAAACTGAACTTTAACAAGTTGAAAAGGTCTAAAATGGCACTACTAAAGATGTAAAAATAACGTCTAGCAGACTTGTTCTATGGTAGGTTTTAAAGGATGGGTCATTGTTTTATTTCTTTTTCAATTTCATGACAGGCTAAATGAAAAGGTTTTGAGGACAGAGGTCCAGTGTCCTTGTCCTTGTCAGTTTCCTCAACATAGGTTTTTACTGAGCGTAATTTCATTGTGATTGCTTGTAGACTTATAAAGCCTTATTATTACAAATCTATACTAATCTCTTGCATTTTAATATGATGAACACAGTGTGAACAAGTCTCACGTTTATTTTTTGTCTCCCTTCATGTCTTCCCTTGTCCTTTTCTTCATTTCTCCTTCTTTTGTTTTTCTCAGTCTTTTGCCACTCCACCTGTGTTGGATGACCTTTGACCTCTGTCTTCTCGCCCTAAGTGAGTGTGAGTTTTGCTGGCTGACGCTAGCATATTGGTTTCACAGCAGTAATTTTTTTTTTCACTCCTTCGATGCTGTGATGCACGGTCAGTAGATCTGGGAAAATAACTATTGTTCTTTGACTAAGAAACACAGCAAATGTTGTGTTTGTGTATTCACACTCTATCAGCTTTCTCTGTTTGTTTTGGCTGGTGCTGTGTTTTCCTTCCCTTTCAGAACAACAAACAAATCCAGCAAGCATGTTCTACTTTTTTGTCTATTTTAATAATGTGTTGCCCTCAGTGCAAAGCTTTCTCCTTAGTAAACAAGTGAAAATCACGTAGGGCCAGTATTATCAGATGTTACTGTTGCCTTGTACATAAACTAAACAAACCTCTAAATCATGCTCTGAGAAACAAGGAACAAGCTGTTCTTTTTTTAATTGTGTTCATTTTTTCCTCTACTTCTCTGAAATACCGTAGGTTAAAAGTTTGACTTTTCACGCCAATAATTTTATCAGCTTCAGTTATTTTATGGAAACATATTAATTACAATATAATCAACAATTTAATAAGGTATAATTCAAGTTATCTAAACACAACAAACTCAAAACTAAAGGCATGGTCGAGTCGAACTGCCGTTATCAGTTCTCATTGTCGCAACTACATAATGAAAATCATGTCATTTTGTTCTCAGCCTCATGTCATCCGCCCCTTCTTGTTACACCTCCCCCGGCGAACTTTTCACCCTCTTCTCCATGGGAAACTTTTATGTGTTTGGTCTGAATTTATGTGGAAAACAGCCACACTACTCGACTTCTAGAAACCACAGAACAGGATCGATAGTTTTGAGGAGCAATTATCTGAAACCGCGAGGAAGTATGTTGTGTTAAATGAACTGAAGAATTATGGTGAGATCATTCCAGTTTCATGCAATCTTATATTACAATTGATGAATAAATAAATAAATAAATAATAATTCTTTTCCACAGAGGTAAAAAGCCTGAATAGATAAATGAGCATATAGTCTGCACACTGAAATGTTTCCCTGTTTTTGAGTGATTGAAGTAAAAGTGATTAAAATGAAGTACATGTAACTAGTGTTGTGATGATGTGATGATTGAATGATGATTTAATGTTGATATTAAGCATTTATTGATATGAAAGTTGATTGTAGATCATGTTAAACACATTATGATTGTGACAATGAATGTGTCAGTTGAAGTTGATAGGGTTAGTAAAGGTCAAAACAACAAGTGTAAAAGAGGAACAGAGAGCAGGTTTAGGAGTCAAATTGGGGAAGTAAGTCCAGATGGCCGTTAGGAGTGGACGACCAAGTTGCGCAAAGAAGTTGAACGAACCAAGAGTCATGCACAAAGACACGTAGCACCTTGCAATACACAACAATGGGATGGAAGGGTATAAAAGCCCTTGAAAAGAGGAAGAGCTCGCTTATTCCCCACTGCAGGAGTGGAGTCAACTTGGGGCGCAGGAAGAGGAACCAAAAGGACCACACCCAGGATGCATCGCTGGAACGGGGAAAAGCCAAGGCCCTCAGCTGTGGTTCCAGATCGGGCTGCTGCTCTTGGATTTCTGCAAAGGACACCCCACCAACCTCTGACAGACTTGGATGATGGATCGTATTCAGCATCTGATGGGGAACTGCCTGATTCTGGACAACAACACCGGATCTTCACACATCCATCGAGAGGAGGATGTCGTCTACTAAAGGCACCCTTCCACTCAAGGAGTCATCTATTATGAGGACTGTTCCATCTGGGGTATGAAATTGAGTTGCTCCCCAAAAAGCCTCTCTCTCTTAGATGTATGGTATCAGAGTTAGGGAAAGACAGTTGATTCGGTTTATACATGATTAATGATGATGATTTTGTTTATATTTCTGCTGATACTTAACCCTGCTAAAGCATACTAAAATAAAGAAGCATGGAAAATTCTAGAAAAGTTGTGGACATTCAAATTAATTGAGTCATTCTACAGGTGGAGTTCTCTAATGAGTGTAAAATATGGTACATGGTTCTAGTGAAGTTGGGAGGTTTTTAATGGTTACCTTAGGTGAAATTCATAACAATACCCCTGGAACTCAGACCGAGTTACTAAAATTTATCTAGTCGGTGACAAGTGCACGTTGTTTTTAGAGGAAAAGCTACTGTTAACAGGTGTGGTTCTTGAAGTAGGGCTGCTGTTATGCTACTCAGTTGGCCACTTTATGAACTGAAAAGGGGTATGATATCTGAAACAGGAGGTAGTGAGAGGCTAGACGAGTTTTCCTCAACACCATCTTAAACAGATTATCCCAGGAATCTTTGTGCAGGGTAATACCCTACCAGGTTGGGGATTTTCTGGACCCGTTAGATGGAGAGCTGGTCATAAGTCAGTCCAATAGGTTGAGTAAGAAGAGGGAGGGGTTGTCTTATGCGCAACAACAGTTGTGAAACATTAAACTACTCCTGCTTGGTTCTGGTCCGATGCAGTGGGCGAACGTCTCACCAACGCCTTCCATTCTTATATTCTGATAACATGGAAAGTAAAATGAGATTTTCCAGCTCATCAATCATTATTTCCTCCTCCTCCAAACTTGTGAACTGGTAATAGTTGATCCTCTCTGCCATGATCACTGTGTTTACTGTACTGTTGTAAACTACACACATAAGAAAACATCCTCCTGCACCAGGATGGTTTTCACAGGAGCTCGGCTCGGTGTGACTTGTGTACCACAAACGAGGTGTGCAAAAACATCTGAAAACCACATGACCGCACGTCAACAGTTCAACTTTAGTCAGACCATGCTGGACCATTAACACCTCTATTTTATTCTATTTTATTTATAGATTTTTATTTGCTAAATTATTTAAACATTTACTACCAAAGAAATTTTGTTTTTCCACTCGTCATCTTTGTTGTTTTAGGAAATAGAAAAAAGTAAAAATGTGATGTATGCAACACATTCAGTATGAGACAGAATGAGGAAGCAAAACCTCTCAGTCAACAGGTGAGGTTGTCAGGATGGGGCATAAAAAGACATGTTTCAGTCCTATCACTAATTAGGCCCGAGCAGCTAAGTGCTGCGAAGGTCTATTGTAATCATAGCGTTTCTTATAAGGTCCAAGCACCTAAGCACCTAATAGGTGAAGGCCTATTGTGATCATGCTGTTTATTATTATTACTATTAGGCCCGAGCAGCAAAGCACTGTAAAGGCCTGTTGTGATCATAACGTGTTTTATTATTAAGATTCTTGACACACAAGAAACGCTCATTTGAAGGCTTAAACATATATGAAAAGTCATCAAACTTCATCCAAAATTGTCCCTCAGCTGAAATTTTTGTATGTTAATGGAATCAAAAGCCAAACAACTCTGCAGTGTCCCCTAACGTGAGATAGACCAACTGATAAGTCCTAGAGAGCTGAAACTTGTTACATAGGTAGATCCTCCTAAAACAAGAAAAAAAGTCTCTTGGAGGTATGCCATAAATGTAACAGGAAGTCGGCCATTTTGGGTCAAAGGGTCAATTTTGGCCAGTTTTGAATTTTCATATATGTCGAACTTTAACAAACTTCTCCTAGGCATTTTGAGCTATATGCTTCACACTTTGTCATTATAACCTTAAGGCACTGGGGATTAAAAGTTTTCATAATCTTGAGTTTTTGAGCATATTAAAGGGGTGGAGCCAGGCCTCAAAGTTGGCCAATTTCCCATGAATTTCAAACCTCTATAACGTTCACATAAAAAGGTCATTTGGTACCAAACTTCATATGAGTCATCTATGTAGGATGCCCAGTGATCCTATATGGTCATATGCCAACATCATCAAAGCCACACCCCCTCAGAATAGGAAGTCACATTTTTTTCTTAGAAAGCCCCATCTCTGACCCCCTTGATCTAATCAAGATGATCTTGCATCAGAAGACATAGAACAAGTTGGTCTCACCTGCTTTACAACACAAAGAGTTTTCGCTGGAGGGTGTGGCCATGGTGTCAAAGTTTGACATCACGCCGTTGCAATATGTTTGGCTCTAAATTCCAAAAATTCAATCCAGGCTGCACCAAACTCATTACAATTGATCTTTATCCATCCTCCAATAGGAATACAGTCCAATAGTTGGTGGGTGTGGCCAAATTCCTCCACAGTGCCCCAAGAAATCTTGAAAAAAATCTACCCAAAGCCATGCTTTTGCCAACAATCATGAAATTCCGCAAACATATGTGTCATGTCAGGACCTATGAAAAAGTCTCTTGGAGCCATGGTCCAAACCCAACAGGATGTCAGTGATCAAATCTGCCATTTTGTCTTTTTTGCACTTTAAAAGGCTTTAAAATTCAATTCACATTCAAAAATACTTTATTTATCCCAAAGGGAAATTAAATGTTGATGTAACTCATTTAATTTAATTAGGGAGTTATTATAGCTTGTGATGGGTGTGGGCAGGAAAGCTCTCCTGTAGTGGTCTGTTTTTCAACCAATCTGAAGAAGCCTTTGACTGAAGAGACTCTGTTTTCCAATGACTGTCAGGGTTGTCCATTATTTTCTTGATTTTATCCAAAATCCTTCTTTGCATCATCATCTCCAGAGGTTCCACAGTCATCCCCAGAACAGAACTACCCTTCTTTATCAGGTTAATGAGCCCTTTTAGATCCCTGGCTCTGATCCTGCTGCCCCAACAGATGATGGCAGAGAAGATGACACTCTCAACAACAGACTTCTAGAAGACAGGTTTTGCTGGAAAACCATGAAGGATCTTAGCTTCCTCAAGAAGTAGAGTCTGCTCTGTCCTTTCTTGTAGAAGGCTTCACTGTTGAGTCTCCAGTCCAGTCTGTTGTCTAGATAAACACCGAGGTATTTATATTCCTCAACCTCCTCCACTTCTTCTCTCATGATGGAAATAGGGTTTAATCTAACCCTGTTTCTCCTTAAATCTACAATCATCTCCTTTGTTTTGTTCACATTCAAGATGAGATGATTGTTTCCACACCATGCCACAAAGTGGTCCACCAGCTCTCTGTACTCAGCTTCTTGTCCATCTCTGGTACACCGGACAACTGCAGAATCATCTGAGTATTTCTGTAGATGACAGGAGTCTGACTTGTGCTGGAAGTCTGAAGTGTACAGAGTGAAAAGGAATGGTGAGAGTACAGTCCCCTGTGGTGCTCCTGTACTGCTAACCACCTGGCTGGACACACAGTCCCTTCAGTCTCACAAACTGTGGTCCATTTGTCAGGTGGTCATTGATCCAGACGATTGTTGAGGCCTCCACCTGTGTCTTCTAGAGTTTGAGATGAAGCAGATCAGACTGAATTGTGTTAAATGCAGTGGAGAAATCAAAGAACATGATCCTCACAGTGCTTCCTGCTTTGTCCAAATGACAGTGGGTTTGTTGAATCAGGTGTATAATGGCATCTTCAACTCCAATTCCATGTTGATAAGCAAACTGTGGGCCAACAGGAGTCTCTCCAGGACCTTAATGATGTGGGATGTCAGGGCAACAAGTCTACAGTTGTTGATGACTGATGGGTAAGTTTTCTTTGGTACCAGAACCAGACAGGATGTCTTCCACAACAGTGTAGCCTTCTCTTGGTTTAAGGCTAAGGTTGAAGAGGAGTTACAAAATCCCACAGAGCTGCTCTTCACAGGCCTTCAGGACTCTGGGGTTGACACTATCTGGACCTGCAGCCTTGTTCCAGTTCAGTCTCTCCAGAAAAATTCTCAATGAAAGTAACAGAGCTACTCCAACATGCTGCCACCCTGAGCGGTCCAATTCTAGAAATTCAAAAATGAGCCCAACTTACTGCCAGCAATGCTGACCAAGCTCTGACACTGGTCATACAGGGATACAGCCCGTATCAAAGACCTTGGTACCCCATACTCTCGGAGTACCTCTAACAGAATTCCCAGAGGGACACAGTCGAATGCCTTCTCCAAGTCCACAAAGAACTTGTAGACTTCCATGCATCCTCCAGGACTCTGCTGAGGATGTAGAGCTGGTCCAGTGTTCCACAACCAGGTTCGACTATTTGACGGACCTTCCTTTCCAGAACTATTGAATGGATCCTTACCAGGGAGGCTGAAGAGTGTGATCCCTCTGCAGTTGGAACACACTCTACGGTCCCACTTTTTGAATAGGGGGACCACCATCCTTGTCTTCCAGTTCAGTGGAACTGCCCCTTGATGTCCACGTGATATTGCAGCATCGTGTAAGCCAGCAGAAGCCCATAACATGCAGAGCCTTAAGGTACTCTGGGAAAATCTCATCCACCCCTGGGGATTTGCGACCGAGGAGGTTTTTAACCACCTCTGTGATCTCAACACCAGAGATTGAAGAGCCTGACCCAAGGTCCTCAGGCTACCCAAGGTCCTCAGTGGAAGACAGGCTAGTGCGATTGAGGAGGTCTTCGAAGTATTCTGCCCACCAACCCACAATGTCCTGAGCACACCATCCCCCCTACAAACAGTGTTGGTGATGGACCACTTTCCCCCCTAGACACCAGATGGTGGAACAGAATCACATTGAAGCTGTATGGAAGGCCTTTTTAGCTCAGTGACCAACCGCGCTGTGTACCGCTTGGACTGCTGGTACCCATCAGCTGCTTCCAGGTTTTGACTGAGGGGGACTGAATACTTTTGCACACCACACTTTTCAGTGTTTTATAGGTAAAAAATGTTTTGAATCATGTATTTTCTTTCTACTTCACAATTGTATCCCACTTTGTGTTAGTCTTCTACATAAAATTCCAATGAAACATTTATGTTTGAGGTTGTAATGTGAGAAAAAAATTGAAAAGTTTAAGGGGTATGAAAACTTTTGCAAGTCACTATACAGGCACCAAGATAGGGAGCAACAAGTATGCCCACTCCTGCTTGGTGCCTCTCAACAGGGGCATCTCCAGTGTGGAAGAGTGTTCAACCCTTCTCAAGGAGATTGATTCCAAAGCAAGAGCTGTGCATTGAGGTGAGTCCGACTATTTCTAGCTGGAACCTCTCAACCTCTTACACCAACTAAGATTCTTTCCCCTGGTCCCCAGAGCCAGCTTCTGTAGCCAAGGATCAGACTGCCAAAGTCCCCACCTTCAGCCACCACCCATACCACATTGCACCCGACCCCTTTGGCCCCTCCCACAGGTGGTGAACCCATGAGAAGGGGGACCCAAATTTCCTCTTTGGGCTGTGCCCGGGTGGGCTCCATGGTTGATCTGTCATTTTTCCAAAACAAAATAGACACCATTTAGAGTAATCTGACTACCACCACCATCATCTCAACCTCCCCAAATGATTCCCGACTTTGCAGCACTCCAGTGGAGTTGTCCAAATTCATTTCAAGCATGTGAAGGTCCACTTGTGCTCTGGACCCCATCCCATCCAAGTTTGTAAAGGACTGTCTCCCTGTCATTTCCCCACTTATCATTGACATCATCATCTCCTCCCTCAGCTCTGTTTCAGTCCCCCCAACCTCTCAAACTAGCTGCTGTGACCCCTCATACTCAAACAGCCTGGACTAAACCCTGACACTTTGAATAACTTCCTGCCCATTTCCAACCTCACCTTTCTGTCTAAAATACTGGAATGTGCTGTTGCCGATTGCCGATTAATTCAAAACCCCACCTCACTTCCAATGACTTGTATGAACCATTTCAGTCTGGCTTCCATCCATGTCACAGCATAGAAACAGCCCTCCTCAAAGTCATGAATGACCTCTTCCTTTTTGCAGACTCTGGCCATCTCAGCATTCTCTTCCTCTTAGACCTCACCACAGCCTTCAACACCATCAACCACAGCATTCTTCTCTCCTGCCTGGAATCTTCCCTCAACATCACCAGCACTGTCCTCTCCTGGTTACAGTCATATCTCATAAACAGGCAACAATTCATCAGCATCAATAACTCCACCTCCTCCACTGCTCTTCTATTTCAAGGCGTCCCCCAGGGTTTGGTGTTTGGCCTCCAACTCTTCATTCTGTATATGGTACCCTTTGGTTCCATCATCCACAGCCATGGTCTCCACTTCCACTGGTATGCTGACGATGTCCAACTCTACATCACCAAATCCATCATGACTGCAACTCACTCCACCCTGATCAGTTGCCTCACTGAGATAAAATCAAGGATGTACTCAAACTTCCTCAAACTCAACTGTGACAAGTCAGACATCATCATCATCATCAACCTCTCCTTCGAACACAACATCAACCAAATCACAAGAACTGCCTTTTTTCATCTAAAAAATATTGCTCATCTCTGCCCATCACTCCCTTTGCTGGCTGCTGAAATTCTTATTCATGCCTTCATCACCTCCAGACTCAATTACTGTAGCAATATTCTTTATGGTTCATCATCCAAACTCTTCAATAAACTCCAGCACAAACAAAACTCTGCTGCTCCCCTGTTCACTCACACCCACTCCCGTGACCACATCACCCCAGTTCTAGAGAAGCTCCATTGGTTCCTTGTCCCTCAGCACATTGATTTCAAAGTCCTCCTTCTTACCCACAAAGCCCTCCATAACCAAGCCCCATAGTACCTCACCAACCTGCTTCACTGTCACCTTGTTTCAAGTTGACCAGCCAACTTTAAACCATTAGCATTGTAAGTTAAAAATAATCTTAGTGGGAGGAAAAAAAAAAAATCCAGTACTAGTATATTTTAAAGAAATTTGGGAGGGCAGTAAAAGTCAGTCTGGGAGTTGTGGGTTTAGTAATCTGTTGGTTCCTTCCCACAGCCTCCGCTCCTCTGATGCCAACTTCCTGTCTCCACCACTCAGAACCAAGCACAGGACCTGGAGCCTTCTCCATAGTTGCTCCCACCTTCTGGAACTCTCCCCCCAAACACATCCATGACAGTACAAACCTATCCATATTTAAATCATATTTCAAAACTCACCTTTTCAGAACAACTTTTAATGCATGATTAATGTCCTGTTTTATGCTTGTCATGTGTTTTATACTGTCCAGTGCTATACAATTACGTGTTTTTTCTTCTTTTATTTTGTTTGATGTACTTTTTGTAATTTTGTAATTTTACTTGATTCTTGTAAAGTGCCTTTGAGTTTTTAGAAAAGAACTACACAAATAAAATGTATTATTATTTATTATAACTATACTTTTACATGGGGACAGGTTGGTTAAGAAGTTGTTTTTCTTTATCAATGAAATCATCATTTGAAAACTGTTCTGTAGTAATTAATCAAGTTATCTTTATCTAGTGTTCAAATTTGTCTGATGATCTGAAAGATATAATGTGAAAAAAAGCAAAAAGAAGAAATCTGTAAGGTGGCTCATATTTTTCTGGGGACTGCATAGTTTGTGTTAGCGATCCTTGTGTCTGTTGGTCAGTAGACACAACACGTTTTATTAACGGGTGATCTTATGCTTTCTGTTGCAGTGATGAATACATTCCAGCAAAGCTCCATGGTGACATGCCCACTCTGTATCTACAAATTTGGCTGAAACTCAACCCCAGCTCGGTTGTTTACATATTTGATGCCTAAGTATGTGTGTGTTGTTCTTTAGCAGCTACAACAAACCAAGCTCTCCCTTCTTCTCTCTGTCTGTTGAGAAATTTCCTACTTCTAAATTACCTGGGCAAGGTTGTAAACCTTTCTTTGTCTTCACAACACAAACCCAGAACTACCTCCCATACCTGACACCCTGGGCCAGCTTGTTTACATACTTTGTGGCTCTAAGTACATGTGTATGTTTTCACAGCACAAGTACATGTGTATGTTTTCACAGCGCTTCCTTTCATTGACTACAACAAAACAAGCGCTCTTCTTGAACATGACAGCTCACTCAAAAGCTATTGGTGCCCTCTGAGGCCAGGAGGGAGGAAGAGATGATTCATACCGACTAGTCATTCTGTCAGCACACACACACAAACACACACAGAGAGTCTGAGCCTGAGGGGACAATAACACTGCTGCTTTTAAGAGTCCAACCTCGATCATCTTACATTCTCTTGCTCTCTCTCTTTTTTGTTTCTCTCAAAGTGATTTGTACTCTCAACTCTTCTTCCCCTCTCTCCTTCTCCACCATTAACAGCTAAAGTTACTCTTCCTCACTCCACACCTCAGCTCCCACACCTAATCCAGGGGATCCTCCTCATATGTCCCTCAAAGCAAAAATGTTCTGTTTTCAGTGTGCATTTATAGGTATTTATTGCTTTGAAAAATTTTGAGAACCGAAAATTTAGAGAATTTGAGGCAATATTTTTTCAACATACTCATAAACATGATGTGTGTGTGTCACACAAAATACTTGAAACCTTTAAATGAAGTCAAAACTTAAATTTAGCAGTGTTTCATGTAATGGCTTTGTCTCAAGTTATTGTAATATTGGAGTGAAACTGCTTTGTCAGAATAAGAAATCATGTTGGTCAACAATGACCAGCCAGTAATAAAGTGACTCTTCCTGGAAGATGCAGCTCTTTCAAGACTTGAAAGAACTACACTAAAATACACACACACACACACACACACACACACACACACACACACACACCCCATCAGTCTTTCTGGCCACCACCAGCAGGCAAGGTGGGTGAAGTGTCTTGTCCAAGGACACAACTACAGAGACAGACAGGGCAGGGGTTTGAACCAGCAACCCACCAATTGCAGGGCAAACTTCTACCTCACCTCTCCATCACCCCAATAATAGAATAGAAACATCTCAAGGATGATCAGTGAAAACAGCTCCATTTTAAGCTTCATCAATATAGTATTAAACAAAGGCTGAATGTGATTTTTGTTTTTTTAATTTGCAGAAAACTCAAGAAATGTTTTCCACATTATGATGAAGTATTAGTGTATAGAATTTAAAAAAAAGATTACTTTAATACAATTTTTAAAAAGACTAACATAACAAAAATGTAGAAAAATTAAAGCACTGTGAATACTTTCCAGATCTACTGTATGCTGTAAAATGTTTAGGTTAAAGAATTCAGATTAAAGATTAAAGATTTCATTGGAAATAAATGAAATATTGTTCATACAGATTATACGAATTAGGAAAATCAGTTTAGTAAGATAATTATATTTAGAATTTGTTGAAATGCGTTTTTTTAAATTGCAGAAAGAGCTTTTATTTTGAAACAGGAAATGGAACTGTGAGATGTTTTGTTTTGAGCTTTGATTTTCTCTGCAGTTATTTTTGGGGGGTTTTCTGTTATTGTTGCTCTGATCGGTCCTCTGCAGTGTCTGAGTCAACTGTCACCTTTTGCTTTACTTATTAAACGGTCAGAAATGAAGACCACCATATCCGTGATCATTTTGAAGCTCCTATCTCTACATTTTTTGGTGCCGAAACCCAGGATTTTACGACTGGATTTAACCCTTTTGTGAGTGCAACTGGAAGAGATTTACCTGTTGAAGCCAGACGCTAACTGTGGCGATTACTAACTGCAGAGATGTCGGAGAGCTGGGAGCAGATGAAAAAGAAACGTTCAATGATTCGCGCATCTGTGACTAAGTTACTGACCCGAATTCAAGAAGAAGTGAGCAAAGATGTGCTTGACTGCGACACACTGCATGAAATGTCTGTCCTGTCAACCAAAGAAGAAGGTTTATTGGACTTAGACAGAGGCAGTGCGGATGAAACGCCAACATAGGAGCCGGAGAAAGAGACTGAAAGCACACAGGACTATCAGGACCAGATTCTTATGTGCAAGACTTGTCTAAAAATAATAATATAGAAGACAGAGAACAAAGAAAACGAACGGGTGAGCAATGAAAGTGAAACATCATTTAGATCACTAAATGCTCAGACTATTAAACTGCCAAAGCTTGTGATTGATACACAGTATGAAACAGCCATTCACAACAAAATTCCCTGTGTAAAAAGAAAAGTTCACCTACCTGAAATCCTACCTCACTGGAGCTACATCTAGAACTGTCAGGGCTCATCATAACAGCTGCTAATTATGATGCTGTGATAAAACTGTTTCAGAGTCATTTTGGAAGAAAAGATGTAATCAGTGCCCATATGTCCAAGCTGCTAAATCTAACTCCAGTGAAAAGATCATCAGATGTTTCTGCTCTGCGGCACCTGTATGATGAATGTGAAATACAGATCCGGAGTCTTGAAACTTCAGGAGTCCAGAGTGACACATATGGATGCCTACTATGTTCTGTACTACTGCAGCTGTTACCTGAAAACATTGCATTGGCTTCCACCTGAAAATCTGTCTCCAGTGGTGAGTGGAAACTAGATGAGCTTATCAAGTTCCTGCAAAACAAGGTCCAAAGCAGAGAAAGAGCGATTCAGCTGTGCAGATCAGGTAGCACACAAAAAGACTTTCCATTAAACAACCGATCCAATGGTAAACCTTCTTACCTCAGTGAGAGCCATCCGAAGAAGTGGAATGTGCCTTCAGCCACTGCGTTGCACACAAGAAGTTATCCTCATCAGACCTGTGTATATTGTGACAGTGATAACCACAAGCCAGAAAACTGTCGAGATCATTCTGTGTCTGCTCAAAAGGAGAAGCTTAGAAAGCTGGGAAGATGCTATGTGTGCTTTGGAGAGAAGTATATATCAATGTTTTGTAAAATGAAAGATGTTTCATGTGCACTGTGTGGTTGCAGACATCAATCAGTTTGTGAACAAAATGAAAGCAGTGCTGATGGTGAACATGTCAGTACTTAGGTGATCCTGTCTTATGTGTCCAACACTGTGAACCAGAAAGCCAGCACAAAGAACCCCATACTACTCCAAACAGTCAAGATACAAACAGTTTGTGTGGCAGGAACAAGAATCATACGTGCTCTACTGGATAGTGGCAGCCAGAGAAGCTTCATTCATGAAGAGCTTGTCAGAGAATTAAAGGTGCCAATGGTAAGGAAGGAAACACTGTGCTGGCACACATTTGGATCAACTGCTCCTGTAACATCACAGTGTAACATTGTGAAGGTGTCACTAAGAAGCGTGTGGAGTGACCAAACAATTGAAATAGAAGCAGTTAAAACCCGTCAAGTGTGCAGTGCTTTGATAAAGGTTCCCATTCAGGAACAATTAAAGAAAAGTGGACTGTAACTTGGTGATTTCCCACAAGAGTGAACTGATGAGTTTTCAGTATTGATTGGAGCAGATTACTACTGGAAATTAGTGACAGGGAACATCCAGAGGCTTACAGAATCACTGGTTGCAACAGACCACATCTTTGGTTGGGCCTTACATGTACCAGTATCAACATCAAAAGTAACTGATGCCACTTGTATGCAGCCTGGAAGAGAACATTCAGATCTCCAAGCAGTTACATGCTTTTTGGGAGGTGGCATCACTAGGCATCATCAATAGCAAATCTCTGAGCTCAGAGGAAAAAGAAGCTCTTCAGAGCTTTTAGCAGAGTTTAAGATACAAAGATGGCCATTACCAGGTTGAGTTACCATGGCGACCAGATAAACCAAATCTTCCAGATAACTTCAGAGTTGCAAAGAGATGCCTTGAAGGCCTACAGAAAAGATTTCAATCGGATGCAACACTGTACTCTAAATACAATGATGTTATACAAGATTACCTGCAACAAGGTATTTGTGAAGATATTTCAGAGAATTCCACAGCACCAGAACAATATGAAAACTTGAAATATTATATGCCACACCATGTTGTTATCAGAGAAGACAAGACCACAACAAAACTGAGAGTACTGACTGGACCAAACCTAAATCCAAACTTATTGGATGTGCTTATTAGATTCAGACGGCACCAGATAGCGTTTCAAAGGCTTTCCTTCAAATAGCTCTTACAGAAAAGGATAAGGATGCTGTGAGGTTTCTGTGGCTTCAAGAAACCTCACAGCAGCTCATCCTTACACTAACCACTGTAAGGATGAGCTGCAAATCATGAGGATGAACAGAGTGGTGTTTTGAGTCTCACCAAGCCCTTTCATGTTGGCTGCAAAAATAAGACAGCACATCAAACAATATGAGGGAGAAAAAACTACTACAGTGACAGCATTGAGAAAATCATTGTATGCTGATGATTTTATCTCCAGCTCAAGTGATTTGAAGGAAGCACTCTCAGTAACCACAGCAGCAAAGGAGATCCTATCTCATGCCAATATGAACTTGACAAATTCAACAGAACTAAGAGCCAAGTGGAAGGAATGTGGATTGGAACACAGTACAGTGACAGATACCAGTGGAAACGTATTGAAGGTGCTGGGTCTTGTTTGGAGGTCAGAAGAGGATGACTTTGTTTTTGACCTAAAGGAACTGTTGGACATTTGTAAGAACAAAGAGAACACAAAAAGAAGTGTACTGAAGATTTCGGCTTGTATCTTTAATCCCATTGGCTTCCTCTCTCCATTAACCATCAGAGTAAAGTGCCTATTTCAAGAGTTGTGGGAGATGGGAACTGGTTAGGATGAAGAGTTGCCCCTGGATTTGACTGAAAAATAGAGTGAGTGATGTGAAGACCTGTCTGGAGTCCATCTACTGTCTATTCCAAGGTGGTACCAAGTTGAAATTCAGCCAAACTCATAGATATCCAAGCGGCATGTTTTCTGTGATGCCAGTGAAAGAGTTTATGGAGCTGTTGCCTAGCTGCTGGGACAAAACAAAGACGGAGAAGCAGTGCAAAGCTTTGTGGCATCTAACACAAGAGGAGCTCCATTAAAGAAAATGTCGCTGCCACGCTTCAAGCTTATGGGAGCTCTGATTGTAGGTTGGAAAACAACCTTTTCAAGCCATTGAAGATGGAAAAGGGTCAACTCAAAATATGGACAGACTCCAAGATTGCTCTGCACTGGATACACAGCCCAGCTCAGAAGTGGAAGCCATTCATTGCAAACAAACAGAGTGGCTGAGATACAAGATCTCACTATTCCTGAACTTTGGTCACACTGCAGCAGAAAAATCAACCCAGCTGACTTACCTTCCAGAGGCCAGAGCTTCAAGAAGCTCAGCCACAGTCATCTATGGGGAATGGACCCACTGATCTGACTTCCCATGTTATAGAAGAGCGCATTGGAGGAGATGATGTTGATGAAGTGAATACAGAACTCAGGTCTATGTATCAGACAGTGGTTCAGCAAGCTAGTTCAGAACCTGTAACAGCCACTGCTAGATCTAGAGATGTACAGCAATTTAAAGATAGTTCTGAGAATAACTGCGTGGTGGGGAGGATTCTGGGAAAGACTGGTGAGATCCATCAAAACTCGCATGAAGAGGATCCTTGAGAGATCTTCATTGAACTTTCAGGAACTCACAAACATGCTTGCAGAGGTGGAAGCCGTACTAAACTCCAGGCCTCTCAGTTATGTGAGTAATGATGCTGTAGAACCACAACCACTTATACCTTCTCACTTTCTGATTGGGAAAAGACTCATCTCCTTACCACCCAAGAGTCTGCTACAACCATCCCAGCGGATCAATGTGACGAGGGAGGACGTTGGTTGGAGATGGAGGTACCGTCAGATACTGTTTACCAACTTTTGGAATTGCTGGTGAAAGGATTACCTCATGGACTTGAAATCTGCCCACAAGTGTCAGCTGCCCACCCCTACTACACTGAAAGTAGGAGAAATGGTCCTCACGGGAGACAACAACATGCCAAGACAGACATGGAAGATGGGCAAAATCGCAGAACTGTTTCCAGGAGGAGATGGACTGACATGTTCATGTACTGTCTGCACACCTTCAGGTAGCCTGTTGAGGCGACCAGTTCAACTGATATATCCTCTAGAAATTGATTAGTAATGAACAGTTGTTCATCGGGGTGGGAGGATGTTGTAAAATGTTTAGGTTAAAGAATAGTAATGAAGATTTCATATGAAATATATTAACCATAGTTCATACAGATAAGACCTAGGAAAATCAGTTCAGTAAGCTAATTATATTTAGAATTTGTTGAAATGCATTTTTTAAACTAACAGAAAAAGCTTTTATTTTGAAACAGGAAATGGAACTGTGAGATGTATTGTTTGGAGCTTTGATTGTCTCTGCAGTTTTTTTCTGTTATTTTTTTCTGTTATTGTTGCTCTGATTGGTCCTCTGCATTGTCTGATTCAACTCCTACCTTTTGCTGTACTTATTAAAAAGTCAGAAACGAAGACCTGCATCTCCGTGATCATTTTTGAAGCTCCTGTCTTAATACTGTATTTGAAGTTACAGCAATTCTAACTGGAGGAAGAGACAAAATGTGTCCCTGTTGGTATACCAATATGCATTTAATGTAGAAAGTTTAGCTGTTGTTGCTTTATTGCCTTGTGGTTTAATCATTTGTCATTCAGACAGGGGGATAAGGCATTGAGAAATGACATTTCATGTATAGGATGAAAAAAATCATATTTCCACAAAAATACAGAAAGAGGCTTAACACTTCTGAATATAGAACTAAATGACAGAATGTTTTGACTTACTGCTGCAGTGCGGTACTCCAACTGTACAGGAGCAGAGAAGAAGAGCTTGCAGAGGGTTACCAAAACAGCACAGTGGATCATCAGATTCCCTTTGCCCAAAACTGACATCAAAGAGCATTTTAATTAAAAGACCCTATCATATGAGCCTTTTATTCAGGACAGGCTTTCCTCTGGCTGCTCTACCATCCAGGCCTTATTGGTGGATTGCTGCAGAGATGGTTGTCCTTTTGGAAGGTTCTTCTCTCTCCACAGAGGAATCCTGGAGCTCTGATAGAACGACCATCAGGTTCTTGGTCACTGTAATGAAGGTTTTCATTACTTCCTTACTTATACACTTAAAATGTTGATGTTTGAATATAAATGAAAGAATTCTAAGGAGAAACAGATTACAGTATTTTATTTTGAGTTTGTGGGTGTTCTTGGGCTTCTTCTTCTCAGCTAGTCCTGATGATGACCTTTCCTGTTAACAAAACAAACAAACGGATAAAATGCATGTATTAGAGTGACTAATCATATTTTGTTTCCCCTGTTTCATGGTAGGTATGTCAAGATGAGGGGGTAGTAGGCTAGAAAAAGCTGCCTGTTAACATTCAAGGACTGCTGCTGAGAGCCTATGCGACCTATGGAACAGGGTTCTCTTTCTGTACCTGTTCAACAAATGAAGCTTCATGACACACTGAGGCTTTCCTATTGCTGGAGTCATGAGCCGATGTGCCATGGTACTTCATTTGCTCTACTGCAACATCAAGTGGACAATATATGTAAAACAGGCAAAGTGATGATGAAAACTGGAAACAAATGATGGAGAGGATTATGATGTGAACGGTCTTCTTTGTAACCATGCTACTAAGGACAAAATGTTATTGTTTTTCCGCTTAAAAATAAAAACTTTTACTGTGCTTGGCTTCAGTTGTGTATATATATATATATATATATATATATATATATATATATATATATATATATATATATATATATATATATATATATATATAAAAATTCCCTTCTCACCCTCCACGGGTGGTCTTTCTCAACCTCTGAGCTCGGGTCCTCTACCAGAGGCCTGGGAGCTTGAGGGTTCTGCGTAGTATCTTGGCTGTGCCGAGAACTGCGCATTTCTGGACTGAGATGTCTGACGTTGTTCCTGGGATCTGTTTTAGCCACTGCTCCAGCTTGGGGGTGACTGCCCCGAGGGCCCCGATGACCACAGGCACCACTGTGGTCTTCACCTTCCAGGCCTTCTCCAGTTCCTCTCTGAGGCCCTGGTATTTCTCCAGTTTCTCGTGTTCCTTTTTCCTGATGTTGCAATCACTTGGTATTACTACATCCACCACAATGGCTTTCCTCTGTTGTTTATCCACCACCACGATGTCCGGTTGGTTCACCATTACCATTTTGTCTGTCTGGATCTGGAAGTCCCACAGGATCTTAGCTCGGTCATTCTCCACCACCTTTGGGGGTGTGCCCCACTTTGATCTCGGGGCTTCCAGTCCATATCCTGCACAGATGTTTCTGTACACTATGCCCGCCACTTGGTTATGACGTTCCATGTACGCTTTCCCTGCCAGCATCTTGCACCCTGCTGTTATGTGTTGGACTGTCTCAGGGGCCTCCTTGCACAATCTACACCTTGGATCTTGTCTGGTGTGGTAGATCTGTGCCTCTATCGCTCTGGTGTATAGGGCCTGTTCCTGTGCAGCCAGGATGAGTGCTTCTGTGCTGTCCTTGAGTCCAGCTTTTTCCAGCCATTGGTAGGATTTCCTGATATCAGCCACTTCAGTTATTTGTCGGTGGTACATCCCATGTAGGGGCTTATCCTCCCATGATGGTTCCTCCAGCACCTCATCCTCTGGTCCCCATTGTTTGAGACATTCGCTGAGCACATCGTCGGTTGAGGCTTTGACCTTGATGTATTTATGGATCTTGGATGTTTCATCCTGGACAGTGGCTCTCACACTCGCTAGTCCTCTGCCTCCGTCCTTACGGCTCGCGTATAGTCTCAGGATGCTGGATTTAGGGTGGAACCCTCCATGCATGGTTAGTAGTTTCCGAGTTTTAACATCCATGGCCTTTATCTCTTCCTTTGGCCAGCTTATTATTCCTGCAGGGTATCTGATTACTGGCAAGGCATAGCTGTTTATCGCACGGATCTTGTTCTTGGCATTGAGCTGGCTTCTCAGGACTTGCCTTACTCATTGGAGGTATTTGGCCGTGGCTCCTTTCCTTGTGACCTCATCGAGGCTGCCATTTGCTTGTGGTATTCCCAGGTACTTGTAACTGTCCTCAATGTCTGCTATTGTTCCCTCTGGGAGTGAGACCCCTTCTGTGTGGATGACCTTCCCTCTCTGTGTAACCATCCGACCACACTTCTCTAGTCCGAATGACATCCCAATGTCAGTGCTGTAGATCCTGGTGGTGTGGATCAGTGAGTCGATGTCTCGTTTGCTCTTAGCGTACAGCTTGATGTCATCCATGTAGAGGAGGTGACTAATGGTGGCTCCGTTCTTGAGTCGGTATCCGTAGCCAGTCTTGTTGATGACTTGGCTGAGGGGGTTCAGACCTATGCAGAACAGCAGTGGGGACAGAGCGTCTCCTTGGTATATGCCACATTTGATGGACACTTGTGCAATTGGCTTGTAGTTGGCTTCAAGGGTGGTTTTCCACATCCCCATCGAGGCTGCAATGAAGGCTCTTAGAGTCCTGTTGATGTTGTACATCTCTAAGCATTCAATGATCCAAGTGTGTGGCATTGAGTCATAGGCTTTCTTGTAATCAATCCAAGCCGTGCACAGGTTGGTGTGTCGGGTTTTGCAGTCTCGGGCGACTGTTTGGTCTACCAGGAGTTGGTGTTTGGCTCCTCTGGTATTTATGCCGATGCCCTTCTGTGCTGTACTCATGTATTTATCCATGTGCCCACCTATCTTAGCTGCTATGATGCCTGACATGAGCTTCCATGTTGTAGAGAGAGGTTATTGGCCGATAGTTGGATGGGACCGAACCCTTTGAGGGATCCTTCTGGATCAGGATTGTGCGCCCTTCAGTTAACCATTCAGGGTGAGTCCCACTTTGTAGCAGCTGGTTCATTTGAGCTGCCAGTCGCTCATGGAGGGCAGTGAGTTTCTTTAGCCAGTAGGCATGGATCATGTCAGGACCTGGTGCTGTCCAGTTTTTCATACCTGAGACTCTTTCTTGGACATCTGCCACTGTGATAGTTACTGGGGCTTGCTCAGGGAGGTTGCTGTGGTCATCTCGTAGAGAGATTAGCCACTGTGCATTGCTGTTGTGGGTCGCCTCCCTTTCCCATATGCCTTTCCAGTACTGTTGGGTCTCCAGCCTTGGTGGGTCTGCTCTGTTGTTATTACCCTGCCATTGAGAGTACACTTTAGCGGGTGGAGAAGAGCCGGTTAATCCTCCTGGCTTCATTTTCTCTCATGTACCTCTTTAGGCGACTGGCCAAGGCTTGGAGCCTTTGTTTGGCAGTTTCGAGCGCTTCAGGTATGGGCATCTGGCTGTACCGCTTGGGTACCGGTCTTTTGATTGCACCTCTTTGGAGCTCTGACAATTGGCTCACTTCCCTCCTTGTTACCTTGATTTTAGCCTCTAACTGTCTTTTCCATGGTGGGTATTGAATCTCATGGTTGCTCCTATAGCCGAGCATCTCAAGGATCACTGATGCTGAGTTGTACACCAGCTCATTGGTTTCCGTTATGGTGTTGGTAGGGATCGTTCTCAATGCTGCATTCACATCTTCAATGAGACTTTCTGATGGTACTTCACTCAGCCGTTGTAATTGGCATCGGGATTGCCTGGTGTTCATTCGGGCCACGATCCTACCTCTCAGGTCAGTTGCTGCCTCGTTCAGCTGTGATGGTTCGTTCATTATTGGGGCTGCATACCCAATCTCCGGGTGGGGAGTTGAAGCTAACTCCCCTCTGACCTGGCGTCCTGGCTCCCCCTTGCCGTAGCATTTGTGTTGTACCTCGTCTATCTCAAGTTGTGACAGCATTTGCCGTTTGCGGATGTTGGAACACTGAGCTACTAGTTGTTTGGCAGTTAGTGTTGAATGGGGATGTCGACGTAACCATTCCTCCCGCATTCTTTGCATGTAACCCCTCTGACTAGGGTTACTTGAGTAGTAGCATTCCAACAGATCCAAGTTTTCACCTCTCGCCCAGTTCCGTCTTGTTCCAGTAACCCATTTTTCGTGAAGGTGCCCTGGTTCCCCAGCACCTGACGCAGACCTTGTTTGACCGGGCGACGTCTGAGCCGGTATGGCGTGTATTCCTTTGTCACTCATCATGAGGTAGGCAGTAGCGCGAAGGATCTTGCCTAAGGACCCACACTGGATATCTGAACCAAGCGACCCGGCCTGGATTCGAACCCCGGTCTCCCGGGTGAAGGTCGGGTGACTTACCCATTGAGCTACCCAGCCGCCATAATATATATATATATATATATATATATATATATATATATATATATATATATATATAAAAAAATAAAAAACATTTTCTTTTTCTTAATGTAAACAAAAACAGCATAGTCAGTTGTACTTGGAGCTGTTCCCTCTCTACTGTTGTTTCTGAATTTATTTTTCACTAGGATACATTTGCAGATGCTCAAACACACACTACCCAGCTCCTCTTCTGTGTTCTTTTCTTACAAAGCACCTCCTAGTTCTCTATCAAGTAGCCTTCTTTGTTCAAGGACTGGGTTGGCCTGCTCCCTCTCCTCCAGCTCCACTCCTCTCCCCTGCAGGGATAAGCTTTTAGCTGCATCCTAGCTGTGGCGGCTAACTGCCACATAGCAGCTGTCTGGAGCTCCTCACTGTTCAAGCAAAAAGCCACCACACCACACCATATAATTAAGAGCTCCGGATGGGAGCAGGAAAATGTAAAGCAATTTGCAATGAGGCGAGAGGCAGAGGGTGGGATGGGGTGGTGAGCCAACGGCACCTTCAATCTAATTGGGCCATATCAATTTATTTCGCATTTCAGAAATGTCACATCTTGACGTGGAGCAAAGTGGATTCGCATATGTGCAGCAGAATGTTTTTACTTCAGGAGCAGTGTGACGGAAATAAATAAACAGGAATAAATAGAGGAGAAGAAAGGTTGTTGGAAATGCCAGGGCCTTTTTTATTCTTTCAGGGTGTGGAAAACTCTCCAAAACTACTAAACAACACAATATCTCCTGTTTCTCCTCTGAAGAATAGGAGGAAGAATATTTTAAAACAGATGATGGTCAGGAAGGGAAAAAAAAAAACTTATAATAGTTATACCAACTAGCGAAAGACACTTTATTAATCTAAAAGGGATATTAAATGTTTTTGTAAGTGGATTGTATTCAAGCTTCTTCATAGAATTGTAGATGCTGATGACTGTGGGCAGAAAGGATATCCTGTAGCAATTAGCATTACAGCAGTTCAGAAGAAGCCTCTAACTAAAGACTCCCTGTTGTATGACAGTCTCATGAAGTTGATGCTCACACTTGTCCATCATTTTCTTGATTTTATAAAGAATCCTTCTTTGCTCCATCATCTCCAGAGGTTCCAAAGTTGTACGCAGAACAGAACCAGCCTTCTTTATCAGGTTGTTGTTTTTAAGTCCCTGTCTCTGATGCTGCTGCTCCAACAGATGATGACAGAAGAGATTACAGAATATACTCTTCACAACGGATTTATAGAAGATAAGCAGGATCTTATATCTTATATAATCATTTTTTTGGTACAACAACAAGGCTGTCTGCTGTTTAAAACTTAATATTAAGAAACTAAAAAAAAAAATACCAACAACAGGTGTAACTGTTACCAAAAATTCTGATTTGGTACATACAGTAACTGTGTTTTTTATATTTTTCTTTTCTTTTCTTTCCTTTGCTTTTCCTTTCTTTTGAAGTCAGAGTTCAGTATGGTTTCCCAACACGTTCTCACTCCCAACTTGTCACATTTGCATGCTTGGTCAGGCTCCCTCTGCATCACATAATAATGCATCGGGTAGCCCCTTCTCGTCATTAATTGACATGCAGGGTCCTCTCATTGAATGTTATAGAGCTCCCTGAATGTTGGTAACTGACGAGTCCGTTACAATTTTTTGACAGGTATGAAAAACTGCTACAATCCGTGCACAGCTGATCTATCTGTGTGTTTTTAACTCTTTAGTTCGTTTTACTTAAGCTGTAAAAGATGTCCTGCTGTTTTCCAAATACATGCCATGATTTTACCTTCCACTTTGGATGGCTCTTCCATATTTTGCAATATTTCCAGACTTCACAAAATTCCACTTTCACAACTCAATGACAGTAGAGACACTCACTCTTTTTTTCATACTCATCCTGGGTAAATTTTGGTGCATGGGCTTTTCTTTGGCAGATATATACACATAGTGCCCAGACTACAGGCTGAAAAACATTTAGTTCTTAGTTTGGTCTCCAAACAACTAGCACTTTTGAGCCTATATGGGAGAGGTATGTAAACTTCTCCCTGACTCCAGTGGTGAGTGCAGGCCATGCCACTATGCACTTTCCTCTTACATTTACAGATCTTCCTCACCTGCTGTTAATTGTTTCTGAAATCAAACTAATTAGAAATGCTTATTTCACAAGAGCTTTAGGGTTATCCCTCTTGATCTCTCAATAGGCATGTTTTGTTTCCGTGTTTGAAGTCATTACCAGAGGAGTGTTTAGCAAACATTAGGTAAGAGCAATTTGGCATTTGACTCGCGCCAGGACTTTGCTCCTCTTGCTTTGTTTTCATGGTGTGTGTGTGTGTGTGTGTGTGTGTGTGTGTGTGTGTGTGAGAGAGAGAGAGAGAGAGAGAGAGAGAGAGAGAGAGAGAGAGAGAGAGAGAGAAAGTTGAAGTATTGTGCATGTTAAAACAGGGGGTGCCCACAGGACAACTTGGCTTAAAGGGCTTTTTAAAGGCTGTCAGGAGCACTGAGTGCTACAAATATTTTTTACCTTGTGTTTTAAACATTAAAACATTTTTGGCAAAGTTGGACTTGTTTTATAGCAGTTTATAGCTTTGGGAATGGGGTTAGGTTTTTACTAGTTGTAACTAATTTGTTCATATAAAAAGTGACAGTCATTTCCTCTCAGTGAGATTTTCTGAACTGTATGATATCATAGTTGCAACAAGTTTTTGCCACAACTTCACTGACTCCCAAGGTGAATGGAGAAGTTCAAAGATTTGGGGAGGTGAAGACCCCAACAACACTGGAAGTAACTTTTCAGACTAACACCTATTGGCTTATGGCTTTCATCAAACCAGAACTATTAAAGAAATCATTTTAAAACATTGGGACATCCTTCAAAGTTACCCAAATTCACAAGGTATTTTTAAAGAACCCCAAATGATAACCTGAGAGACAAAACCGCTAGAGCTTTTCAGGATGCTAAAACCCCAGGAACAACCCATAACCAACAATGCAATTTCAAATGTGGGTCTTGAATAAATTGTCAATGTACTAAATGTAAAGAGCTTTATCAACTGCAAAACCAAAATGGTCTACATGATAAGGTAACCATGCAATAAAAATAAATAAAATGGAGTTTTTTGTCTCTACTCTCTCTGAATGGATGCTCGGTACAAGGGATTGCTCTCAAAACTTGTAATGCTTGCACTCAACACTTCTGCTCTCTTTCAAAGATTCTCTGTTCTCTCTCAGATTTTCTCCTCACACACAAATTTCTCTCTCTGCACAGATTGCTTGCAAACCTCTCTGCTTGCTTGGGAATTCTTTCTGCTCTCTCACAGATCAAGGGGTACCGTCACCAAGCAACTGTTCCAGCCAATAGAATGAGTGTTCCTCAAGATTTCCAAACCCAGCACACTGATGTGAAGTGGTAGTTTTATCCAAGTTACTCTGCAAAATAGATCGGATTCAGCATCAACAAAACCCTTAAGTAAGTACAATTTTGTTTTCACAGCTAGTATCTGCAGTTTATTTCATACGACTATTTAATTTTGTCTTAGTTGGAGTTGACTGATGATGACCTGGTTTTGTTATGAAAGCTTGATCAGCAGATTTATGACACAGGATCCCTCCCACCCCCCTTTTTTTGTGATTTCTTGCAGTAATCGGGGTTAAATCCAACAGCAGTTATAAGTAAATGTATTGAATAAGTTATATTCTTTCCAACGCTCCTTCATCATCTAAACCCGCTTATCCTTGCAGGGTCACAGGGTGCTGCTGCCCAGCTGATGCTAATTAGCTATAGCATGACTGGTTCAAGCTGTCCTTAAGGTGAGTTTAGCTGTTTTCTAGAATCAAAATTAATCTTAACCATTATCCCGTTTTCAGAAGGAGATGATTATGAAAGTATACAAAGTGTTTATTTAGCAGCAGAGAGTAGTCAGCAGTTTACTGTAAAATGATATAAAGCTATTAGCATAAACTATTTGGCTTGCGGACATCAATATAGCTTTGTGATTGAACTGGTGCTGTGTATTACCCCGTTTACACAGAACAGTGACCTCTGTCTGTTTAATGAAAGAAGACAATCTGTATTTAGGTTTCTGTCAGATTTTTTAAAAAAAATTATTTATTTTAATACCTTCATTAGTACCACTGGTGTGAAATTATGTTTTCAGTACAGCCCATTGAAGGTAGACAGGTGTCTGAGACTGTAGCCATCTTGGGAGGGGCTGTCCTTTTAGGCAAGGTGGGTGAAGTGTCTTGCCAAACGACACAACGATGGAGACAGATGGCTCGAACCAGCAACCTGCTGATGACAGGACCAATTCCTACCACCGTCGACACCATCACCCCCAGATGATTGTTGCTGGTTTATAATCTAATACTGTTACATCAGGAGTCAACAAGCAAAGCTGTGGTCTGTTTCTGGGCTGCTTAGTTTTTCTATCCAACATCAAACCAGCTGATTAAAGCTGCATATAAAAATTTTGTTTTAACACAAATGTTTTATAGAACAATTAAAAGGTTATTTTGACAAGTACATCTGATTGTTTACAAGACAGCAGCAGCAGATTCCCTGTCCTCCTCTGTGTTGTCACTTCTATTTCAGTCAAAACTTATTGTAGAAAATGTATCAGTCAGTAGAATCCAGTTTAACCTCCAACCAGATATTTCACAGATAAGACCTCCTTATTTTAAAATAAAGCTAACTCAGACTGAATTGCATATTATCAATGTAAGTTATTGTTAAATGTGCTGAGTAGTGCTGTAATTAAAGGCAACTGGTTGGCTAATTTGTGTCACATTGGTAAACAACTTATCAGATTTAACATCCATTTAGAAATTTTTTCAGGGAATTCTAGGTGCTCCGAATATTCTTTTGATTATATATATATATATATATATATATATATATATATATATATATATATATATATATATATATATATATATGTGTGTGTGTGTGTGTGTGTGTGTGTGTGTGTGTGTGTGTGTGTTTTGTTTGTTTTTTGTTTTGTTTTTTTTGTGGGAATAAATGCTGGGTTTTGTTTTCTGAAAATAATGCATCATTATTAGCTTATTTATGTACATTTTCCCCTTTTGTGAGATCTGGAGGAAATATATGACCTGGTGTCTGGCCATTAATTCTCTTTCAGTCCTCATCTCCAGGCTTCAGTTCCTGTTTTTGACCTTTATTGGATCCAGCAGCTTTTCTGTTTCTGGTAATGCATCCTGTCTTGAAAAATACATTTATTTGTAAAACTGCATAAAGATTCATAATATTTTTTTAATGGTGATTTCTGGTTGTTATAAGACAGTTTAATCAACCCTCTCCTGGTGGCCTTCACTTCTAAACTGGAGCTGATCTACTTCTCCAACTAGTTTTACTAATTGTTCTGGGGTTTCGTTAATGTTTTAGCTTTAGATGAGTTTATAAATGAAGATCACATCATCTGTCTCGACATTTTCTTTGTTTGTATTGCTAACATTCATATATGTTTCTGTGCTTGTATTTTTCCAAGGTTGAAGCTTTTCACTAGTGTCCCAGTCTACCAAGCTACCACACATCCTTTGCCTGAAATCATCAACTATTATCAAGTACTTTTGATCAAGAAAAATATGACAGAAAATATCCAAAATAAATTAAACATTTTAAATTAAGTATGTGATTTTTTTTTATGTAGACACAGTCTGGAGTTATTTATAAAAAAAAACACTTTCCTGTCTGTGAAAAGTCCTACATTTCAAGCCCTTGTTGACTATTCTTGCTAATTGGCCTCAAAACACCATGGCTAAGGTATAGTATGTATACCTTTAATGACTGGTGATGCAGATTCCATATGTACCAAGGATCATATTGTTTTCATCTAGTGGTCGGAGTTATGCCCATCTTCTCACTTTGATATTAAAACATTTACATTTATAGTTTATGGAAAAGTCTGTACTGTAGATTTAGGATGCTACAGTTCTGCTTTGTGTTTGGGTCCACCACTCTTTTATCTGACTAGCACCAGTCTGTGAACTATCAGTGTGGATGATGAAATATAAAGATAATTTTAAGTTTGAAGTTCTTGCTTAACAGTAGAGAACTTCAAGTTCCACATCTCTTGATTTGGTATTTCATGTACTTTAGAATCTGTAGCTTTAAAATCTCAGCTTTAAAATAAAAATTGTCTGCAGTGAGTCTGAAGTGCCCCATGCAAACCCAAAGGGAGCTTTTGTATATTGCCTTCTGCTTCATCCCTGATATAGAACATCCGCTACCGGGCCCTTTTCACCAAACTGGAGGTGTGTAGTGTCCATGTCAGATCCTCGGTGATGTATGTTCAAAGGAATCTGAGTGATTCCACTCTCTCCACCTCCTCCCCCCTGATGTAAATTGGACACTGTGCTGTTTTCCTGGTCAACCTGAAGTCAAAAATGACCTCTTTAATCTTAGTGGTGTTGAGGACCAGCTCATTGTCAGCACACCACCCCAACAGATGTTGAACCTCCTACCTGTACCAGATCTCATCGTTATTCTTAATGAGACCAACCAGTGGAGTGTCAAATGGCAAATTTAACTACAGTGATGGAGGATTGGGAGGAGAATTAGTCCTGGGTGAAGAGGGTGAAGAGGACCAGACTGAGCACACAGCCCTATGGAATGGCAGTGCTCATGATTACGGTGTCAGAAAAACAGGTTCCCCATCCTGACACTTTGAGGCCTGTTTATCAAGACTAATCCATGAACAGAGGGAACTGGATAGTCCAAAGTTAATGAGTTCATGGACCAGTTTGTGAGGGGCTACAGTGTTGAATGTGCTGCTGAAGTCCACAAAGAGCATCCTGACATAAACATTAGGTTTCTCTAGGTGCTCCAATGCTGTGTGAAGTGCAATGGAGACTGCATCCTCTGTCTATCTATTCGCCCAGTAAGGGGATTTCCCTTTTGAATTTGAAGTGGTTCAGCCCTGTTGTGGATTTTTCTTTATCAAAGAGGGAGAGAAAACTACTCAGTAAATCGGAGAAAGAGCGATCTTTGTCTTTGTAAATTTATTGAAAGGCACATGGCATTTGAAGTCTCTGTCACTGACCAAGTCAGAGAAGCATAGCAACAAAGGCACACAGTCATGCTTATACACTTTTGCTATCAGGGAGTACATTCCATAGAAGCAACAACATTTAAGAGGGAAAGAACAAGACACAGGAGTTTCACATCAACCAGTACAATCCAGTTCTCAACCAGTTCTTATCTGATACAGTTCCTCTCCTTGTCCTTGACTGAAGAACACAGTACATGATCATTAAAAATAGCATGAGTTTCTCAAATCACTTTTACACAAAATAGCATGAGCAAAGTCATGTACATTAAAATTTTCCATTACACTCCTTTCTTCTGATAACAAGATAATCACATAATATAAAAAATTTTGGAAAACATTCACCATGAATTATAATCGTCAGAGTGTGAAACTGTGTAGAGTACATGAAAGACACTTGTTTTTGCAGGACATAGTGTCCTTCTTTGTAGCAAATGAAAGGCTGCACACTTCAAAATAATAATAATAAACCTACATCTTACTTTATTAGAATGCTAGAATGCTGAGCATCAGTATTAACTCCCCAACCGGTTTAGAGTTATTACATCATTTTAGCATCTTTAGGCAATGTAAAACCCATCCTCATCAGTAGTGTCATCTTCTTTCAACAACATAATCCTCCAGATCATGGTTATCAGAAATAAAAGGGAAGTCTGCATCAATGTTAATCTTCATCAAAGCAATATTAATCATTCTCATTACCATTCCCTTAACCATTGGAATAATGCAGCATGATAGAAGCAACAGAATCAAAAATAAAAGTAAAAGAATTACTCCAATCTTTATTAACCAGGAGTCATTGATCCTATGGACTGCATTAGCGACAACATAATTAGGAATTAGTATACCCAAGATCCCTTGTCAATGCTGAATCCTAGCTCTCTTTTGCTGTTTGAGCTTTGCCTTCCTTTCTAACAATGGTGTAACTGAATCATAAGTGGTGACTGTAGGTAGTACATGAACTAAATAACATACTCCAGACCAATTAGCAGGCAGATACAAATATAATCTATTTTCACACACCCAAATCATGTTCTTAGGACACAAATACCCATCCCTGCTGGGAAATGTAACCAGGACTGTGGTTAAGTTACCTGCACAACCATACAACTTGCTTCCGTCCAGTAAAGCTGTAAGATTAAGAGTTAAGATATAGGGTACGGATGCCTGACCTGAAGGTTCTGGAATGGTGTAAAGGTCAGTCTTCATAGTACATGGTTTGGATTGATTTCTGTTGGTTAACGCACATGAAGCAGGTATAATAATTTTACAACCCTCAGTCTTTCCCAAGAAATAAGGTGTGGTTTCTTCCTCCACTTTACAGATGTCTGGATCCCTTATTGGATTCCTACTATCCCAAAACCTGTAAAGAGTTCCTGCAGTGGCACATGTTAAATTGGTCAGACTAGAGAACTTACGAACCTTTCTTTTTGGTCTTATGGTGTAATTCTTTACCCAAGGAAAAATGGTCTCCACCAGCCGGTGATGTTGATGATCCGGGAAAAAAGTAGCTAGAGTATAGGCAGTGTCAATGGGAACAGGTAACAACAATGGTTGGTCATTAAAAGCATGTGGAATCAAAGATCCAGGTATTCCTTTCTTGGACCTTCATGGCAGTGTGGATCACTAGCAGGGTTTGGAATGGTCCTTGCTACCACTTGTCCCTCCAATGGCTTCATCTGGTGTCTTGGATCAGCACCCACTGTCCTGGCTGGAACTGGTGCAGGGGTTTGTCAGCCACTAGGGGTAAGGCAGCTTTTAATGTGGTTAAGTTAGTACTGGGTCCTCCTCCGGTGTTTGCAGGTCTCCCAAAAAGGATCTCAAAGGGACTCAGATTACCTCTGGATCTATTTCTCATCCACATGTACATAAGAACCAGAGGGAGAGCTCTTGGCCAGCACAAACCTGTGTCTTCACAGAATTTAGCCAGTTTGTTGTTTATAGTGCCATTTTCTCATTCCACAGCTCTCCCTGATTGCAGATGGTAAGCACAATGTTTTTGTAATTGGAAACCCAGAAGTTTGCTGATTTCCTGCAGACCTTTGTTTACAAAATGTGTCCCATTATCACTGGAAATGACTTCCGGGATCCCCCAGCGTGGAATGACTTCCGTCATTAAAGCCTTTGCGATGGCACTGGTGTCTGCATGTTTTGTGGGAAAAGCTTCAACATATTTGTAAAAAAAAATGTCCACAGCCACTAGGCAATTTTTCTTCAGCAACTGTCAGCTCAGTGAAGTCCATCATCAAATGCTGAAATGGGAACTGTGGGGCTGGGGGTGCAGCTTGTGGCTTTGCAGGGACCCTAGAAGGGTTGTGAGAAGCACTGATCAAACATTTTTTGCAGTAATTTTCAGCTGCTACTGAAAACCCATTTGTGTTCTAGTGTTTTTCAACCATGTCGAGCATCCCCCCTTTGGACACATGATCCAATCCAGGATCCATTTCAAAAAACAAGGAAAAAAATGTTTAGGAAGGCATGATCTGCCATCAGAGATATGCCACCCAGAGCTGCTGTCAAAAGTACAGCCATCTCTTCTCCATTTGTCTTCCTCCTGTGGAGTGGCAAAAGATTGTATTTCAGGAACAGTAACAGTATGCGGATCAGTCAGAAAAGGGGAGGTTTCAGCCAGAGGGAGAGGGAGCAGAGCTACTGCTTTCGCAACCGAATCCGCAGCGGCATTCCCTCTAGAAACAGAGTCCAAATGTCCTGTGTGTGCAGCACATTTAACAACAGCATTGTTTTAGGTAGCAAAACAGCATCCAAAAGGTCAGAGACTTGTTTAACATTCAAAACAAGGTTTTCCATCTGATTTCAAAAAGGAGCAATGTGTCCACAATGCTCCAAAGTCTTCCAAAAGCATATCTGGAGTCAGTGTAAATGGTCACAGTTTTTCGTTCCGTTAACTTACAAGCCTCAGTCAAAACAATTAATTCAGCAGTTTGAGCAAAGTAGTGCAGTGGTAGGGAACCAGAACACAAAACTGCTGTGTCAGAACAAACTGCAAAACCAACCTGATTTAACCCTGCTGCTGACCGAGAGAAGGAGCCATCAACATACAAAACGACATCGGCATTAGACAAAGGGGTGTCTTGTAAATCAGGACGAGGGGTACAAACAACATTTAAGACAGCTGTGCAGTCATGACTTTCAACATCCTCCTCTGTAAGGTGAAGTGTGGCTGGATTTAAGGTAGTACTTCTTTTGACAGTGATGTTAGGCATGTCCAATAAAATTGAAGAATATCTGAGCCACCTTGCTGCTGATAAATGAGAAGTCTTTTGTTCCAGGAGGATGATAGAAACAGAATGTGGAACAAAAAGTGTCAATAAGTTACAACTCAAAATGTCACGTGACACTAACACTGCTTTCTCAGCTGCAGCAATAACATGCAAACAACCACATAAGCCGGCTGCCACTGCATCAAGCTTACTGGAATAGTAAGCCACAGGTCACAATTTGTCACCATGGGATTACAACAAAACAGATGACATGAAACCAGATTTTTCATCCACCGTTTGAATAAATGGTTTATCAGAGTTTGATAAAGCCAACACAGGTGCAGAGGACAAGGCTACTTTCAGATCAGAGAAAAAACCAGTTCTGCCTCAGGAGTCCATTGAATTCTGTCTGCTGCTGCCAAGCACCTTCTATGTATTAAACCAGTCAAAGGAGCTTCCAGCTCAGAGTAATTTGGAATGTGAGCCCTGCAGTAACCTGTCATACCCAAAAATGACATCATTTGTTTCTTTGTGATTGGTTTTGGGATTTTCTGCACCACTTTGATCTGCTGAGATGACAACTTTCTGTTTTTATGTGAGAGAACATGACCCAGAAATATTACTTCCTCCTGCACAAACTGCATTTTAGATTTTGAAACTTTGTAACCTTTTTCATAGAGATGTTGAAGCAGTTTTAAGGTGTCTTTTCTACATTGATCAGCTGATTCTGCACAAATGAGCAAATTATCTACATATTGGATGAGAGCAGTTCCAGGAGTCAAAATTAAATCAGCTAGAGATTCCTTCAGCGTGGTGTTGTAAATGGTCAGACTTTCGGTATAGCACTGGCAAAGGCGACTGAAACAATATGGTTTTCCATCAAATTCAAAAATGAACCAGTGTTGGCTGTCTTTGTGGACAGGAACAGAGAAAAATGCATTTGCAAGGTCTATTACTGAGAAATATTTAGATTCTGGTGGAATCTACGACAAAATCGTAAAGGGGTTCGGAACTGAACCATTGTGCGGGTCACAATGGATGCATGACAAATCTCCATTCATCAGGGACTCCAGGAGGTTGGATCTTTGTCACAGGGAACAATGGTGTTCTCACAGGTGAATTTAGATAAGTTACAATGACCCCAGCTTTGAGGAGGCAGTCAAGAATAGGGTGGATTCCCGCCAAAGCTTCCTTTTTCAATGGGTATTGTTTTTGGCATGGTCTGTAATTTGATTTTGGAGTAATTACAACCAGTTCACAATCAGCAATAAGACTAACATCATATTTGGGAGCAGCCCACAAAGAATTTGGCAGCTTTGCAGCATCTGCAGATGAGCAAGTCTGCATATAAGGAGACACAAACACATATGGAACATCAATTTTCCTCCAGTCTGTGGCATGAAGGCAACACCTAACAAACAACCTCACATCCTTCCATTCCATATTTCTAGATTTAGCCAATGATACATGCGGCACCGAACCAGAAACTTGAAAGAGACATAGCTGTTCAGAGGTCAGAGTCACTGATACAACTGCTGTGTGATCGTCAGCAAGTCAGCAAGCTGCAATTTTTCACCAGAGATTTCGTACCAAATGTCCTCATAGTCAGAGTCAGGTCCATCAGACACATGTGAAGTACAATGTAAGTCATCTGCAGTCATTATGTCACTGTCAGGTGTCACAGCATTTACTGCTAATGTGACAAAATACTGAGGCACAGGACCAGCTGGACGCTTCCACTCATACACATACAAAGGTTGATCTGGGGCCCAACATACTGCAGTGTAGTCATAGTGCACACTCAGGATGACTATCAGTCTGTCAGAGGTAGAAGTAATAGTTTTATTCAGTCTGCACATTAAATCTGTATCTATAAAATTTAAAGGACACAAGAGAGACACCAAAAAAGAATGTTTTAACTGCACTCCCTGCGGAGTAGAACTGCGGAGGAACAGAATAACGTTCTTTAACTGTTTCACCTGAAGCAGAGACAGAATGAACATAATGACTACTGAGTTTTGGCTTTTCCTTGATACATTTGGCTGATAAAACAGAGTCGGTTGCACCTGAGTCAACAACAAAAGAAATTTCTTCACCCATCACCATCATAGAAAACATAAGCATTATTTTAAAAGCAGAGGTCTGTGTATGGAGATATGTGCCTGATGAAACTGCTGTGGCACATTCTAAGTGTGTGATAGCCTCTGTAAGCAAACCATGTGGATCAGTAAAATCAGGTTCCTTTTTAACATCAAAATCATCATGCAGTAGTGTGTGTGTGTGTGTGTGTGTGTGTGTGTGTGTGTGTGTGTGTGTTTGTGTGTGAAGCCTCACTTCCATTGGGAGGTCCCTCACCCATCAATTGCCATTGTCAGGCTGCCTGCGGTTCCTCTGGGCATTCATTCTTCCAATGTCCCAATTGTCCACAATTATGATAAGCATCAGAGTGGGTCCACTGTCCATGCCCACAATCTCTACCCTGGTGTCCTCGGGGAAAGGAACCACATTGGTTGGTGCCACAATACAAAGTCAGAGCAGCATTGTTCAAGTCAGTGTCTCTTTGGTCAGCTTTTTCTTCTTTCCTTCATTGATGACGTCAGTGCTATGCAGAGCACACCTTTTCAGCTCAGCCAGACGTACACCATGTCTCCACCCCACATATATGGTCCTCTTTTTTGGGGGGTTTTATCCAGACCCCCAGACTAATAGTGGGGGTAGACACTGACTCTCTGTGTGCTCCATCTCCACTTCCTGCTGCGTCTGCTTGATGGAGTTGGGGTCTTCACGAGGAACAGGAATCCAGATCCAAATCAGCCACCTGGAGGGCCTGCAACTCTGCCTGTAATGGAGCATATGGACAGGATGGTGAAGCATCACTAGGTCTATATGGAGGTGGAAACGTGGGGTCACTTGCAGCACGACCAGCATTGTCCTGCCTGTTACCCACGTCCCCAGACAGATCTTTTCCCCTGCTGTCTGTTTCAATTCAGACTTTCTTTCTCTGTTTGTAGATTCTGTAATCCATTGTTTAACTGATTTACACTTAAACTTAACCCCTTTGGAAACCCAAACTTATTTTCCCAAATTAAAGCACATTCAACACAATCAGCTACACCTTTCCCTCTCATTATTTTATATATTGAAGAGTCTGGAGGAGGAGGCACCCCCGAGGCCTTTGAAGTTCCGGAACCCATTTTTTCCCTTTCAGCAACACGTCTGCCATCTGGCTTTCTCCTTTAAGGTTTAGAAATTGCTAAGTCCACCTGTAAAACCTGTTGTTGTGCTAATATCTTATTGTCACCAATAAGAAACCTCCCTTTTCTCTGACAGGCCCTCAGCTGATGTCTTCACTCCACCAACCCTGCAACTTAATTAATCAATTATTAGGAGATGATGTGTCATAAAATATTTTAATTTGAGTAGTTTTTCATCCATGAGTTGTTCACAAATGCTTTTGATTTGGATCCGATTGGCCAGAAGCCATGGGCAGGCTCCAGAACTGGCCTTTTTCCTGTTTCAGTGTTGGTGGACTGAAGTCACTTTTTTTCTTCAGGCTGGCCAAGCGTCCTTATCCTCCACCGTGGAGTCCTCCTGGCACATCAGATCCCACTTCTGACACCAGAATGTTGTGGATTTTTCTTTATCAAAGAGGGAGAGAAAACTACTCAGTAAATCAGAGAAAGATCGATCTTTGTCTTTGTAAATTTATTGAAAGGCAGATGGCATTTGAAGTCTGTCACTGACCAAGTCAGAGAAGCAGAGCAATGTCTCAAAGGCATACAGTCATACACTTTTGCTATCAGGGAGTACATCCCATAAAAGCAACAACATTTAAGAGGTGAGAGAACAAGATGCAGGAGCATCACCCAGTAGAATCCAGTTCTCAACCAGTTCTTATCTGATACAGCTCCTCTCCTTGTTCTTGACTGAGAAACATAGTGTGTGATCATTAAAAACAACATGAGTTTCTCAAATCATAAGAGGTTATATGGACTTTTACACAAAATAGTAAGAGCAAAGTTCATCAAAATTTTCCATTCCATCCCCGAGCTTATTTGGCTCAGCCAGTCTGCAAGCACCATCCTCTTGAATGCTGATTTGTCAGCTTGTCTGTGTGACTGTGTGATCGGTTTAGTTGAATTTTTTTCTGTATTATACTTTTTATTTAAACACACACTATTTAGCGATTTGTAATGACCCAGATGAAGGCTACAAGATGAAATGAGTTGGTCTGTAAGTAAAGTTGCTTCCTAGTACTGCATGTCTTGCTGGAGTCTTCACCTCACCAGTATCTTAGTTGCAACATAATGTCCAAGTGATATCAACTGTTACAGCAAAACAAATTGTGTTACCTCAACACAGTTTATGTAGGAGATACTACAATCAGAATCAGGTTTAGTGTTTATGTCTAACCAACACAAGGAAATAGACTGTGGCTGGTGAAGTCTAAAGCAAAAGTGAAGTCATGATAAGGTAAAAAGCGCATCTAATTTAAATTATAGACTTTATACTTTCTGGAAGTATCTTTGGGGTGTACTTTGTTTTTCAAAAAAAAGTTTCCATTTGGCTTCATCATTGTTTAATAAATAATGATATGCACTAATCTATGGTGTGAGGTTTTATCTTGAGATTAAGATTTACAAAACTAATAGAACCTGGGAAAACCTGATCAAATAATGAAATGTCCTAGACATAGATCCATGACTTGATTAAGGAGGTCTTTTTTTTGCAATTACTATACATGTACATCAATTTGTTTTTTTTTTGAATATAACAAAAAACTAATTTAGAAATTCAGCTTAAAAAGTGAAACTTAGATTTTGGTCATTACACACACATTCATTTTGTTTACTATACTTCTAATTCTCAGAAAATGAGAATCTCACATCAGACCCAGGGTCACAGGAAGGACCAAGGCACAGCATCCAAATTGCTGGAGGTCCAGTGTAAAGCTTCCACGGTCAGTGAGGATTTTGAGAGCCATGTTATTGATTGGTGTATGGAGAGCCGTTTCATTCAAAATTAAATAAATAAATAAACATTTATTAATACAGTAATAAATATTCCATGAAATAAATAAATGTCCCCATAAAATATAAGAAAATTAATATTGAAAAATTTTTTTTTTACCTTGTTTATTTTTTATTTATTTTAAGATTTATTTCTTTCAAAATTTATTTATGTATTTCAGGATTTATTTATTTATTTCAAGAGTTATTTATTTAATTTATTGATTTCATGACTTATTTATTTCATTGTTTATTCATCTCATAATGGTGTTTTATGTTGTGACACTTTTATTTTGTAAAGCTACTTCACGTATTTCATGGACTTTTATTTTTTCACTCAGGCTCAGGTTTTCTTTCAGGTTCTTTCAGTTCATGTTCTGATATTCAAATGAGGGGGCAATGTTTTCTCTGTGGAGTGGGGCTTCCGCTGGTCAGAGTGCAGTGAGCAGAAAGATCCCGAACTTCAGTACATCTGCATGAAGGTGAAACATGCGAGCTATAAGTGCTTGAACTGACGTCCCAGGACAATGAAAGAGGTGGAATATCTTTGGAGTACTAAAGGAACTTGTCTTTGTTCAATCAAAGGCTCTTCAAAACACGCTCAAATCAATACAACCCAGTTGAGGCAATGACTACCCCGGAAGAACCGTGGGTTTCAAAACACGAGCACGTGAGTAAAGCTTAACCCCCCTGCTTACAAGGGAAAGCAAGGCCTGTCATGGTAACGCAGGGAACACAAATTCTGTCAGGGATAACTACCTTGGCATGACACCTGTACATCAGTTCAAGCCCATATAGCTCATAGCCTCGCATTTTCCACCCTCATGCAGATGTACTGAAGATTGCTGCACTGTGACCAGAGCTGCTCCACAGAGGAAACTGTGCCCCTCATTTGAATACAAGAACATGAATTAAAAATAAAAATGGAGCTAAAAAATAAAAGTCCATGGAATACGTACAGTAGCTTAACAAAATAAAAGTGTCACAAAATAAAACACCATTATGAAATGAATAAACAGTGAAATAAGTAAATATTGATATAAATAAATAAATCTTCAAGTAAATAAAAAATAAACAAATAAGGTAACCATTTCTTTTACAAATTTATTTTGTTTTATTTCATGGGGACATTTATTTCATGGAATATTTAATAATATTAATAATAGGTTAATTGGTCTCTAAAATTCTCCTTAGGTGTGAGTGTGTGCGTGCATGATTGTTTGTCTTCTCTGTCTCTGTGTTGCCCTGCGATAGACTGGCGACCTGTCCAGAATGTACCCTGCCTCTTCCCCGCTGACTGCTGAAAATAGGCACCAGCCCCCCTCATGACCCTGCATAGATAAATGTGATGGATAATGGATAGATGAATGAAACGGCTCTCCATACTGGTGTTCCTCCACTATGTTTCATGTCCAAAGTCAGTGCAGCAGTCTACTCAGTCGACCCAGAAAAGAAAACATCAAATGATTTGTGTTGTATATTTTGCAAAGTCCTAATATGGACTCTATCCATACCTCCACTGTTTATACCTGCTTATCCTTGCAGGGTCACAGAAGAGCTGGTGTCTATCTCCAGAGATCACTGGGTGAGAGGCAGGGTACACCCTAGGCAGCATGTTTTCCATCACAGGACAAAACACAGAGACACAAGACAAACCACCTCAGGACAATTTAGAGAGACTAATTAACTTGTCATGCTACTGGACTTTGGGAGGAAGCAGGAGTACCTGAAGAGAACCCACACATGCACAGGGAGAGCAGGAAACGGATACAGGAAATGCATGCAGTGTGCAGGACCTTCTTGCTGCAAAGCAACAGTGCTACCAACTACGCTGCCCTACACCATAAGTTGGACTCTAAATGGCTAATTCACCTGACTCATGCAAGTCATGACTGATGACTCCTCTGCTAGTTGCCTAAAATTAGGAAAAGACTGCAAAATAAATCGAATTCTGAGGCTATACTGTACAGTCAGAATTGCAAACATCTGAAGAAACTAAAGTCCAATAACCCTAAAAACCTGTTTTCTTCTGCTTTGTGTTGATCAAGTGTGAATATGTCGTTAGCCAGAGCCCAACTCATTTTGTCATCCTGCTGTGTCTTTGAAGTGGAGATAGAAAGCTGAGCCTGGCATTAGCCATCTTACTCACCCCAGGGCCCGATACTAATATGTGAATGTTACTGAAATGAACAATACAGCCTTTACATTCATTGCACAGAGCCATCAGTCACTGGTTAAACTGAATGAATGAATATGTCTATATGTGGGAGGAAGGGCTGACATAGAGATCACACAAACACACTCATGGACAACTTGATACTTGTGGATACATACATACATAGATACATACATATGTACATATGTATGTATCTATGTATGTACCTATGTGCATATTGTTCTTGACACATTCTAAGTTTAGCCAAACAATTTTGTTCTGTGTTTAGTCAAGAGCTTTGTGTAGATTGTATAGATTTATTATTTCAAGAAATTACTTTATAGAAAAGTGGGATAGACTAGAAAATGCTTCATTCATTCTCATGGGGAAAATTAAAAATAACATATAGTTCAGAAATGAATATATTTACAATTACTGTTTCTGACAAATGAACCAGGCAGTGGTAGGACTGTTGCCTTGCAACAGAAAAGTGCTGGGTTCCGGGTGTTACTCCATGGTGTTTCCATCTTCTCTTCTGTGGATGCGTTGATTCTCTCTGGGTGCCCTGGCTTCCTCCCACAGCACCAAAAATATGACTGTCAGGTCACTGGTTACTCTAAATTGCCCTTATGTGTGAATGTATATGTGTGCATGGTTGTTTGCCCTGTTAGTCTCTGTGTTGCCCTGTGATGGAGAAGCCACTTGTCCAGGGAGGACCCCCTCCTCTCCACATACTTGGAGATCCTCCACATGCCATCATAAACAAGTGAAATGAAAGCTACATTTGCCTCTTATGAGATACGTTAGGAGGTTGTCAATGACAAAAGTCTCCACTGCAGCTGTGACAACTTTAGGAACTTTGCAGCCCTTACAGTCCTCAGGGTAATGGACACGCTGAACTTGCAATGGACATAGCGGAGAAACAAAGAAAGATACTACAGATCCTCTTTGCACAAAGCAGCTCAGCTGAAACATTGATGGGTCAAAAATTTGAACAAACCTACCCACTGTGACCAGAAATCTGCATCCAGACTGGTTAAACCAGCACCACAGGAAAACTAAAGATGCAGAAGAGAGGAGCGAACAGGCCTACTGTTACAACATTTGTCCTCTTTTTTATCAGACTGTAAAAAAAAACAAACAGAAAATAGATTTTCTCTAGCGTGTAAATAACTGGTTTCAACTGCATATGAAGCCTAAACTAATCTGAAGTTACATTACATTGTTACATTGCATTGTTACATTGTCTAGGTCAGTAAAACCCTTCAAAGCACTGCATAAAGGATATGCTGCAGCCTCAGACACCTGTCCACCCTTGGATGGGCTGTACTGAAATGTAAATTTCCCTCCTGGGGGACTAATCAAGGAAGTCTGATTAAAGGTTAGTACAGCCTAAGCTAATCTCAGTATGCATTTTCCTTTGCTTGATTCTTGCCTGTTTGTTGGTATTTATTTAGATATAAAACATTTCAGCTTCCTGAAAGTCACCCTAAAATTAATTCAGGGTTTTTGCACTTATTCTATACTACAGAGATTTGTTTTAGCCTAAGTTGGACTTCAGTCTGAAGAATTTTCTCCTAATTCCTCAGTTTCTAACTGTAATATATGTTCATAAAATATCTGAGCATTTTAGAATAACTTTCTGCAAAAAAGAAAGCAAAGAACCAAGGACAAAGAACAAGGCACATGCTCATCTTTAAAAATTCCATCTCTTGAATGCACGCGCACACACACGTGCATGCATACACACACACCTGCTTGGATGGATCAGGTTTAGGTCTTCAGAAAGTCGACATGCCGACTCATTCTTTCTCCTCCCTAAAATTTACCCTCCATCTCCTTTGTTGTCTAACTTTTCTCCCCTGTGAAAAGACTTTAGTCTACACAAACATGACAGCATACACACACACACACACACACACACACACACTCTCTCTCTCTCTTTCTGTCTTTTTAGTCGGTGTAAGATGTCACCTGAGTCGTTGTAATTACACAGACGGTGCTGATAGCATTTCTCTCACCTCTTTTCACAAAAAGGTCTGTGCACGTTGTGAGGGGGGAGAGGCAGGTAGATAATGGGGTTGGTGTTGTTTGGCTGTGAGCTACTCCTTTTGTTGCTTGTTAGTTGACTGAACTTTTTGGGCAAGACCATGGGTGGGTGGGGGTGGGTGGGGTCTGCAGAAGGGTCTACATAAGGTAAACCCTTTCAAGAAGTGAAAATATTGTTGTACACCAAACACTTTAAGATAAAAAATGAAAGCATTTTGTATACTAATGAGATGTCAAAATAAGACCATAAACACAATCTTGATATGGTGACAATGGAGTTGTCTGAGGAACTAATTAATTCAATTGATAAAAAGCAATGTTCAATTGGAGCACTCTTAGATTTAAAGAAAACATCTGACATGATTAAATTTGATATTGATATTCTGTTAACAAAGATGGAATGCTATGGCAGTAGAGGGGTGGGACTTAACTGGGTCAGAAATTATTTGGAAAATCAGAATCGGTTTGTTCAAATAAGGGGATTTAGGTCACAGTGTTTAAATATTACTTGCGAAGTCCCTCAGGAGTCTATTTTGGGTCCAAAATTATTCATATTATACATCAATGATATATGTAAAGTCACAAATATATTAAAATTTGTTATTTATGCTGATGATACCTGTAAGGACTCACAGGGAGGACCCGGAAATTCAACCACACACAGAAGTACGTAAAGGAAAACAAGTTTATTTAGAATCAGGAACTGGTAGCAGCTCAGGAAGAATCGATGAAGGTCTCCACAAGGGAATCCAACGCAGCACCAGGGGCTAGACGATAATCAGGCAGAGGTTATACACGGAGAGGCAGAGAGAGCAAACTTAACTAGAGGGTCAGGCAATACTCGGTGGTCGTGAAGCGGAGCTTGAGTCAGGGTCCAGAAAGCCAGAACCAAAGGAATCCATAACGGGCTTGGCAGGAGGGGAAGATCCGTGGACGGAAATGGGTCGAAGAAACACAAGAAGGCAAGGCATGAAACGCTGGATTTCTACTGGCTCGTGGCTGTCGGTAATCTGGCAGGGAGGCAGGGGCTGAGAGGAGTTAAGTAGAGCAGGGCCCAGATGGCACAGATCAGCAATCAGGTGACACAGGTGAGTAGAATGAAAACTAATTACAGCATGGGCAGGACCAAACATGAATCATGACAGATACCAATATTTATTTTTGTTCTGGTGATGTAAATGATTTATTACAGGATGTTACAGCTGAATTGGGAAGGTTAAAATTTTAGTTTTATAATAACTATCAAACTAAAATTATTTTTCTGAATATTAGTAAAACTAACTTCATATTATTTGGAACACGACCTATACCACCAGAAATGCAAGTAGAAATAAGCATTGACAACATTAGGCTGGAAAGGGTATATGAAACTACGTTTTCAAAACTGTAGTTGGAAACCTCATATAAATTATGTTAGGGGAAAACTGGCAAGAAGTATTAGTATACTAGGCAAAACAACACATATATTCAACTGTCAAACACTGTATATGTTATACAACTCCCTTTTATTACCTTATTTGTCATATTGTGTAGAGATTTGGGGAAATGGAGCCTTGGCATAAATTCAGCCTGGAAGACTCTTCCCAGCCTCACCTACATCATCCAGTTGCCGTGTGATGCGCCTCAGCTGCAGCCCATCAGCTTCAGACCACACCTCATCATAGCCAATCATCGTGAAAGTCTCAGCTTTTAAGGCTCTCCATCCATGGCTCCATCTATTGAGCTACAACCTGCCTCCACCCCTTCTCTATCTTTGTTCTCTCTCCATCGAGCTTCCTTCCTTCCTTCGGCCTATAATTGAAATCTATAAATGGACTTGACTATTTGAAATATGATTGAAATCTTTGTGATGACAATTCATTTACTTCTTAACTTTTCTGGGTTTTTTTGTTTCTTTTTTTTCTTGTCTTGTCTGGATTTAATTGTTGATTCTGTATATGCTGGTAATTTGTCTTATACTAAAGCTATGAAGAATAGAAATGGTTTATTTGTAACAAACATATAAGGGTAGGCACATATAAGCTGAATACACCTTTTCGATTTGTACAACACTTATGATTTTTTTTTCTTTTTTACTTTGCTTTGTTTTGTATTTGATTTGCAGTTGGAGTGTTGACTAACTGTAACAACTATTAAGTGTGTCTGAATGTTTTAGATCGAATAAATTAAAGTAAACATATTTATCTTAATATTTATGTTTGGGCTTTTATTAAATTACATTACTGAAGATTGTTTTGATTGATTGAATTAAATTATGTAACTTGACTTGGAACTTGTGTGGGTAGAACTGAAACTTTATCCAGCTGTGGAGGAAGTAGGCTAAATAATGCTATATTAATATTTATTTATATACTGTATATATATAGTACCTTTTAAACAAACACACTCAGGTGGTTTATCAAAAACACGCTCATTGAAAATTAGCGTGAAAATTAGCAAAACAGCAGAAAATCTTGAATCTGAACATGTAAAAAAAATGACACATAGAAATAAGTTAAAAATATTGCTGTTCCAGTAGGTTTAAAAGTAATATCTTCAAACACACTATGGTACAATCCAAGATTATTGCTAAAGCTAGAATTAGGAAACAGGCAGTAATAGAAAGGGAACTTTAAAATGAACTGCTGATGGACACAATCTCATATTTGTTCATGAAATTTGGAATTACCTGTAGTCTTGGAAGGAAGAGTAACTTTTCAAAGAAAATGAAAATGATGTGACATGCTTTGGACGACAGCATTTCCCAAAGAAGGAGCCAGGCCAATAATAAGATCAAGAGCAAAGTGTGACTGGGGATGGGCAGAGGTTGATGCAACTCAGCAGTGGGACAAGACTTAGATTTTCCTCTGAATGGCATTTAAGTCTTTATTGATGGAAAGTACGAGCCAAGTTCTGAGTCTTTCAAGATTTTATCAAGTCTAAAGTCATTAAATTTGAGACTTGAGCAGGATTCAGTTTCAAGTCACATGACTCGAGTCCATACCTTTGCTTAAAGACCAAGTCAATAAATTAGAATGTTATTGAAAAATTCATATATTTCAGAAATTCCATCACAAAGTGAAACATGAAATACAGCAATTAGACAGACTGATGTTTTAACACAATTTGTCTTGAACACTGATTTTTTGCTAACAGTTACTGAAAACAACATTTATGATTAGAATATTACCTTAGACCTGTTGGAAAAATGTTTGTTCACTATCATCATTTTATGTTGTGTACTAATTAGGCCTTTGTAGCGAAAGCGCTACAAAGGCCTATTGTTAATTGCAGGATTTCTTCATTATTATTTATTAGGCCCGAGTAGTTAAGCGCTGCAAAGACCTATTGCAGGGGTGCCCAACCAGTCGATCACGATCGACCAGTTGACCTCAGGAAGGTTTCAAGTCAATTGCGGCTGGGCCTACATGGGCTGTTTCTCTTGTTTGACGTGCAGATAAGAAATGTTCACTGAGATCTAGAAATGTTTATGACTTTATTAAAGATAAAAAAAAAAAAAAATCAAACTCAACATAACATGTTCACATTTATGATCCAGTAAAATTAATAATAATCACAGCAGTTACTGTTTGTGTGGAGCGCGGCGACCCACACACCCACTCTGACAGCTCCTCAGTAGAGCAGGTTTTTTTTTAAATTAGCTAATGTTCATCCGACCATTTGTCAATAATCACAAAATAAACATCAATCCTGAAAACATATTACAACGAACTGAATGTTCTGTTTGGAGTTTTATGTTCTGTTCTTTGGGTGGTCGTTATGTCTGCGTGTTTTTTGGCGATGCACCTGATACACTTGAACATAATCTCTGGTCTGTCGGTTAGTGGAGCTGTCTGTCAGTCGGTTGCCATGAAAACGGGTGTGTGTGTAGAGAGCCGACACAAAGGCCGTTTCTCAATACTCAAGTACGTTCTTGTGTTCTTGGGAAGTATGCACCCTGCAAGTGCAGTTGAAAGTCCGTTCTTGCAGAGAACACAAGGACACACAGTATGGTGGTTGTCCAATTGATGATGATGTACTTGATGATGTCACTCCTCAGCTAATATCTTTCCTGGAGTTTCAATGAATGGTCCAGTTTTACTCAAGAATGGGATTATTTTTACATTTATGCTGGATAGTAAAATAAATGATAAAATGCTAAGCAATGGTGGTTTACCTCCTCATATTACTTTTTTAGACTTCTGTTACCAGTGAAGGATGATTGTCCACTAAAAAATTTAAATCTTTGCTCCCTTCATAAGAGTATTCGCTTATAAAATATTTGTCTCAACTGAAAAATAGTAGATGACGACCAGCTTTTGAATTATGCAGTTATTTGATGCCTTCCATTATTCCTTGTGTTTGCAGAAGATCCATAAACATGAAAAGTTAAAGAAATTATTTCATATTTAATTTTTACCAACCTGCATCTGGCCAGTGTTTTTACTTTACAACTGGATGAATAATTTACAACAATTACTAAACACTGATTAACAAACTTATTTTTCTTTTATTATTATCATCATCATCAGGTAAACTCCTATCTTACCTACAGCATAAACAGAGACAGATGTTTTTAGTAAAAATGTGTTTATTAGAACAACAAACAAGCAGATAATCAGCCTGACAATTAAAGGAAACTGATACCCTGTCTAATCAAAAGCAAATATTACCATAATTTAGAAAAAAATTAAAAGATGAGGAGACAGTGAAGAAGATGAAGGCAGGACACAAGGGTGAAGAAGATCGCTGGGAGCTTTTGGTGTTTGTATCCAAACCTGGAAATGTGGTCTCTCCTCCTGCATAGCTGCCTGCATAAAACAATGAAAAATGGAAGAGTTCACTCTCCACAAGAAAAGCGAATCTTCGAGAAATATGTATTTTTTTATACACAAGGAAAAGTGGAAGTTCTCTGTTTGATCATTAAGGGATACTGTTATATAACATTTTTCTTGCTATGAATTTACATGGCCAAAAATGGCTTGGAAGCATATAAGTTATTGGTACTGAAAGGAAACACTGTGGCGACACATTTTGTAAAATACCCATATTAACTAAATATCAAAATCTTCTGAAAAAAAAAAGATATATATTATATTCTGCTACTTGCAGTTATCCACCACATATATTTTTAACACTTTATATCTCACTTTCAACCGTCATGAACCGATAACAGACAGATGTCAGAGTGACTTTCTGAGATCAGGCTGCGGTGAGCGGGGAGAACACACTCCAACCACCCGTTGAGCCTGCAGCTGCCTCGGCCTGTCAGCGGACGGAGCTTCGCTGCTCCAAAAACTCTGGAGTAGATTCAAACTAACCTCATTCTGGTTGAACTGAGTGGATAGATGAAGCTATGAGATCTACTTTCTCGCCTTAAAACATCTTAAAACTACTTTTTTTTTTTTTTTTTTATAACAAATTAATAGTGGATAAGAGCGATACATTTCTGCACTCACCTTCTCTATTTACCACTCCTGGTGGCGCAATGCACTGTGGGATACCTGGATGGCTCAAGCCCGTAGAAGGATGCTTCGATGCATCCTCTATAAAATGGGCGGAGCAAGAACACATCCAGGTACTTTGAGTGAACTTGCCTTGATGCGTACTTAGAATTGGAACAGCAGTTGGGCCACCGTCGATGACGTTTCACAAGTACGTGAGTACACAAGTACAGACAAGTACGCATATCGAGAAACAGCCTCGTGTACAGACTAGAACACAAGTGGTTTTGAGTTGTTTTCCCTTTCCTGTGGCCGCTGTAATTTCTTAAAGTTCAATAAAAACAAAAACTGGACTAACTGCCTCGTTTGTTTGTGAGTAGAATGTCACAATATTCATAAACAGTCAAAATATGCTGCCAAATATGACAAAATAAATCAATTTAACAAACTATGGCTCCTCCTAAAATTAAATTAATTGTCCAATAGAAAAGAAAAATTCGTTTGATGCTCTCTCACATCTTGCCTTGAGCATCTGAACAGAGTCTGAGAGGAGTTTCACTGATGTGTCTTCTTTCAAACCTGTTGCTAGCTATTTGTTTCCCATTTAGTGGAAATGGTAAGGTTGATGAATCCTTCTCAACCTGGATAGCTCTGCTGTTGAAAATGAGGTGCTAATACTCACAAAAGCCATTGCATCATTTGGTATGAGCCAGCACTTCTGGGTGGAAAAATATCCCAACCTCAAAAGGGGCTTTCACATGGGTGGTTTTAGACAGGGGCCAACAGGGTCAATGCCCATGTAGAACTGGTCCTCGCCCTGTACTGAAGAAGTAATACTAAAGTATCTAATTATGATGATATGCAGTGGCACAGAAACCGCAACTACTTGGTACCTTGGATCAATTTCATTTTCTACCTTCACAGTTTTACTTTAATAGTGAATTAAAAATGAAGGTGCTGTACTTTTAGCTTCAGCCATATGGAGATAGGATCACAGTTTTCATTATATAGATCAGGGTTCTGAGACCTGCAGAGTTAGCTGCAAGTGACTCTTTGGCTCACTTAATATGATAAACAATAAAATATTGCCCCGTTTTTATTGTTTCATTTTGTTTTTGTTCTATGCCCCCATGAAAAACCACTGGCCCCACCCTGACACCCCTGGTGAAATTGGTTTAGAACCACCACACTTGATGTCGAGTTTTGGATTCACCTATTTGTGTGACATTTTCTCACATGAAAATCATCAAATTAAATCGTTAAATCTAGTAATAAAATGCACTTAAATTTTGTTATTCACTTACTGGTACTATACTATTATATTTTGGTTGTTTATTAGCTTGTTTCTTTTTTATTTTATATGAAATCCAGCAATTAAAGCTGCAGTATGTAACTTTGCACTGGTAGCAACCTAAAACAACCAATCAGAGCCAGGAGGAAGGCCTTAGTGCTGTCAGTCAACTTCATTTACTCACTGCTAAATGTGCTAATGGCGGAGAAACAACTTACCCTTACAGAAAAACTATTTATCCATCATCGGTGGTCATGCTAGCTCGCCAGAGAATTCACAACAGTCTCTGCTAGAGCCTGTTGTGAATTCTAGAGACTTGAGAGCAGGGGGGGTGAGCAGCGCCACTCAGATGGTGATTGACAGCACTAAGACCCGCCTCCTGGCTCTGATTAATTGTTTCTAGATAGCACTGGGAGGGGAGCTAGATTTTTGCGCAGATTATCTGTCTCATACTATTCTGTCACGACATAGTTTCAACGAATAAATCAAAAAATATTCTTTATAAAAGTTACATACTGCAGCTTTAATTACAACATATTTGCTGATAATCAGAAGACAGACGGCGTGAGAAAAATGGAAAAAGATGCAGGCTTAATAAATATGCTTTAGTTTCTACTGGCATCAACAACTGGAAGTAAATAAGACTGTATAAATTGGTTATTTCTTATCATCAAATTTCTATCTAATTCTGTACAAACATTAACATTATTTATTAAATTCCTAATGAAAGCTTTTATGAAATATGTGGGAGAGTGGAGGGTAGCAGACAAACCAGATGAGTTCAGTGATGAGTCATATACACATCACAAGTAAAAAACAAGTGAGATTTGAAGAAAACACATAAATTATACTTCACCAAAACAGTTACATGAATCCACCACCAGGTGGCAATGTGTGCAGCAACCGTTTTCTGAATACTGTTTGTCACTTTGAAATGCCATAACATTGATTAAAGAGTACAGCCGTATATTTGTTTATCGGCAGAACCTTCTTGAAGCAGTGTTCAGTATTTATTGTAAATGCATTAAAATCACCCAATCATTGGGGGGGGGGGTTGTTGTGCCTTGTAGTTTGTATTTCATTTTAAAGGGAAATTTGTGATGAATTATCGCTGTATTTGACCTACCAACTGGCGTTAGTAAGGAGCAGTTGGCAGTAATTAAGTTAAATTAAGTAATTGTTATCAACCTTATTATAAGTACTGGTAATACTAATTGTTATTACTACAAATCATTTCTGTAAAGCAAATTGCATTGTTGCATTGTTACTTGAAAAATGTTGTTCTATTTTGTTGGCATGAACAATCTACCCCAGGGAAGTTGTGGCGACAATCCAGTAGTTGCCATCATCAGTGTGTGAATGTGTGCATGAATGGGTGAATGACTGAATATGGTGTGAAGTCTTTTGGTTCTTCTGGACTTGATAAAGCGCTATTTATGTACAGGCCTTTTACGATTTGATAGTTCAGTTTGTTTTCACCACAAAGGTGTTGGAGCTATTTAGAGGGCAGAGAATTCTGGGAATGATCAAGCTCCAATGGTCGTCTGACTGCAATCACCTCCGCTCTGGTGTCTTTACTTCCCTCTGTGGGGTAAATGTCTGTATATACTGGAACACAACAGTTCCATTTGTGCAGTTCACAGAGTTGACCATTGATTGCAAAAACCAGAGGGGCCTGAGTTACAATTTAAATGATCCGTTGTTACACAAAAGAAGCAAATACTTATAGTATGTTTTGCTGACTTTAAATACAGCAGCAATATATGGTTTTTATAAATGATCTTTTTCACTGCTGACAGGAATATTTTGCCTGTGCATGATATTATATCTTACATTATGTGTATGTAATTAAATTTTATCCAGCATAACTAACAGAATGATCTAATAAACAAAATGTAACAATAAAAGTTTGAATTTCAGATAAATACAGACTTGAAAGAGCACTTTTTAAAAAAAGGGACAGGAGGAAGACAAGGTCTGGGCTAAAGCCCCCAATATTTCAAGAACCTAAAAAGGCTGGTAAGTATATCTCCCCAAATCAAGAAAAAAAGTCTCTAGGAGGTATGTCCTAAAATGTACAAGGAGGTGGCCATTTTGGGTAAAATGGAAAAATTTGGCCATTTTTCAAGTTTGCACACCTCAGACTTTAACAAACTCCTCCTAGGGATTTCCAGCAATCACCTTCAACTTTGGTCAGAATACAGTTAAGGGACAGGGGGTTTAAAGTTATCAAAATCTTGAGATTTTTAGCATGTTTAAGGGAGCGAACTTGGCATACTCGTCACTGCAAATGAAGTGCTGTAACTATTACATATAAAGGTCAATTGGCACACAACTAGGAATGAGTCATTCACATTAGATGCCGAACGATCCTATGTGGTCATGTGCTGATGTCACCAAAACCCCACCCCCTCAGAACAGGAAGTCCCTTTTTTTCTTGGAAAGCTCCGTCTCTGACCACCTTGACCTAATCAGGATGACCTTGGATCAAAAGACAGATAACAAGTTCGTCTCACTTGCTATAAAACACCAAGAGTTTTGGGTGGAGGGCATTGCCGTGGCGGCGTGGCGAAGTCAGACATAACGCTGTTGCCATACGTTTGGCTCTAAATTTTACATATTTCAGCCGATCTACACAAAACTCACTATGATTGAATCCTAATCCACCCCCAACAGGAACGCAGTCCAATAATTGGTGGGTGTAGCCTAGTACCTCCACAACACCCCCTAGAAATCTTTAAAAAAAAAAAAAATAAATAAAAATAAAAAAAAAAAAAATCAGCCCCAAGCCATGCTTTGACCGACAATCATGAAATTTGGCATACATTTGTGTCGTGTCAGGATCTATGAAAAAGTCTTTTGGAGCTCTGGTCCAAACCCCACAGGAAGTCGGCCATTTTGGATCAAAGATGGTGTTTTGTCTCTTTTACACATGTTGTATCTGAGCGAACTCCTCCTTCAGCTTTTAACATGGAGACTTCAGAGTCAAGCTGCAGAGTCTTGAAGCATTGAAGGGCAAAAGTTATCAAAAACGTTTTGCTACATCAAAGCATGTGGGTGTGGTTAAGCTCCAAAATCTGACCCTTCTCCACAAAACATCAAGGTGGAATAAATTCCCCATACAAGGTTGTGGCTTAAAGAAACTTTCTGTGTGTCATAACAGACCAGCATTAATCACATTCTCATTATCATTTGGTGACACCACAAAGCCCGCCCCCTTTGAAAAGGAAGTGAGCTCTTTTGCTGCTGGTTGTCTTGGTTTTACTCTTTGTTTTATACAGAATTAAACTGATAGAAACCATATCCAATCATTTTTGATAACCACGCATGACAAATTAAACAGCATACAGGCAATCCTTGCAAATCCTTCGCCACAAAAGAAGAAGTGATAATAACTCCTGTCTAGAAGGTCGGATTTCGGCGAAACTTTTAAGACTTGTCGCTGGACTCATACTGAATTGGACCAAAGTGGATTTAGGAGATTTGCCAAATGCTCCACTTAGAGGATGGGTGCTAGAATGGCGTGAGAGCGGTGATAATGGTGACAGGGTGGCGGTGCCAGAGTTCCCACGGTCACAAGACCGGAGCAGCGCTGAGCTGCGAGGGCCACCAATGCTGTTTGAAGCTGTAATTGGGCCAGAGCAGCGAAGCGCTGTGAAGGCCTATTGTAATCTTGGTGTTTCTTATTATTATTAGGCTTGAGCAGGCCTATTGTAATTGTAGTGTTTATTTGTTTATTATTATTATGATTATTGATACATTTGAAGCGCTAATTTGGAGGCCTAAACATACATGAAAACTCACCAAACTTCACCCAAAATTGTCCCCCAACTGAAATTTTAGTATTTTAATGGAATCAAAAGTGGGTGCAGCCAAGCAACTCTCCAGCGCCCCCTAACGTGAGATAGATCAACTTATAAATCCTCAAGAGCAGAAATTTGGTCCATAGGTAGATCGCCCTAAAACAAGAAAAAGAGTGTCTTGGAGATATGCCCTAAACCCAACAGGGAGTCGGCCAATTTGGGTCAAATGGTCAATTTTGGCCGTTTTTGAATTGTTGCACATGTCGAACTTTAATGAACTCCTCATAGGGCTTTTGAGCTATCGGCTTCAAACATGGTCACTATATCCTTAAGGCATTGAGGATTAAAAGGTATCAAAATCTTGAGTTTTTGAGCATGCTAAACGGGTGGGTCCGGGACTCAAATTTGGCCTATTCACTATGAATTTCAAACCGCTATAACTTTCACATTAAAAGGTCAATCTCCACCAAACTTGGTATGAGTCATCCTTGGTAGATACCCAATGATCCTATGTGGTCACTTTTTTATTTGGAAAGCTCCATCTCTGACCCCTTTGACCTAATCAACATGCTCTTGTGTCAAAAGACAGAAAAACAGTTGTTTTCACTTGCTTCAAAGCACCAAGAGTTTTCAGTTGAGGGTGTGTCCGTGGCAGCTGGGCAAAGACAGACATCACACCGTTGCAATATGTTTGGCTCTAAATTCCACAAATTCAAGCTGAGCTGCACCAAACTCACGAGAATCGATCTTAATCAAGCCCCATATTGTTATTCCAAATATTCCAATATTTGGTGGGTCTGGCCTACTTCCTCTACAGTGCCATATTGAAATATTTAAAAAATCAGCCCCAAGCCATGCTTTGATTGACAATCATGAAACTTGTACACGTGTATCATGTCAGGACCTATAAAAACAACTCTCCTGGAGCCATGGTTCAAACCCAATAGGAAGCCGGCTATTTTGGATCAAAGTTGTAATTTTGCTCACACCCGTGGACGACTGTGATAGTGCAGTTTTCCTATTCTTAAAAACAATAAATTGGCTATTAGGAGGACAAAACATATTCAAAAAGTCACCAAACTTTACTCAAAATTGATCCCAGTGAGAAATTAAATGATTTTAATGGAATTGAAAGTGGGCTGGGCCAAACTGCTCTACAGCGCCCCCTAACGTGAGATAGGACAAACTGTACATGTTGATGTGACCATACATAGAGATGTGAGACTCTGTACGTTGGTAGAACACCCCAAATCAAGAAAAAAAGTCTCTTGGGGGTATGTCCTAAAATGTACACTGAGGCAGTCATTTTGGGTCAAAGGGCAAATTTGGACGTTTACACAGCTCAAACTTTAACGAACTCCTAGATATTTTGAGCTATCTGCTTCATGTTCGGTCAGTATACAGATAACTTTTACTGCCCCGTCCCTTATCAAAATCTTACTTTTTTGAACTTGTTTAAGGATGTGTCAAGCAGTGAATTTGGAGTACTCGCCAAAGCAAACAAAATGCTATAACTTTCACATACAAAGGCCAAGATGCACTAAACATGGTCTGAGCCATCTCAGGTTGGATGGTCGACGATTGCCCTGGGGTGGACTGGCAATAATCCCAACCTGTTCCCCTCCTCTTGTTCAATGAAATATCCACCAGTGCCCCCAAGACCTTGCAATATAAGCAGGTACAGTGTATGGATGTTCAAACTATTGTTAGAACTCACAAATCTCATTTAACATCACATTCTCAAATGAATGTCTCCTGGATTTGATAAGTTCTTACAGACTTTTGAGTCATGAAAAAAGTTATTTTTTTTTTCAGTCTGTGCTTTTATTACCAGTTTGTCAGATTTCTATTTAACTTATTATTTTCTCCAACCACGCTTCAATGTCTGTGCCTAAATTATGGATATGCCATGTTATAACTACCTGGATGATGTTAGAAGGTAACTGGGTTATCACACTGCTTAAGTCATTACAGGCAGTCTAGACTAACACTATGAAAGCATACGTTTAGATGCACAGAGTAACATTCTCTCCCATTCTTGCAAGGTGTGAATTCAGGAAAAAAAAGACTAAGATACTGCAGCCTGACCCCAGCCTCTGGCAGAAAATATTGATGAAGCACTTTTTGGAGCTCACAATATTTATACATGCACTTTGTACCAAATTGTAAGGATTAGTTAAGCCCATTGACTGACTATGACTCCAAGTCAGTTTGTAGACAGAGCCAAGCAAAACTAGATGGAACTTTTCTCTCATAATTTAGTGAACGAGGATTTATTCAGATGGACCCATTGGCTTATTATAAACTGATTATTGAGAGCATATGGTAGTACATTTATTGCAACATTGCAGGAGCAGAGACATGGAAGTTGCTCAGGAGAAGGTTTGCATATCTTTAGGTATTCCTTTCAAGTTCAGACCCAGAGAACCTCTTCTTAAGCAATTCAAAACGGAGTGACCGCTTGCTCATAAAACAGCACAAGAGACTGTGTGTGTGTGTGTGTGTGTGTGTGTGTGTGTGTGTGTGTGTGTGTGAATGGGAATGACTGATTTCATTGTAAAGCGTCTTTGAGAGTCCTGAAAAGCACTATATAAGTCTGAAGTCATGTCATTTCGTTTCTATAACTTAAACGGAGTCCACCTCTGGTATTTTATTTTTTTATTATCTGTTTCTGAACTTGACTTAGAAAGGCATGCACCTCTCTGTCTAAGGTCCTACGGTTGACGGTGCAGGTCAGAAGTCAAACACCAAGCATGGAATCAAAGTAACTGTCTGTAGACCTCAGAGACAGGATTGTCTTGAGCAGTGGTGTCCAAAGTTAGTCCTCAAGGGCCAGGATCCTGCATGTTTTAGTTCCCTCCCTGGTTCAACACATCTGGATCAAATGATGGCTCATTCACTGGCCTCTGCAGAACATTAACCTTCTGAGGAGTTAGTTTCTACTGCCAGGCTTATGGCAGCCTGACAGGAATTTATCTCAGACCAGGAGAAACAAGATTTTCTGGTCTGATGAGAGAAAGATTGAACTCTCTGGTGTAAATGCCAGGCGTCACGTTTGGAGGAAACCAGATACGGCTCATCACCAGGCCAATACCAACCCCACAGTGAAGAATGGTGGTGGCAGCATCATGCCATGGGGATGTTTTACAGCAGCAGGAACTGGCAGACTAGTCAGGATAGAGGAGAAGATGAATGCAGCAATGTAGAGAGACATCCTAGATGAAAACCTTCTCCAGAGCATCTTGACCTCAGACTGGGGGGGTCGACGACCCAAAGTTCATGGCCAAGATCTGAAAGGAGTGGCTTCAGAACCACTCCTTGGATATCCTGGAGTGGCCAAGCCAGAGTCTAGACTGGAACATCTCTGGAGAGATCTGAAAATGGCAGACAGACGTCTCCATCCAACCTGATGGAGCTTGATAAGAACTGCAAAGAAGAATGGGCTAAACTCCCTAAAGACAGGTGAGCTGAGCTGGTGGCATCAGATTAAAGACTGGAAGCTGGATCCACAAAGTATTAAGCAAAGGCTGTGAATACTTGCATAAATGGGATTTCTTGGTTTTCTATCTTTGATATCTCCAAAAATCTCCAAAACTTTCTTTTTCACATTGTCATAATCGGGTATTTATAGAATCTTGAGGAAAGAGATTCATTTAATACAATTTGGAATAAGGCTGGAACATAATATGGAAAAAGTAAAGTGCTGTGAATACTTTCTGGATGGACTGCATAAAAGACTAGTAAATATATCTAAAGAGAAAGTTGGCTTTTTAAATGTTTTTTTTAGATTTTTATTTTGTGCAAAACCTTGAAAACAATTTATCTGTCCCTTTCACTTCACAATGATTTATGCTTTGTGTTAAACCTTCACTTAAAATTTCAATAAAATGCACTCAACCTGTTATGATTCATGTTTGGTCCTGCCCATGCTGTAATTAGTTTTCATTCTACTCACCTGTGTCACCTGATTGCTGATCTGTGCCACCTGGGCCCTGCTCTACTTAACTCCTCTCAGCCCCTGCCTCCCTGCCAGATTATCGACAGCCACGAGCCAGTAGAAATCCAGCGTTTCATGCCTTGCCTTCTTGTGTTTCTTCGACCCATTTCCGTCCACGGATCTTCCCCTCCTGCCAAGCCCGTTACAGATTCCTTTGGTTCTGGATTTCTGGACCCTGACTCAAGCTCCGCTTCACGACCACCGAGTATTGCCTGACCCTCTAGTTAAGTTTGCTCTCTCTGCCTCTCCGTGTATAACCTCTGCCTGATTATCGTCTAGCCCCTGGTGCTGCGTTGGATTCCCTTGTGGAGACCTTCATCGATTCTTCCTGAGCTGCTACCAGTTCCTGATTCTAAATAAACTTGTTTTTCCTTTACGTACTTCTGTGTGTGGTTGAATTTCCGGGTCCTCCCAGTGAGTCCTTACACAACCTTGAGGTTGTAATGTGACATCATGCCAATATTTTTACTTTTAATAAAAATTGTTCATAAGATAAGAGAGTCACACCTGTTCTAGCAAAGTGTAAGTTCTCCTTCATTACTTCCCTTTTTACATAAAAAAAAAATACCACAACAAAATGATAACATTTTGGATGACAAAAAATAATAAAGAAATATAATAACTACAGCGCTGTTGGTAGGGTTAATTAAACATTATCATTATCTATATAATATTTACCTTAGTAATCGGAAGGTTTATGTTTACAGCAAGATAATATTGTACTTAAGTAATAAAACCAAAAGCTATGTTGAAATCTACAAATAAAAAAGTTCAACTTGAGTAAAACATTCTCAATTCTTTCTGTCAGTTTGTCTCAAACAGTTTGATCTAAATACATTTTGTTTGATAAAACAATGTCATATTTGTTGAAAGCCATACAACAGAGCAAAGCTTATGACACCTAGGAAACAGTTCTGCAGCTATAATTTGGTCTACTAGGATCAGAGTGATGCTGTTTGGATCAATTTGTTCTCTCTCCTAAATATAGAAATATTGCAGTTCCCAATATATTTTTCTCTTAATAAAAGCATTGTGCTTGTTTTTTGTTAGTTTTTCAATAATATAAACTGACTGGTAGAACAATGTATATTTTTTAACTGCAAAAAACAACAAACAAATCAACCATACACTCCATGGACAAGTTTTCAAAGTCAATCAAGACTTCGTTTAACTCTAGAAACAAACTAAAATTTTGCATTACAGATTTTAACAAAATTCAAGCACCACCCTCCACATCTGATTTGGTTGATTAATCTTTACTGGTCAGCCACAGTTAGTCTTAGACAAAAATGTGGTCGTGTGCAAACATACATGTGTATGTTCATGATCCCACCATCTGGCTCAGACAATTTATCTAGTGAAAGAGAGTCATCAAACAAACCAACTTGAATTCGACTGTTTCTGTTGTTATTAGCAGCACTACATGTTTATAATAATGATTAATCAGATAGAACGAGATAAAAAAAGCTTAATTTCCAAGAATGAAGAGTGTAAAATCTTGTATTTCGACTATTAAAAATGGGAAGCAATTGCTTCACTTGATTCTTTGTCTGTTTGCTTAGAGGAAATTATAAATCAATTAAACTCCTCCTGCTATCCTGATATACTACCTACAACCTTCCTTAAGAAAGTTCTGCCTGTCACTGCATCTGACCTGATTCAAATAGTAAACTCAGTTATTAAGCCACTGTTAAAAAAGAACAATTTGGGTAAATCACTACTGCAGAATCATAGGACAGTCTCCAACCTTCCATTCATCAACAAAATTATTGAAAAAGCCATGTTTCAACAGTTAAACAGCTTCTTTAACAATGACCAACTGCTTTGACATCTTTCAGTCCTGTTTCCGTGCACAACTATAAAAGCTTAGAGAAAATTATAAATCAATTAAACTCCTCCTGCTGCTGTCTTGATATCCTACCTACAACCTTCCTTAAGAAAGTTCTACCTGTCATTGCATCTGACCTGATTCAAATAGTAAACTCATCCATCTCATCAGGTCTTTTCCCCCAGGCTCTAAAAACAGCAGTTATCAAACCACTGTTAAAAAAGAACAATCTGGACAAATCACTACTGCAGAATTACAGGTCAATCTCCAACCTTCCATTCATCAACAAAATTAATGAAAAAAACTGTGTTTCAAGAGTTAAACAGCTTCTTAACAATGACCAACTGCTTTGACATCTTTCAGTCTGGTTTCTGTGTTCACCACAGCACTGAGACTGCCCTTATAAAAGTGTTCAATGATATCCACAAAAATACAGACTCTGGAAGAACCACAGTGTTGGTTCTGTTGGACCTCAGTGCAGCATTTGACACTGTTGACCATGATATATTATTGAAGTGACTGGAGACCTGAGTTGGACTCTCTGGTACAGTACTCAGTTGGTTCAAATCCTACCTAAAAAAAGGGATATCTTTGTGTCAATAGGCAACTTCTCATTGGAGAGGACAAAAGTCACATGTTCAATCCCAAAGTTCAATCTTGGGACCCCTCCTTTTTAATATTTACATTCTCCCACTAGCTCAGATTACAACAAGTAATATCAGTTACAACAACTACACAGATAATAAGCTCTATATCACAATGTCACCAGGTGACTCCAAACCTATCCAAGCACTGAACAGATGCTTAGAACAAATCAATGCGTGCATGTGCCAAAACTTTCTCCAGCTGAACAGAAATAAAACAGAAGTTGTTATCTTTGGACCTAAAGAGGAATGATCTAGAGTCAGCACGCTGCTCCAGTTATTACAGCTAGAAACTAGTGATCATGCCCGAAATCTGGGTGTTGTGATGGACTCAGATCTGAACCTTCAGAGACACATAAAGACAGTTACAAAGTCAGCTTTCTATCACCTGAAGAACATTTCCAGAATCAAAGGACTAATGTGTCAACAAGATCTAGAGAAACTCATCCATGCGTTTATCTTTAATCACATTGATTACTGCAACAGTGTCTTAACAGGTCTGCTTAAAAAAATCAATCAGACAGCTGCAGCTGATCCAAAACGCTGCTGCTCGTGTTCTCACTAAAACCAGGAAGATAGAGCACATCACTCCATTTCTAAAGTCCTTCTACTGGCTACCTGTAGCTCAGAGAATAGACTTTAAAATAATTCTGTTGGTTTATAAATCATTAAACGGCTTAGCAACAAAATACATTAAAGACCTGTTGTCACTGTATCAACCTTCCCGACCACTCAGGTCTTCTGGTTCTATTTACTCTGCATCTCCAGAACCAGAACCAAACATGGAGAAGCAGCTTTCAGTTTTTATGCACCACAAATCTGGAACAAGCTTCCAGAGAACTGCAAAACAGCCGACACACTGAGTTCCTTTAAATCAAGGCTAAAAACCCACCTGTTTGGAGTTGCCTTTGATCAGTAGTAAGTAGAACAATGAACTATATTTGCTTGATGATATTTGTTTGATGATCCTGATTTTGGTGATTTGCTGTATACTTGACTGATATTTTTTATGATGTGAAGCACTTTGAACTGCCTTGCTGCTGAAATGTGCAACACAAATAAACTTGACTTGACTTTAAGGGCCTGTGAAAGAAATTACTGTAAATATAAGGATATGGTGTTCCGAAATTCAATTTAGTTGAGATGTATCAAAAAATTTGCCTCCCTCTCTCCACATTAAGAACGTTTTGTCACCATTATTGACTGAGGCCATCAGTCAGTGAGCAGCACAGCCATCCTTGCAGTCAAACACGCTCATGGCAAGATTAAACAATGCTATTTATTTAAAGGGATCAAATAATAATCAAGATATGGGTAAAAATGGAAGTAAAGTAACTGTTGGGGTTGAACAGTAACTGTTGGGGTCTAGATGTCTGCCTCAGACATCTAGAACTTTCTCTGGACCAAAGTGAGCGTCGCTGACAGTGTCAGTTGGCAGAAGGACATTAGTTACCATAGCAACAACACACTTAGTGGGGCAGCCACAGCTTTGGTCTATGAGGGCTCCAGCTTGGGAGCAGAAGGTGCCTAGAAGCAACATGGCCGCTCTGCTAAGGGACTTGGTTGACTTCAGTGATGAGACCTGACCAGCCTAAACTTACAACCACAGTGAACTTTCAAAATAAGAGTTCAATATACCCTACAAAATAAAAGCCCTCATGTTTTACACAGCAGGTAGCTGCAGCTTTGTGCTAAATATGACAGGTTTGACTCAAGCAGTGTTACACATGGGATTGGTCTGGCCTTTTAAAATGATGCTCACTGACAATTTCAAAATAAAAGCATCATACTTCCTTACCTACACTATGTTTAAAGCTGAGAAAAGAGTATATTGAGATGTTGGATTAGGATGAAGGATCCATGCGTGTGGTAGCTCTCATCCTTATGATACTGTCAAGATACTAGTGGGACAACATGCTAGTCATAGCCCACAGACTAATGGTAGCATTTAAGCTAATATTTGCATGTTAGCTTAGTTTAATATAAAAGCATGATATTTACTTACTTACTAAATGAAGTAAGTCCATTATTGTCAACATAACTGTGATAATGCACATTCTGTTGGTAGTGTCAACATGCTAGCTGCTCTACATGCTAGTGATAGCCGTCATGCTAACCTTAGCATATATCTGAAATGAGTATTTTAGCCTTATTTTGAAATAATAATTAGGTTTAACATACTAAATGGAGTGAGTCTATGTTAGTCAACAGGATGGTGACACTCCACATGCTACTGATAACATTTTAGCTAGCATTAGCATTTTAGCTACTTTTAGCTTATACACCCATGTTAAGTGGAATAAAACTATGTTAATCAGCATTATAGTGATAATGTAGATCCTACTGGTATTGTCAATATGTTAGTTGCTCCACATGCTTGTAATAGCCCTCATGCTATCATTACCCTTACAGCTAAAATAAGCATTGCCACTCATTACTGATGTGTTAGCTACGTTTAGCATACTGAATGAAGTAAGTCAATGTAAGTCCACATGCCAGTGACACCCCACATGCTACCGATAGCATTAAAGCTAGCATTAGCAATTTAGCTAATTTTACCTCATACACCCATATTTCCACATTAAATAGAATAAGTCCATGTGAGTAAGCATTATAGCAATAATCTAGATTCTACTCGTAGTGTCAAGATGCTACTTGCTCTTCATGCTCGTGATTCATGTCATGCTAACATTAGCCTTATAGGTAAAATAAGCATTTTAGCCTTTTTTTTTTTTTAATATATTAGCTATGTTTAGCATACTGATTGAAGTAAGTCAATGTAAGTCCACATGCTAGTGATACCCCACATGCTACTGACATCATTTAAGCTAGCATTAGCATTTTGGCCAATTTCAGCTCAGACACTACAGTTTGCATACTGAGTGGACAAAGTCATGGTTACTCAACATGTCAGTGATATTCCCCATCCTACAAACTTCCTTGTCAATCACCTTTGCATTGTTGATCATCTTTTGCATCGAAATGCCTCTTTTGGCTCTCACTGACACACACTTTGGCAGGCCCCTTTTAAATTTCTTCAGAAATTTTCTAGTTTATTAAATGTCATATTGTTGGAATTACAAACAGTCAGTCAATCTTGTGATTTTTTTTTCTTGCCGTTAAACTGATACTAAATGAATATGGCCTTGAGGAGTAGAATTTTCTTAAAAATGTCAAGCAGTGATTCCTCTAACTGTTGAAATGTTGCTTTCTAACGATCTTTATTACTTTTTACAAGTGGAGCTTGCAACTGGTTGCTACATGCTCATCCAGGAGGAGTGAATACTGCAAGTCAATGACTTGATGCAATCTGCTGGGCTTCCTTAGAAACTTTTTGAACTAATTAATTGAGCTTACTGTACTGTTTGATAACTAGGATCAATTGGAATGTATGTATGATTTAATTTAAAAAAAAAAAAAAAACTTTTTTGTAAAGTGCCTTGGGACAACATTTGTTGGGAATCGGCGCTATATAAATGAACTGAATTGAATTCAGTTGAACTGAACTTGTCTTGCTGGAACCCAAACTTGTTTCCAGTTGAACTGTCTACAAACCTGTGTTTCAGGGTGACATGATGAGGTGCACCACAGCAACGGCACCTGGCTGCAGACAGCTGTACAATCTGGCGTTGCTCGATTGTTAGCCAGACTGCTCTGTTGGACACTGGCGGTTCTTAAATATGTTTGTCCTACCACTGTTAAATGGGTAGCAGCACGGGAGAAGTTGATTTTCTTGGTGTTTTTGGAGCAAGGTGCAGAGGCTGTCTGAGCAATGATGATTGTGTGACACAGTGTGAATGTTGCGAACACAGAGAGGCGGACAGAGAAATCGTGAGGACAGGCAGATACCTGCTGTTAGGAGCTGATATTTCTACTTGAGAATTCAATGAACTCTATTCTGCAGAAGAAAATGTTTATGGTTTGTAAAGCATACTCTTTTACTTCTATTTTTTTTTTTTTTTTTTTTTTTTTTTTTTATTATTATTTTATTTTAGAGGCTGATGGAAGTCAGCTTGACGTATTATCTTTTCTTCTTTGGTTTTTTATTTTAAAAAAGAAGCAAGAGAAGAAAGGAAAGACAAAAAGAGTTGACATTTTTTACTAAACAAAGAGACTTTGTTTATTTTGCTTAACCCAAAAAAGTTTTACTCCCCCCCAGGATTACTGCCACCATCTCCAGAATATGCAAATTTGGTTCATTCTACAAGTTTTCCCTACTTCTTTTTTTCCTATTTTTCAGGTTTAAACCATTTTAAGTTATCTCACTGAGACTCGTCTTATTTTCCAGACAGATCTGTTTTAAACAAATTGTCAAAAAAAATTAATGTGAAAAAGATAAAAATTCTCTGGGGGTTTAGAGTTATGTGATAACAACTAAAGTGAAAAATGTGTAAATGTACTTCTTAAATTATATTAGTAATAATACTGGATCTAATTTAAGTCCAAGTAATCATTAAAAAATATTGAGATTTATAAATCAGTTGAGTTTTTTTGTTCTTGCACAAATTAACTTTGGATCATAAAGAGCTACTCATTTAACTTTATTTCCAGTTTTAACTATTCATGGCTCATCATTTTATTAAACTGAAGTTATTGCTTCTTCATTTTAAAAAGGGTCAGATCAGCAAAATGATGAAAAGTTGTTTATTTTCTTCTTGATACATGAATACAAAATGAAATAAAAATAGGAAATTCAAATAAATCCAATGTTTTTTTTCCTCCTTTCTTGTTTTATTCGAAATTGTATGTGACCCATGTTTCCATCGTCTCATTTGGAGGGGGGGGGGTCAAGAGAAGCACTGACCTAGAGGCATCCATTGAATGGATTTATTTATTACCGAGATCATTTCTTTCCCTGGTAGCTATCCCCAGCAGTCATTGAGCGAGAGAAGGGGAACCCCGCACCCCCTGGACAGGTCCCCAGTCCATCACAAAGCAACACAGAGACACACAGGACAAACAGCCATGCATGCACCTACCTGTCATGTTTTTGGACTGAGGGAGGAGACCAGAGAACCCGGAGGGAACCCACACATGTACAGGGAGGATATGCAAACTCCGTGCAGAAAGACCCCAGGCCGAGATTCAAACCTAGGACCTTCTTGAGGAAACCCCAGAACATATGGTGAACATACATGTTTTCTGTAGGCTTTAATGGGAACATTTCAAAGATAAATCACTTGCGACAATCTGTGCACCTGTGAATTCCCCTTAAGAGCTTTTGGACAGTCTTTTTTCTGCCACAAAGACAAGAAGAACACTTGAAGGGCCAAATTAATTGAACTTTTCAATTATGATCATGCTGCGTAATTACAGCAGATGTAAAATTAAACAGAGTTGTAGGTAGTAAAAACAATGTGGAGCTCTGGGGTGGGGGTCTGCTCTTGAAATGTACAAAAGTTTGCACCACTCTGGCTGAACTGATGAAATCTCATCTCATTGTGTCATTGAAAGCCAACTTGTTCTTTTTCAATTTTACTCCAGTTCAACTCAACTGAATTCAGTTCAATTCAGTATTGCAAAGGGAAATAAATTGTTGTCATAACTCATATCATCCAAGTATCTTCATAGAGTCATTGTGCATAGTGATGCTGTGGGCAGAAAGGATGTCCAGTAGCAGTCAGTCTTGAAATGAATCTAAGAAGGCCTCTGACTGAATGCCACTGCTGTATGACAGTCTGATGACTATCATGACATACTATCAGCTCAATATCTTGGCAGAAGAGACAATATTCCACAGCAACATGTCCTGGACAACACCATTAGTTGTTGCCATCACTGCTAATCCATCTCCTTTACTCTTTACATCTCTGTCTGGCCGTGTGGTCAGAAAGTCGGGCAGAGAGATGCTGGAGTCAGGGATATGATTCTTGTCTGCTATGATGGATGGAAGAGATGGTTTGAACTTCCTCCTTCTCTCTCTGCTTTTTAGTCCTGCTCTGAAACCGTAAAGCCTTCATTTAAACTTCTCATAGTTCAGATATTATTTGAGCTTTTGAGATGCGAATCAGCTGCTCTAAGTTGTAAAAAAAAAAAAAAAAACATTATTGCTATAACATCATACAACTGTCCAAAAGTAAAAAAGTAAGAACAAAAATCCTTTCAACTGCACACCATCAAAAACCAGGGGGAAAGTATCAGATTACCAGTACTGTAATCTTTGTATATCCTTTTGGGTTATTAGACCATTTTGTTATTGTTGGTGGGCATGTCAAGTCAAGTTTATTTGTATAGCACATTTCAGCAGTTCAAAGTGCTTCGCGTCATAAAAACATCAATCAAGTATACAGAAAATCATCAAAATCAGGATCATCAAGCAAATATAGTTCAATGTTCTACTTACTACTGATCAAAGGTAACTCTAAACAGGTGGGTTTTTAACCTTGATTTAAAATCAAAATCATCAAGCAAGTATACAGCAAATCATCAAAATTGTCAAGCAAATACACATGAATATCATTGAAATCATTGAGCAAATATCAATGCATCAAAATCATAAGGATTATCAAGCAAATATCATCAACAAATGCAGTTCAATGCTCTACTTACTACCAATCAAAGGCAACTCCAATGAGGTGGGTTTTCAGCCTTGATTTAAAGGAACTCAGTGTTTCGGCTCTTTTGCAGTTCTCTGGAAGCTTGTTTCAGATTAGTGGAGCATAAAAACTGAAAGCTGCTTCTCCATGTTTGGTTCTGGTTCTGGGGATGCAGAGTAAATAGAACCAGAAGACCTGAGTGGTCGGGAAGGTTGATACAATGACAATGGCTCTTTAATGTATTTTGGTGCTGAGCTGTTCAATGATTTATAAACCAGCAGAAGTATTTTAAAGTCTATTCTCTGAGCTCCAGGGAGCCAGTGGAAGGACTTTAGAACTGGGTGGCGTGCTCTATCTTCCTGGGTTTAGTGAGAACGCAAGCAGCTGCAGCTGTCTGATTTTTTTTTTTTTTAGGCAGATCTGTTAAGACAATGTTGCAGTAATCAATGCGACTAAAGATAAATGCATGGATGAGTTTCTGTAGTTTTTGTTGAGACATTAGTCCTTTGATCCTGGAAATATTCTTCAGGTTATAGAAATAAAATTGAATAAATCAATTAAATCAACTAAATCAATTTTGCTTTTTTCAGAGGTCTACACCAACGAGGCTGGAGCCGTTATGTACCATAACCGTATGTACCGTAACACCGGCTGTCAAACCAAGCCCCAGATGTGTGCAGTTGGGACACAGTTCTTCATGAAAATTCTCCAACCCATGTTAAAAGTATAGATTGGTTAAATATTGTATCTGCAATGCGGTATTTTTTTCCCCCAACAAATGACATTTCGCCAAATAATGGGTTAGTCTTGCTAGTATTAATTTTCGTTTATTTAAAGGCATACATGTGACCCCAAAGTGTTTTGATGTTGGAACCAACACTTCAGTTTGTGCAAACAGGTGCGTTATTGTCCCTCACACAAGTAAAGCAACAACTGTTGTCTGATATTGAAGAAGAAATGACGCCAATAAAGAGACCCCATGTGGAGCGGACCAAGGTGGGTGATAACACTTTAGAATGCAGCTCTACTATGAACATACAGAGCCAACAAGATCCCACATATGACCCTAAAGACTCCATAAGTACTTTGTTAGAGATGCCTGAACACATGTAAGCAAAGCTGTGCCAACAAATGTTTTCTAAAGGTATTTTCATAAAATATTTGTAGAGTCTGTTTATTTTTGTATGGTTTTTTGTTTATATACTTTTAAATTTTCAATCAAGAATGGACCCTACAACACCAGCCTACAGAACAGCTACTTATATAGTTTATGAAAAGTGCCTTTTGGAACTTTTTGAGGCATCTTCTGTGTGTCAACGAGTGACAAGGGTACAGACCAGAACAATTGGAACTTTTCTTTGTGTAGAGCAGCACTGTGACTTCTTAAGAAAATGCAACAGTCAGCCACTACATGGAGGTACTCTGGCAAAGAATCTCCAACTTTCAGTCGCTGTATATTCCAGTGGTGGCTCATTTTCTAAAGTTGCACAAGTAATGATTTTATAATTAATGCTTCACATTTGTTCGTGTTAAATATTTGCATGTTATAAAGTTTTGGATTTTAGCAGATCTTCCAGGCAATGAGGCTTAAAATGTTCCAGCACAACACATATAGATGGCATGCCAAACTTTTTATTGAGCCAGCTATTAAACACACATGGAAGTCAACACAGGATAGGAAAATGGAGACGCTTAAGGACAAAATGTCATACTTGGTTGGTGACATGAGGGCTAAGTATGCACTGATACTTGACTGTCATTGTTTTTTTTTTTTGTTTTGTTTTTTTTTATTACTTTTGGCTTAACTCTCAATTTTTATAATTAATTGGGGCCTGCCTTAGCAATGCATAGGAGAGCAGTGCAATGCATTGCTAAGCAATGCATTGCACTGCTCTCCTATGCATTGCAATTGAGGCACCTGTTACTCTCCACCTCGAAACTGCTTTCTCCGTTAATGTGGCCCGAACTGTAGCGTGCACCCCCACAATATATATATCAAAAATTCTGGCTCGTTCTCGAGATGTCTGCTATTACGCAACGATTCGCTTCGACTTACCATGGCAACGTAATTAGCGAAAAACTATCCCATATAAAGTCAATGGAGCAAGGTCCTGAAGACATCTTAAAAAAACCCACTATTTTTGAGGATTTACTGTTTCATCATGGTTTCGCCTACAAACACCATTCAACACTCAGTTTGTAGATACGTCCGTGCTGTGTTCGGAAGTGAACACAATATGTTGATACCTCTGACGGTTTTTCCACAACACTCCTCTAAGTGACCCCAAGTTTTACGAAAAATGATTATTTTAGAGTGTAACTGCAATTAACTGCCGCTCTGTTAGAGCGTGGGAGCAAGGGGATTTCAGAGCCCAGATTATTTTTCAACTCGCCGTCACGCCTACAAGTATTGCTCAAACGACATGATTTACGGTCATGATATCGAGCCACTCGGTGGCTTTCAAAAAATGTTTTCAAATTTCCTCTCGGGCTGATGGTTTTCTTTCAAAGTGCTTCAGAGTAAAGTGTCATCGGAGGATAAGGGGGATGCTTGGCCATTCATTTTCCTGCCATTTTCATGATCTCACCACCTTTCCCACACATTCTTTTACTCGTCCCTGCTTTCACTGTGAACGAGGTACAAATGTGAGTCGCGGGACCAACGAAGATGAAAGACGCTCATGCTTTGAGAATTTTTCCCATACCTCTTACGATTCCCGAACGGGAAGGAGTTGTTTCGAAAAGCTTTCTCAGTCAGGCTGCCTGCCTCAGACATCTAGAACTTTCTCTGGACCAAAGTGAGCGTTGCTGACAGTGTCAGTTGGCAGAAGGACATTAGTTACCATAGCAACAACACACTTAGTGGGGCAGCCACAGCTTTGGTCTATGAGGGCTCCATCTTGGGAGCAGAAGGTGCCTAGAAGCAACATGGCCGCTCTGCTAAGGGACTTGGTTGACTTCAGTGATGAGACCCAACCAGCCTAAACTTACAACCACAGTGGACTTTCAAAATAAGAGTTTAATATACCCTACAAAATAAAAGCCCTCATGTTTTACACAGCAGGTAGCTGCAGCTTTGTGCTAAATATGACAGGTTTGACTCAAGCAGTGTTACACATGGGATTGGTCTGGCCTTTTAAAATGATGCTCACTGACAATTTCAAAATAAAAGCATCATACTTCCTTACCTACACTATGTTTAAAGCTGAGAAAAAAGTACATTGGGATGTTGGATTAGGACGAAGGATCCATGCGTGTGATAGCCCTCATTCTTATGGTAGTGTCAAGATGCTAGTGGAACAACATGCTAGTCATAGCCCACAGACTAATGGTAGCATTTAAGCTAATATTTGCATGTTAGCTTAGTTTAATATAAAAGCATGATATTTACTTACTTACTAAATGAAGTAAGTCCATTATTGTCAACATAACTGTGATAACGCACATTCTGTTGGTAGTGTCAACATGCTAGCTGCTCTACATGCTAGTGATAGCCGTCATGCTAACCTTAGCATATATCTGAAATGAGTATTTTAGCCTTATTTTGAAATAATAATTAGGTTTAACATACTAAATGGAGTGAGTCTATGTTAGTCAACAGGATGGTGACACTCCACATGCTACTGATAACATTTTAGCTAGCATTAGCATTTTAGCTACTTTTAGCTTATACACCCATGTTAAGTGGAATAAAACTATGTTAATCAGCATTATAGTGATAATGTAGATCCTACTGGTATTGTCAATATGTTAGTTGCTCCACATGCTTGTAATAGCCCTCATGCTATCATTACCCTTACAGCTAAAATAAGCATTGCCACTCATTACTGATGTGTTAGCTACGTTTAGCATACTGAATGAAGTAAGTCAATGTAAGTCCACATGCCAGTGACACCCCACATGCTACCGATAGCATTAAAGCTAGCATTAGCAATTTAGCTAATTTTACCTCATACACCCATATTTCCACATTAAATAGAATAAGTCCATGTGAGTAAGCATTATAGCAATAATCTAGATTCTACTCGTAGTGTCAAGATGCTAGTTGCTCTTCATGCTCGTGATTCATGTCATGCTAACATTAGCCTTATAGGTAAAATAAGCATTTTAGCCTTTTTTTTTTTTTTTTAATATATTAGCTACGTTTAGCATACTGAATGAAGTAAGTCAATGTAAGTCCACATGCTAGTGATACCCCACATGCTACTGACATCATTTAAGCTAGCATTAGCATTTTGGCCAATTTCAGCTCAGACACTACAGTTTGCATACTGAGTGGACAAAGTCATGGTTACTCAACATGTCAGTGATATTCCCCATCCTACAAACTTCCTTGTCAATCACCTTTGCATTGTTGATCATCTTTTGCATCGAAATGCCTCTTTCTACACACACACACACACACACACACACACACACACACACACACACACTCTCACACACACACACACACACACACACACACACACACACACACTTTGGCAGGCTCCTTTTAAATTTCTTCAGAAATTTAAAAGTAGTTGTATTCACACTATGCATCTCAAAGCACACTCTGTAAAGTTTGGAAGTTATACAATGATGATTCTGAGGAACAAGGACATAATTGACTTGCAGCTAGTTCAGGTAATTGAAAATAAATGCATAGCCTACTTGTGCTGATGTTAAAAAAACACAAAACATAGGATTTTTTTTGCCCTTGTAGAGTAATGAAGTGGGTGGAAGTTACCATATGGAGCCAAAAATGCATACAAGAACAAATCAATATCACCCACTACTATGATGTTTGACACATAGAAAAGGATATTTTTTTGAGTTGTATGGTGAATTTTATTAACATGTTAACCTGTATTCAGTGAATTACTTACTGTGTTTCATTAATGTTTGTTCTTTAGGGCTATCCAAAAAGATGGTTAAAGATAGCAAAAAACAAAGATTGCACAAAACAAAGCTACGTAGTCTAAAGAATCACATCTACTGGACTGCTGCTTCCTCCAGGACTCTGCAGGAAAGACTGGCCAAGTGGACCTCCATTCTTAACCCTGTGCAACACATCCACATACATGATGATCCTGCTTTCCCTCAGTATTTACATGCACTACGCACATCAAGGGATAAAAGCAAATGGTTAAAACCAGGTTCTTATTTTACTGTTAACTATATAATTTATTCATACAATCTTTTTAGTTATATCTTTATTACATCTACACCAGCATTCTGCAGGCTAGAGAACCTGCTCACCTCCAAAAAGATTCTCAAGGATGTAGAAAAGCTCAGCCCCCACTTGCAGACTTCTGCTGTGAAGCTTTCCACAGTGTCATTCTGCACTTTGCCCCGAAAATTTCTCAGTCTACTTTCCTGGGAATGCTGTGCAGGTGAATAACTGTATAGTATAGTGTTATTATCCCTCTATATTTATGATCTTACTTTGTCCCATATTCAAATATTGTGTGCTTTTTATTTGATTAGTTTTAAGTGTGGCACTTCAAACAAACAAATACAATCCTCTTCTACTTTATTTTATTAGGCTTTACCTGGTGGCACTGCATTTCAATGAAAATGTTCAACGTCTGCAAGCTACAACCTCATCTGGACAGCCCATGTACAGAATGTCCTTCCCCAAGTTCAAGAAGGGAGAAGGATCAGCTAAGCCTATCAAAACACCAGAAACTTTCAGTAAGCCTTACTGCATTAGTCACTATTAGTATGCTAACTTGATTTTAATAAATCAAAAATCATATTGTGTTAATAGTTTAACTTTTTTTTTTCTTGCACCACAATAACAAAGTAAAGTTTTTATACAGAGCAATAAACATGAAGCAAAGTGAATACACATTGAGACACACAGGCTAAATTTCAGGATGATCCATCATGCATGTCAGTTGGTTGGATACTTCCTCCACTCTGGCAGTAACCTAAAAGTAGTATTTAATTTATAATGTAGAAATGATTGAATAATAGCCAGTGTATTAGTAAATCACACTTACCTTGGGAATTTCTCTACAGCATAGATTTTCAACTTCGGTTGGGACTGTAGAACAGTTACAACAGGTACACCTAAATGAATGAATTGGATAAAGATAAATATTTATTTTGAATAGGAAGCTATAAAAAAAACCCATGTGTTTGTAAAGTTGTCAAGTATTTTAGTGACCACGAGATCTCCATAAAAGATAAAAGTTTGCAGGAGAAATGTTACAGATAATGTATTTCTGATTACAGTTGTAATTTGAAGTAAGGAAAACATCAGGCTATTTGATCATGAGAACGATAAATTAATAAATTTGTATGAGCATTTTGTCCATTTCAATCAAGAGACCAACACAAAAATAAGATACTTAAATTATTACAGACAGATCTCTGGTCTGTGGAGCAACAGTAACGAGAAATTCAGACCAAAGCATTGCAGTTCTACATAATATACACCATAAGTGAATGATTTACATGTGAAAAGGAAGGATTTAAAAGCATATATCCACTTTAAACCGTCTAAGCTGTTTATTTTGCAGTAGAGAGTTGTTGGAAGGGTATTGTTAATAAACTAAAGCTGTTAGCATAAACTGTTTAGTTTGTTAATATCAATGTAGTTTTGTGGTTGAATTACGAGTGTGTATGTACTAGTGTGTGAGTGTGTATCTATTTTACACAGAACAGGAACCTCAGTCTTTCTTAAAAGAGAATCTGTAATCAGGTGTCTGTCAGATGATTGCATCTGCTGCTGGGTTTTAATCAGATACTGTCCACTAAGGTGCCAGCTGGTGAATCTCTTCTGTGATTCCTGAAAGTTAAATGCTGATGATTGGTTTTGGAACAGCATATGTATAAATTGTTCTTTGTTGATGAGGTCTGGGGAAATTACAAGAGTTTGGAGGAGCTGGTTCTCAGCCCACTTCTTCAGCCCTAACTCCATGTGCTGAGCCTTTGTTGGGTGCAGCAGCTATCCTGTTTCTGGTAATGTTTGCTTTCTTTAGAATACATTTTTTTGTAAAACATAATAAAGGTTTTATATTTGTTATGTTATTCACAGTGTTGAAAAAGATGTCCAGATGCTGACACAATTTAACCAACCTTACCTTGGTGGGCCTTGCAGACTGCTGAAATGGAACTGATGGAGCACATACACAAGCATGACTGACAGCTCTAAGACCTTCCTCCTGGCTCTGATTGGTTGTTTTCTGACTGAGGGGTGTATTTCTTTAGATAGAACTGGAAGCACTGGGAGGAGGCAGAGGAGCTTGATTTTTTTTTTTTTTTCACAGATTATCTGTCTTATACTATACTGTCACAACATAGTGACAGTTTTAACAAATATGTAAAAAATAAATTCTTTATGAAAGTTACCTACTGCAGCTTTAAGGGTGCTATCTTTATTTTTTTTTTTTTGTGCAAATTGTGACATTTTCCTGTAAATTTCTTTAATTCTGCAATATTTAGCCTAACACCGTCTTAGTGCTGTCCTTTTTGGGTTGAACGGTGGCTACTGCAATCAAATTTTCCTGTTGGCTGCAAATGGTTCAGCTTAGTTGATGTCTACATCACATTCTCGCATTCAGGTACAAAACCATCTGACTCAGGCATGCCTCCGTGGCAAGTCAGGAGTTGGAATTACAAACATCAATCGATAGTGATTTATTTGCAATGTCGACATGGAGTGGAATGGGTCTCCTCTCCGCTCTGACTGCAGGTGGTTTGCTGCAGGATGACTGTGTGAGACTGACTGCAGTGCATAGGAAGTCCTCTCCTCTTGCTCAGTCTGGACAGTTACTGAAGAGCGATTGGTGCTTTCACATGTTGTTGCCAACATGTTACCAACAACACAGAAAAAAAAATCACTAGATTTGTCACTGGTTTTTTTTTTTTTAAAAGAAAAAAAAATGTTGCTGGAGGTATCTGAAAATGCCCTAAATATAGCCCTGCTTAACCCCCTCCTGCTCATCCTCACAGTTGGCCATGCTCCTCAGTGTCTCTTGGCATCTCCCACTTCGGTGGAATTTTTCAAAAATTGTCTGAGAATGATTTCATTATTATGATTTCATAGGGGGTTTAATTACATTTTAAATTGAGATAATTTCCTTGAGAGCATGCTAACAAGTCTTAAAGATCTAGCTCTGGATCACTTCTAAAGAATATGGGCAGTAGTTCTCTGGCTGTTTGTTTTAAGATATATTTCCGTAGGATTTAGGAGTGCATTGTGTATCTCTGCTTTAAGGATTCAACAATTTTGGTTGGAGCAAAATTTTGCTCAGCAACCAAAAGAACAAGGATTTGAGAAAGCTCTTAAATCTATGACAAGCTTGGTATCTCAAGAGAAAAGTCAGCAGCATGTTTACAATCAGCCACAACATCACCTCTGCCACAGGCTGCCTTCTTTTTTTTTCCTTTAGCCAAAAAATTTTTGGCTAAAGGAATGTGAAGCCCTATCAACATGCCTAGAGTACACAGTCCCAGTCTGCCTCTGACTCTGACTTCATGATGTCATCACAAAGATGGATTTGGAAACAAATAGATGCCAAACCCTTGTTGCAGTTGCAAAAGAAAAACTGCAAAAATAAATTATACTTAAGAACTAGTAAATTTCTGAAGAAATTTAAAAGGGGCCTGCCAAAGTGTGAAGTGTGTTGTGGAAAAACTGTCAGAGGTATCAACATACCATCTTCACTTTTGAACACAGCAAGGACGTATCTAAAAACTGAATGTTGAATGGCATTTGTAGGGGAAACCATGATGACACAGTAAATCCTCCAAAATAGTGGGTTTTTTAGGATCTCTTCAGGATCTCGCTCCATTGACTTTGTATGGGGTAGTTTTTCGCTAATTACGTTGCCATGGTAACTCGAAACGAAAAGTTGCGTAATAGCACACATCTCGAAAACGAGCCGGAATTTTTGATATATATATTGTGGGGGTGCAGCTACGGTTCGGACCGCATTAATGGAGAAAGCAGTTTCAAGGTGGAGAGTAATAAGTGCCTCCATGCATTGCTTATGGCAGGCCCCAACTAGAAGAATAAAAATATTTCAAATAAATTTTAAAAAATGATGACTGGATTTTGTTTCAATGGGGAGAATATCTGCTTGTAAGTAAAACCAAAGAACACATTCCAGTTGGTTTGGTCTCCATTAATTAAATACATCACTGAGTGACACTGGGTGCCTTGGCATAAGGGACCAAGGGGTGTGGAGATGCTGGGATTGGGGCGGGTCCCTAGCTGGCATTTAGGTGCTGCCCTGGGGTGGTGGAGGGTCTGGCATGTAAGTGTCAGTGGTGGGATGCAGTTGCTGGCACTGAAGTGGGGTTGAGCTGTGGCCTGGTGTGCTAATATTGTCTGGCCTGGTTCCCTGACCAGTCAGCGGTTGATTACCCCCTTTGATGTTCTGTTGACCGCATCCTGAAATGGTGTGCTCCCTTTGGGTGAAATATGGCTCCTCAGGAGTGTGGGGCTGGTTGTGGGCTGCAGGGCTATGCTGGGGCATCCCGGCCTCTTGACCTACCAAGGGGGTTGCTTACTAGATGGAATGGTAGTGTACCCTCCCTACCATGGTCCTTCCGGGTTCTCCCCTGCTTGGTGCTGGGTGGTCCTTATGCCGGGGGCTGGTGCAGGTCCTGGGTCACCAGGGGACTGGGTTCCATGCTTGGCTGACGCCCCGGGACATATCGATGTGGCTGAGGCAGGGGTACTCGTCACCCTACGTCTCACCCTGTACTTTGCTGCTCTTGGGTGCTGTGTGTTGCAGGGCTATGTACCTCCAGGTGACAAACCCACTCACATACACTCACTCAACACAAACAGAAATACACACACCAATGCACTGACACACAAACAATCCAAATTGTTGAAAATCATACAAACACAGGTTGCCATTACATCAATGTGGCCTACTACTGTGGCCTACTGATGACTAGTCTTTGTTCAATAAAGTTAAACATACAATTAGGATATCCGTTTTTGTGGAGCAAAGCTGCCATGGCACATGTGGCCAAAAAGCTTCTTAATATGGTGTGCCTGAATTACCAAGATAGGACACATTGAGAAAAAAAATGATTAGCAAAACAAAAAACCCACCAGGGGAATAAAGCCTGGTTTAAAATCAAATTTATTGTGTATTAAGTAATGTATTAAATATAAACACAAAGTGTACCTCTGGGATCTATACCACATTACAGTGAAAAATAAGCTGGTATTAGAAAATATAAAATACAAAGATTTCATAATATTTTAACAACAGTTTAGCATTTTAAGAGCTTGTGGTAGGAATCCGTGTTACAGTGCGAGGAGTCTCTGACAATGTTTTAAACTCTGTTGCTGCAACGGCCCTGAAACAGATCGCTAGCAAAGGGTACGAACAGTCCAGTAACCTTCTCAGCTCACCTCACGTTTTATCTGCCAGGTTGCTGTCTCTGCATCAGATCCCCTGCGGTTTGATCTTCTCTCTTTATGTTGATATATCATTCCTAGTGATGTGTCCCTCTACTACCATATTATCTGTAAGTTTAACAATCAGCTTTTCCTTATATGTGGATGGCACAGCCATGTGTTAAAAGTGTAAACGGCAATGGACTGAACCGGGTGCTCCTCATAACTGAGTTTGAGACGTTTTAATGTGGACTGATTCTGGTCTCTCAGTCAGGAAGTTTAGAATCCAGAAACAAGTGGCAGCATTCAGGCCAAGCAGGAGAAGTTTCTCTTTTAGTTTCTCTTGGAAATGATTGTATTAAAAGTTGAGACACTGCAGGACTTCATAGAAAAATGAATTGTGTACAACGCTTGTAAAACAAAATCTGTATTGTGTATATTTAGATCAGTTAGATCTCTTGTGGCAGAAAGAATCAACCTTAGGTGGGGAGGTTGGAGGTGATCAGTTAGGATTAATATACACTGTGGTGAAAAAGCCACAACAGATTCTGCTGAACATTCTTAAGAACTTTCATTTTGTCTTTTGGACTGAGAAATGGATGGCTCCCTCTTAACAGAAATAATCCTCCACCAGGACCAGTCTCAGTGTGAGCGGCCATCTACCTTGGTCCACTGGAGGTTGACGTATGGTTTTTGTAACAACTCAGACTGATTGCAGTAGATCTTTAATGGTTATATCTAATCATCCTAGTCATCCCCAGTGCTCTACAAAAAAAGAGTTATGTTTTCATCTATGTAAAAAAAAACAATAAAAAAAAACATGCAATGTTTTGCTGCAATTGCACAGACTGTATCAACCAGAGAAGGATAAACTTGATTAAAGCATGTGAATAAAAAGGGAAAAAAGAAACAGAATTTTTTTTAAAATAAGTCTAATCATTTGACCTCTGGCATGCCATGCATGCTTCGGGGTGGGTTCGTAGAAGGGTCAATTTTTATTATTAGTTTCAGCACTGGAGCAACAAAGCAAAGAATATCTTCACTTCAGACCTTGTCGCTATCTCAGCTCATATTGATGCTGAAGATGAACCCAAGATTAGTGAAGTGTTAAAATCAGCAAATAAGTGTGCCAAATCAAATGAAAACAAGAGAAACATGGACATCAGACAGAAAACAACACATACGTTCACAGCCCATTCATTGTTTGTGTCGGTCATGTTGAGAGAAAATAGCTGTATTGATTTTCCTGATTTCCTGTGGTTGACAGCAGTTGCAACACACACACATGTTCTATAGGCAACATTCATATCCACAAATTATACATTGCACACATATACACACAAACACAACTCCATCTCCACTTGCTGCTAACAACTGATTGGTGGATTAGACGAGGTGACTAAAAGCAGCAAGGTAATCTTCTCTCATTATTTCAATTACCAGGCTAAATGCAGCAATCAACTGCATAATGATGGCTTCTGGGTGAGAGACGGAGAGAGGCAGAGGGAGAGAGAGCAAAAGGGGAGATGTGAAGAGAAAAGGTGGCAGAAGACTGAAATGGACTGAAAATGGGAATGATATTTGTGTTGATCTTGGAGAAACACAGATATTTGGAGAAAAGAAATACCTTAATGAAACCTTTGGTGGAACCACCTCGCTAACAATTGGTGTGTTCTGGGGTTACATGGGGTATCAGTGAAGGATGGGGGGTTCACTGACTCTATTTAATGAGTGAACTTCTAATCATCGCAGTCACAAAGGAGGCAAGGGGTATAGTACTCAAGTCATAAAACTATTATATCAGCATTTTAAGGATAAACTTCTCATGGGATAGAAATACCAAAAAGTCTATTTTAACAACTGGCTAGATTTTACAAAACATTTTGAAAATTGGCAAACAAATATTCATATTGCATATCATATTCTAAATTTATATATTTTATCTCTATTAAACATAAACACACCACTGTGGACACCGATGTCAGTATGTTGTAAGGCATGACATGTAAATGACATGTCAGGCAAAAAAGTTTTGGCACTTTCCATTGAATGTAAAATACTAAATTGAATATTTCTCCTCCACCCATCCATCTGTTATTTTCTGCATATCTGGGGTCGGATTGAAAATGTTGCTCAAACAGTTGGTAATATCAAGGAGCAGCACATGTGGAGCCTCCACAAAGGTTTTCCCAGTGTAGTGTCAGAAGTCAACCCTTCTTCACCGAAACTCTTCTGTAAAAAAAGCAAAGGGTAATTCTTTTTGTTTCATAATGTTGGAAAGCTAATTGACAAGCAAAGCTGCAAACAGATAGTTTGGCACCTGAGAAAGACACACGCATTGACTCATGTAAACTTTGACAAAAGTCACATGACTATCATACAATACATTTCTTTAATGATTAGTTTGTTGTTTTAGATGTGTGGGCACATTGAGACATTCAGTGACTTTGGATATTGACTTTATATTACTTTATCTTGTATGTCTCTCTCTCTCTCTTTCTCTGTCAGCGTTCAGCCCTACTGGTAGGATAGATCTGCAACTATCAAAAAATTTCAATTAATGCATCTTTGCACTTCAGTGGATACACATTTCATGTGTTGAAATATAGGCATTTTCAGGGTGTCCAAACTAATATTTCATTGCCACTCAAAATCCAAGATAAATGGGGCAATCTGCCTTTCATAGGAAATCATGTTCATAAGCAAGACCCTATAAGGTTTTTTTTATTCAATCACTGGACACAAAAGTTGTTCCTAAAACTTACTATGTCACAAACCACAACTCCAGTAACTCCAGTAACTCCAGAAACAACAGGTACAAGTAGAGTAAGATGATCATTGCAACTTCCAACTCCTCCTTGGCACCAATTGTAAATGACTTTATCCAATTTAATCATATTGGGTATGATACATTATCCACCATGGCAGTCTGCTGGCTCGAGCATTTTACATGTTCAAGTGGAGGACAGCAAGGGTTTCTGGAGCAACATGTTGATGGTGGTCTCTTCTGCCTTCCATCAACAGTTATTCTTTTATGGTTCACATGAAGGTTGAAAAGTGAGATACATATTTTAAGTTGCTTTAGATTGGTTTTAATAGTATAAAATAATGATGTTTCTGAAGTAGGATCCAAAAGAGTTAATAAATTTAGTGGCCCTTCTACCAAAAACACTTGGTGTAAAGGTAAAGGTGTAAATTGGGAAACTTGCTTTGACCCCTGCAAAGGTATGCTGAAATTAATTCAGTGTTAGGATAATTTGTATTAGTTGGAAATGATTGCATGTGATTTTAATTTATTAAAGATTTCTGCATGGTTCACTATTTAGAAAATGGTGTTTCACATTTTTAAACACCAGCATTTTAGCCTATCACTGTAAATGCATGCTAGTGTTACCACTGACCTTTCCGGTCTGCTCAAAAAGCATTACTGTTTAAAAGTTTCAACCCATCATTTGACCTTCATGTCTGACTCATTTTTGTTACCATTTTCTCTCTTGCTTTGCCTCCCACCACCCCCAGCGCAGTCTGTTTGATTGACAGGTTGGACAGATGCTGCTCTGGAAACAGGTAACCTGATCTACAGAGCCCATCTGGTCAAAGCTCTCTTGAGTTCACGCTTTACACACACACACACACACACACACACACACACACACACACACACACACACACACACACACACACAAACGATTCACTTTCACACGCAGTGAAAGAACCAAACATTTACACTTGAACACAGATAAATATGAAGCAGCATTAAACAAATATGGAGAATAAACACTGTCTCTCACAGTACACACGTGTTTGTTCTTGGTTTGCATTGATGTGAATGTTACGTGTGAAGGTCTTCAGACAACTGAATAAGGATTTGTAGAGTCATGTTGAACTATACAAGACCTTTATACTATACTGCACAGATCTCAAACCTCCATGACTAGTATCTCAGTGCTGGAATTAGACAGATATCATTCCAAAGTGATCATGAGGAAGATCACTAAATGGGCTAAGATGAGCTTTATATTAAACAGCTGACACATAATCGACACTTTGGATTTGATTATCAGCAAGGGTGTAAATATCTTCAAAGTCTCAGTAATTGAAGTCACCCTGTCTGATCATTAGGCCCGAGCAGCTAAGTGCTGCGAAAGCCTATTGTATCTGAAGGATTTCTTCTTATTATTATTATTAGGCATGAGCAGTGAAGCACTGCGAAGGCCTATTGTAATAGCAAGATTTCTTCTTATTAGCCCCAAGCACATAAGCACTGCAAAGGCCTATTGGAATTGAAGGATTTCTTCTTCTTCTTCTTTTTACTATTATTATTAGGCCCGAGCAGCTAAGTGCTGGAAAGGCCTATTGTGATTGAAGGATTTCTTATTAGGCCTGGGCAGCAAAGCACTGTGAAGGCCTATTGTATTTCAAAGATTTCTTCTTATTATTAGCCCTGAGCAGCTAAGTGCTGCGAATGCCTATTGGAACTGAAGGCTTTCTTATTATTAGGCCCAAGCAACTAAGTGCTAAGGCCTATTGTAGTTGAAGGATTTCTTTTTCTTGTACTCCCAAAAATGTAAATTTCAGGGCCGAAACATATTCAAAAACTCAGCAAACTTTACCCAAAATTATCCCCCATGAGAAATTAAAGGTTTTTAATGGAATCAAAAGTGGGCATGGCCAAACTGCTCTACGTAGGTAGATCATCTCAAATCAAGAAAAAAAAGTCTCTTGGAGGTATGTCCTAAAATGTACAGGGAGGTGGCCATTTTGGGTCAAAGGGCAAATTTTTGTCATTTTTCAATTTTTCTGACCTCAACTTTAATGAAATCCTCCTAGGGATTTTGAGCTACTGGCTTCATTTTTGATCAGTATATAGTTAAGGGATGGGGCAGTAAAAGTTATCAAAATCTTGAGTTTTTGAGCATGTTTAGGGGGTGTGGCTAAGTAGCGAACTTGTCATTCTCGTCAACACAAACGAAACGTTATAATTTTCACATAAAAAGGTTAATTTGCTCCAAACTGACCCATCCATGTAGGGATGGGTCAGTAAAAGTTATCAAAATCTTAAATTTTTGAACATGTTTAAGGGGTGTGTCAAGTGACAAATTTGGAGTACTCGCCAAAGCAAACAAAATGCTATAACTTTCACATACAAAGGCCAAGATCCACCAAACATGGTCATCTCAGGTTGGATTCTCGATGATGCTATGATGTGATAAGCTGACATCATCTAAGCCCCACCCGCACAGAACAGGTAGTCACTTTTTTTACTTGGAAAGCTCCATCTCTGACCCCCTTAACCTAATCAAGATGATCTTGTGTCAGAAGACAGATAACAAGTTGGTCTCATTTGGCTTAAAACACCAAGGTTTTTCGGTAGAGGGTGTGGCTGTGGCATGGCGATGTCAGACATGCCGTTGCCATACGTTTGGCTCTAAATTCTACAGTTTTAAGCCGAGATGCGCCAAACTCACTAGGACTGATCCTAATTGAACCTTGTTCAGAAATCCAGCCCAGTATTTGGTGGGCATGGCCTAATTCCTCCACAGTGCTAAATTGAAATGTTTAAAAATCAGCCCCAAGCCATGCTTTGACTGACAGTCATGAAACCTGGTACACGTGTATTATCTCAGGACCTACAAAAAAGTCTGTTGGAGCCATGGTCTAAACCCAACAGGAAGCCGGTTATTTTGGATCAAAGTCATCAGGAAGTTCTCGCCACTTTGTCGTCACAAAACAGGAAGTGACAATAACTCCTGTCAAACTTTGAAGACATGCCACTTGTCTCATACTGATGTGGACTGAAGGAAATTTAGGAGATCTACCAAATGCTCCACCTGGTGGACGGTTAAACGAATGGCGTGAGAACATTGACGACAGCATCAGGGTAGCGGTGCTGGAGCTCCCGCGGTTGTAGTTATTTATATTACAACAATATAAATACTAAATGTCAAACTCTGCTTTGTAATCACTAATGCCAAGACTTCAGTTATTTTTCAATAAGAACATTGCTGGTTTCTAACAATTGTTTCCTGACATTACAAATGTCCTTCGGGTTAGTGGAAAGTTTAAAACTTTCTGGAAGTTTGTTCCATTCTGTAATGCTTTTGAATGAGAAGGCTGTCTGTGCAAATGCCGAGCTGCATTTGGGTTCTCTGCATTACAGTTAGTAAACGTGGACCTCCTAGTTGTCAGCATTTCAGAGGTGGAGGCATGGTATTATTCACAATTTTGAAGATAAGCTGCACATTCGAGGACGGAATTAAGTTGTTAAAGGTACCTCAGTGGCTTTTTACCTGGCACTTTCAGGGCCTGGTTATATCAGGATTTTAAAGGCTTTATTGTCGTTTCATTTGCTTGAGACCAACATGAAATACAATAATTAATGTGAAAAATTATCATTACTTCCAAATAGGTTTTTGGAGCATCATAAGTCAGTGTATTTCTAATGTGTCTACAGACAAACTGTATTTTAAAGTATTAGAAACTTTTTTAATGTGATTTTTGAAGGTAAAAGTTGAATCCAAAGCAAGTCCTAAATATTTTAAAGCCTCTCCTACTTTAAGTTGACTATGGTCTGCAGACTTCAATTTTCTTGTTTTTGTAAAGTACATTGCCACTCTTTTATCTACATTTAGTGTGAGTGAGGCTGAATTAATCAGTCTGAGATGTTTACCGTAACACTGGTTATTTTAGGAGCTACACTGGTGACATCATCTCCATGCACATAAACAGCAGTGTTATCCGCATATATCTGTATGTCCACATCACCGCATAGAGATGGGAGATTGTTTATGTAAAGTGGAAACAGCAATGGGCCCAGAACTGAGTATTGTGGGACACCCATGTGACTATAGTCTTAGATGTTGATAACTTGGTATTAAACTATATGCACTGGACACGGTCACAGAGACAGGATTCTACCCTTTGCAGTGCTCTGGGAGCCAAATTATAATTACTCAGTTTCTTCACCAGAACAGAATGATTGACCGTGTCAAACAGCTTGCATAGGTACAAAAACATGACTCCTATGACCCCACCTTTGTCCAGCTTTGCTTTTACAACCTCAATAAAAAAAAAAACAGCATGCAGTTTTGGTGGAATGGCTTTTTCTATATCCACACTTCACTGGATGTAACAAATTATTTTATTAAGATGTTTTAATTGCTCCGTAATTACTTTTTTCAGTTACCTTTGAAATAACAGAAAGTATGCTGATGGGCCTGTAATTGCATACTTCATGTTTGTTCCCAGATTTAAATACAGGAGTGATTACTGTGATCTTAAAGGCCATAGGAAATGTGCTTTCCTCAATTGATTTATTTGTCAAGTATGCAAAATAGGTTACAAAAAATTCTTTGTTTCTTAAGAAGAGCATTAGCAATTCCTCATGTATCTTTGCTTTCAGAATTTGTCAGTGATTGCAATATTTTGTGTATTTCAAATCTATTTGTTATTCCATTTGTAAATTTAGCAGACTTGATATTTTAAAACAAAGTTCCTTAGATTCTATAAAATAATTGTTAAATTGATTAGCAACTAATTAAGGATCTGTCTCTGGATTCCCATTAATATCAATTTCTAATTATTGACTTTTAAAATTCTTCCTACCAGTTACTTTAACAATAATTTGACAGTTTGTTCAATTAAGTTCATGAAAAAAATTTGCTTTCGTCTGACCTAGTAACATGGTTACTTTATTTCTAAGCTCCTTATACCAGAGTATATCTATCTGAAGGCGTGTTTTAGATACTTTTTAAGCGCTGCATCTCTTAATTTTATCAAATTCCATGCTGTTTCATTGATCCAGGGAGATGTTTTATTTCTAATTGTTCTAGGTGAATCTTTTGAATACTTTAAAAAAAGATCAGTGAATGTTTTCAGACCATCGTTACTTGCTGATTGGCAATTTTTGCCAAAAATCATTTGATTTCAATTAGTTTGTTTATTTCAACTGTTAACTTTGTGTTTTCTCTCAGTTATTTTTCTCTTCATAGAAGCAACACCTGGTCTTGGCGTTCTGTTTGGCTGTGATTCCTTCCTAGAGGAGGGCTTCAGCCGAGCTAATGCTGCCATCAACTAATTGTTCTCCTTAACAATTAGCTTTTTAATTTCATGAACAACAAAAAAAATCTTACATCTGTTTTTCTTGTACAGTCTTCTCTGTCTTCTAAAATCCCCAGTCGGTCATGGCAGATGACCACTTCTACTGAGCCAGGTTCTGGTTCTGGAGGTTTCTTCCTGTTAAAGGGGAGAGTTTTTTTCTCTCCACTGTCGCTACATGCATGCTCGGTATTAGGGATTGCTCTAAAGTCAAAGACACAACACAAGCAATTGTCTACGGTCGCTACGTGCTCATCCAGGAAGAGTGAATGGTGCAAGTCAATGACTTGATGTAATCTGCTGGGTTTCCTTAGAAACTTTTTGATCTGCTTTGAATAATAATTGAGCTCACTGTACTGTTTGATAACAGGGATCAGTTGGAATGTATGTATGATTGAACTGACATGAATTTTTGTAAAGTGTCTCGAGATGACATTTGTTGTGAATTGGCGCTACATAAATAAACTGAATTGGATTGAACTGAACACCAGGCAATAAAGAGACAGCTGTAGAGTTTTTGACTTTTGGTTTTTCAGTTATTTCTTTTACACCATTTATGGGGGCGCATATATGTTTATGGTTATAGGAGCCTTTTCACTCTCCACAATTGAAGTTTTATATCATCCAAACTTCTGCCACACATCCAGTATTCAGCGGGGTGGTTAATGATGAAATAATCTTGCTAGCAGCCAAACCAGGAGCATACACCGTCCTCAAGTCTGTGCAACAAGCAACACACAGCCGCCGTCAGCCAGAGATAAGAACGCATCATTGAGATCCTGAAAGGAATTCACGTGAAGTCTAAATCAAATTTGTCCAAATCAAATTGTAAATTTATTATTTTTAATACATATTTACAAATATTTGCTGATGAGAAACATACAAACAAGAAACAATATCAAATCAACAAACAAATGCCAAAATAATCTACTTTTACTGATCAAAGTAAGAGCAATTTGGCTTGCATAACTGATGAATCTTCAGCTACATATTCAATAAACTGAATTGAATTTTAAGAGCTGTAGGACTTTTTAGGATTCTTTTTTCTGTAGGAAAGTCTTATGGTCTTTTTGTCTCATCTATCCAGCCTTCAAGATGGATGGAGAAAGGGACAGAAGGATAAAAAGGAGAGTTCATCTAGTCACCTTGAATCCCATGGTGGTCAGTAATCTCACTATAGGTAATATAAACAATCTCACTTGTATGGCAGAAGACTTAAGTCTCTCTTGTCCAGGGGTCAGACACTTAGCAGCTTGCTCCAGAATCAAACCACCATCTATTGGCACCATATTTCTTTCTACACCGGTTGTGTATGCATATGCCTCTACATTTTTACATCACATTTCAAATAACTCACAGTAAAACCACACAACAAAACAAATCTAAAATCTTATGAAGCTGCAAAAGTGAAATAAATTTGCCAGAATGCCCTATAAAACAATACATTATCACTCACAAGTTCATTCACTTTCAATAGTGAATAAACTCTAATAATAATAATAATAATAATAATAATAATAATAATAATAATAATAATAAAAACTCTAATAAACTCTTTCACAGTTTTTGGTTTTCGATCCTGCTTTATATGTAAGAAAACCAGCACATCAACATGAGCAGAATCAGTATGAGCAGTAAGATGATCTCTTTTCATTCTGGTAATGAGGTAATATCACCATAGATGAAAGAGAGCCTGATGTGTAACTCACTTAATGATATTTCAGTAGCCTTTGCAAGGGCTTGCACTACCAGAATTAGGGCTTAGGCAGTATAGGCAAATGCTGAGGGAGACAGAAAAAGGGGTAAGAAAAAAACAACAACATAACTTTCACTGTTTAAAAAAAACTAATAGGTAATGAAAATATAATTTCCTAATATGAAAATTTATGCACAAATGTAGCTGCATAGCAATAAATATGAAATACTACATAAAATAATACTTTATACCCCCCCCCCCGCCAACCTTCTTTACAAGTTGGTTTGTTCCTGCGCCCGATAACTCCCCCCTCCTCCTCCCCTCACTGCACCATTGCTGCTCACTGACAGTAATGCAGGTAACTTCAGAAAGCATGACGTCAAAACGTCACAAGTTGTCTGGTGCCCAAATAAGAAAAAAAAAGAAAAGAAGAGGAGGAAAAACGTGAGCGAAACAGAGGTACAGTAAAACTAATGTGATGAAATTACCTTAGTTATTTGAGTGTAGTGTAGCAGTTAGGCTAGCTAGCCAATCATGGAGCTAATCAATAGCTCCACTGCCTAGCCAGTTTTTCTTGATTGCTTTCATTCAGCTCTCAACTCAGACACCACATGTTCATGACACAGGCTTAAACATTGGCACTTAAGGTCAAATTTACATATTTTGTTTGCTTTAGGCTATAACTGCACCAAAATTTTTAAACTATGAAACAAAGGAAATATTGCCTTCAAACAACACAACTTGCAAATAATGGACAACAAAATACATAACTTAGTAATGTAGTTTTTTCCAGCTTGTCATTGTTATCTTTCTAGGCTGTGTCAGATTTTTCTTCTTTCAAAAAAATTGGATACAGAATCAAAAATGCTTTAAAGCAAATTTTATTGATTCCATGACATTTTTTTAAACTGTGGCTGAAAACTGAAATACTGTAAATATTACAGAAAATACTGTGAATGTCAACTAAAAATCTATCAGAGAAATAAAAAGTAAAAGTAAAATGATTTCTGTTTGGTTATCATGCTTAAAACAATGGCGTTTGGACTGTTTCAATGACATTTGTGTTAACTGTGTTGCAAAAGGATGAGGAAGATGTGTCAAACGACCAAGAAATGGTTCATACATTTGCAGGCAGTGTCTTCTGTTCTGCTGAGATAGTAATGATGAAAACTGAGTGGATCAGTTCATTAAGCAGGTCAAAGCAACTGAGAAAAACTGTAAACTAGCAAAAACTAGAAAATTTCTGAAGAAATTTAAAAGGGGCCTGCCAAAGTGTGAGGCGTGTTGTGGAAAAACCGTCAGAGGTATCAACATACCATCTTCACCTCTGAACACAGCACGGACATATCTACAAACTGAGTGTTGAATGGTGTTTGTAGGCGAAACCATGATGACACAGTAAATCCTCCAAAATATTGTGTTTTTTTTTTTTTTAGGATATCTTCAGGACCTCGCTCCATTGACTTTGTATGGGGTAGTTTTCACTAATTACGTCGCCATGGTAACTCAAAATGAAAAGCTGAGTAATAGCACACGTCTCGAGAACGAGCCGGGATTTTTCATATATATATCGTGGGGGTGCAGCTACGGTTTGGGCCGCATTAACGGAGAAAGCGGTTTCGAGGTGGAGAGTAATAGGTGCCTCCATGCATTGCATGGGAGGCAGTGCGTTGCATAGCTCTCCTATGCATTGCTGTGGCAGGCCCCAACAAGTCAGCTGTGCAAGCTCATTACAAAGCAGTACGCATTATTGTCAACTTAGCATCAATACTGCACTCTCATATACTATTGAAGTGTATTACGTCATTGAATTCTGCATTTCACATTGATAATTTCAATCTGATTTAAAATGCATCTCTGAAGATTCATTGTGTATTTTACATGTAAAATATAGTGAAGATAACATATTTCTTATGTTTTTACTTTTATTTCTGGAATTATAATCCTCTCTTTCTCTTCAGATGCATTATTGAGATATTTAAATTCCACCCCTGTGCATTCTGCAACACCATCAAGTACTTCTTCTGTTCCCTCTCCACCTCACAGGATCTGAGTGGTCCAGTTGCTACATCAAGAGCTGCTCTTGTTTCCTCCACCTTGCAGGAGCTCATCCATGCATCAGAAATAAAGAGCGCACCAATAAATCCTGTTGACTGGCCATATACTCTAATGCCCCTTTTCCACAGGCTCTACTTAACCTGGCTCTACTCTATCCAGCCTGCTTTGTGAGCATTTCCCAGTACCTGCTTTTCTGGTCCCTCCTCCAGAGTAGAGTCGGTCAGGGCTGAGTAGGTAGTTTATGTGATGTAAAAAAGCTGCTGTTCACTGATTAACTGTGGGCGTGGTCAGATGCAGAAAGAGAGAGAGAGAAAAAAAATAATCGCTGTCATTTTCCAAACTCGCTACAACATGGAAGCAATGGAGTCCTCCCAAGCTACAAGCAAGCGGTGCTACAGTGAGGTGCAGGCTGCTCTGTGCACCAAACTGCAATATTTAACGGCAGCTCAATGGAGCAACGAGAAAAGAGAAGTTTTGTTGAACTAGCAAAGAGAATGGCAAGCCTTGGAACATTGCGTCAGAGTTCAGTTATTCCAGCAACCTGACACAAATGCACATGAACACCGCTGCCGTCTAGCAGCATTTAGGTAAGCAGCGTGCGGGTACATCTGTCTGGTTTAGACTATATTTTATCGTTGGCTCCATATATTCATGGAAAAAATGGAGTGTGTTGTTTTTTTTTAATGCTCAAATACACATCCACATTTTTGTACATGTCTTAAGTTATCCTACTCAGTTACACAATCCTCATGATCGGAGTACGTTATTTATAAATTACTCCTCAGTATTTTTATGTTGTAACTTCACCTTTATTATACCTTATGTTTTTCTTAATTCAGTGTATATATATTATATCTTTATGTTAATTGACATGTTTTAAGTCATTTTGCTGCTGTTGCACAATAATTTCTCCACTGAAGGACAATAAATATTAAAATTTTTTTTCTATTCCATTATATTCTCCTAAAATGGCTAGGTAACAGCTGCTTAATTAAACTGTTATGAGATATTTTTATTATCATTGTATTAGCTGTACTGGACTTTAAAATGAACAAGAAACTTTACGAAGACGAGGAGATTATGTTTTTTTTTTTCCATGACTGTATGTCTGTGTACATCTAATACTTACAAGTCAAGTAATTATTTATGTTTTTGTTTTTAATTTACACATAACTATTCCAATTATTACTGTGTATGTCTGTCAATGGAAAAAAATAATTTGTTTGTGTGCATATAAAGTAATATGTCTGTTATTTCAAATAATTCTTTGTATGTATACAACCAGTCCACATTAGTATTTATTTTTTTGGTCTACATGTGCTGTTATAAAATTCATTTGATTATTCTTCCCAGGTAACAGAAGACAGAGTGACATGGCTGACATGATGGTGAATGACGAGGCAAACTATTGGCATCGTTAGCGGCACACAAGTCATGGATGAATCTCCTTCAGGAGGAAGCAGCCACCAGCACAGCCATCAGCAGAGAGATGGCAGACCTCTGCAGAGAAAAGTTGAGGCAAACATGAGAGGAAAAAATAAACGCTGTTGTGCTCTCAAACTAAGCAATCTCTTTTCTTATATCCACTCCACATAATTTTGTACATATGTTATAGTTTCCATGGTGTCATAGTCCTAAAAAATCCTCTACTTCCAAGTTACTGCACTGAAACAGAACATCTGAAAATGTGAGGAACTTCAAACGCAGAGTGGAAATAACAATTTGATGCAAACTTTTACCAGTTGTCTGTTGTTTTTATTAGGTTTTCTCTATATTACAAAGGACACTGTAACTTAATGGTTTAAAGGATTTTATTGACACTTTCACATTGTGGATTTCCACTGAAGGCATCTAAAAGTGAACACATATGCACCAAACATTTTGAAATGACTGTCAGGGTTGATATTCATAAGAACCTAAAACACAAGTCATGTTTGTTAATTTCTATTTTGTACTACATAATTCTATCCGCTGACTGTTTAGCTGTCTTCTTGGAGAATCTTCAAAGTAAAAGTGAGAAAATGTGTCCAAAACATTCAACCATTACTGGATTCTGTTTTGTTATCCTTGTTCTGTGAAGATTATGAGTTTAAGCTGTGTTAAGCCCCCAATCATTTGTTAGAGAATCTGAGACGTGAAAACAAGGAAGATTTGATCAAAATTAAGACTACACAGATTAGAAGGAACACAGATTCATTCACAAAATCACAAAATCTCGCCTAGGGCACCAAAGTGGCTAGGGCTGGCCCTGACCAGAATCATCTGTTTAAATACCTCTGTCTTTTCTGACTGCAATTCTCTCATGGCAAGTGACTTCTGGACATTTGGATTGGTGACTGTTTCATCCGCAAGCACAGAATGGACTGCAATCCTTTGCTCAAACAGCTGCTAAAGCAGGACAAGGTTAAATTTCAGTCATACAAGACAATATGTCTGGAGTTTGTTGACTTGTATACCCAGTTGTTCCTGCCATATCTTCAGGGTTCAAGTGTCAACTGATGGGTGTCGAAAGTAGCTGACAACTCTGTGTTGCATTTACAGATTTCACCACATCAGATAGACTAATTCAGGTTACTTCCAGCTGCAGTGTCCACAGTACAACCTAGATTGCTTGGAAACATTTCACACAGCTAAATTAATGTTGCTAGCATTATCATGATCTGCCATCTTAACAGCAGTATATCTCTTGCACAGCATATGTACACAGCCTTCCTGACCTTTAGCTCTCATGAGTTAGCAATGTAGTGAGTGGTTTCTGTAATATGTGGGTCTATGGTGGAAGATGTCCACAGATCTTTTTTTAGTGACACACTAGTCTTTTATTTTGCTGGCAATGTTTTTACAGAGCGCTGCCATATTAGAAATACAGCAAGTGTCTGAAGCTTTCTCCACTGACACCAGCTAACAGTCAAATGTCTTTGACAATGAAATACACCAGTAAACTGGTGATATGCTGCCATTGTTTCTCTTACACATTTGGGGGTTAGGTGAATAGCTAATTTACTGTTGAGCAGAGGTTGTTCTGCAGTTAGCACTAGCAGATGCCTTTGGAAATGAGTGTGCAAAGATGTCACACTCTTGTTCTATTTTAGAACACTGGATTTTTCATGCGACAGTTAAACCAGAAGATTCATCTGTCAAGTCCTGCTTCTTTTGGACTCTTGTTATTTTTTGGTGTTGAATTCTTATTTTCACATATCCTAGTTTATTTCTTGTTTGTCCAGTTCTTAGGTTGAGTATTTCAGTTTATTTTAGATAATGTTTGATAATTTCAGTCTTAGTTATCCGAGTTATTGCCTTATTTCCAGTTACCGTTAGATTATTTTTCTTGCTCCCCTGTTACTCTCCCTTGGCCCCTGCTGCCACTCTCTTTCTCTCCTCAGTCTCCCCTCTAGCTAATTCCTCACACTTGCAATCATTTAGTCAATCAGCCCCAGCCATTGTTCCATCATTCACTTCCCCAGTACTTAAGCTCCTTTCTTTCTCCCACTCCTCATTGGTTCCTCCCATTATGCTACTTGTTACTTTCATGTTTGCTACCTGTGTCTTTATGTTGCCCTGCCTGAGTTCATCCCTGTTGTGCTCCTCATTTGCTCCCTGGATTCATGTTTTGTTTTTGTTCTGGATTCTTGTGTCCTCCTGTGTTTTTGTAAGCTTTTGTATTCTTTTAATTAAATCTTCAATGACTACTTGCTGGTCCTGCCTCTCTGCATTTTGGTCCAACACAACAAACCACACATCATGACAGAAGGAACCAGTCAAAGTTAGGACCAAACAGAGTTGCCTATGGAAGTAATGGAGGGCAAGTTGACACAGCAGATCCAGCACCCCCACTCAAACTCTGCTTCACCACCATCTGTTTTTAGTTCTCCCACCTCACTCCCTGCTGGTTTGGTCACGGACTCTAACTTTCTGGATTTGTCTGAAGCTGAGTTCCAGTGTTTATTTGATCAGTTTAAGGACAAATTTGCTCTTTTGGAGGCTGTCTTTGAACTTTATTATCAGTTCCTTCAGAGAAAATGGTCATACAAACACTCAATACTCACTGTTTTCTGACTTCACAAGCATCTTCTTTGTCATCATCCACGGCTCCTCCTGGGTGTCGGCCGGATGCCTCCGCAGCTTCTCCAGTGGCTCAGGCTGAGGCTTTCCCTGCTCCTCCTCGTCTTCTGGCCCGTCATATCTATGATCCTCATTTAGTTCCACACCTCAGAGATTTAAAACTCAATTTTCACACCAGGCTCTCACCGGCAGCCTGTTCTCAGTCTTCTCCAGCTCCACTTTCACCTCTGGTTCCACATCAGAAAAGATGTTACCGCCAATACAAACCATCCTCAGTTCCAGAGCCAGTTTCTCTGCCTGCAGCAGAACCTTCAGTCACCAGAGAACCTTCAGCCTCTCAGTCAGCTGCAGCAGAGCCAGTAGCCCTTCCATCTGCAGAAGAACCAGTAGTGCTTCTGCTTGCAGCACAGCCAGTGCTACCTGCAGAATCTCCTTGTGGGTTCCAGGCTGCAGGGCCTTCTCCCGAGCCAGAGCTCCTCCGTAGGCCTTCTCCCGAGTCAGAGCTTCTTTGTAGGTCTACTTTGTCTCCAGGACCCCTCCGTGGGTTCCCCTCAGCGCCTCTTCATGGATCTCCCTCAGTGCCATTTTGTGGGTTGCCCTCAGTGCTACTTCATAGGTACCCCTCAGTGCGACTTCGTGGGTCCCCCGCATCGCTTCTTAGTGGGTCATCTTCCCAAGCTCCTAGGTTGTGGTCTTCAGGGTCTTCTGTGTTGACTCTGGGGCCTCCTAAGACTTCGTTCAGCTGCAACTCTGCGGTTTCTAACATCTACTTTCGCCGCAGACCTGCAGCCTCCAAGTTTCGCAGACTCATGTTCTCCAAGCCCCATTGTCACCGCAGCTCAGCAGTTTCCAAGCTTCATCGTCGCTGCAAACCTGCGACTTCTTCTCCACAGCCCTGTGACCACTAAGCTCCAGCATCTCCTCAGCTCTGTGGCATCCAAGCTCCATCATCGCCGCTCCACTGTCGCTGCAGCTCAGCTGTTTCCAAGTTCCATTGTCGTCGCAAACATGCAGCCTCCAAACTCTGCAGTCTTGCAGCCTCCAATCTTCAGCATCCCCACAACTCTCCAGTGCCCAATCTCGCTGACAAACCAACCTCCTCAACAAACAAATAGTCCTGAACCAAGTAAGACACCAGCCCATCTTCTCCCTGTAGCTTCTTTCCAGGTTCCCTGAATGCAGAAAAAAACAATCTTGTTTATAGCAAATCTTTTAAAACTGCTGGTTGTGTAACAAACATGACATTCAAATTACCCACTTGGGCTTATCCTTTTTTCTCACCAAGGCCTAATGCATAATTCTTAGTTTGCTCAACCACAAAGCCAGTGGGAATTTTGGTCATCTGTATCCACCAACTAGGGTCCACTAGAGGTCTTTGTAGATGTTTATGACAACGTTCCCAGTGCATACTGGCAGGTACATTAATATTCAGTGTCAGAGGGTCAACCTAACTAAATTGCTTTAAAAGAGCACCAAGGAGGTCGATGTTTAATATTCAGCCTTAAGAAAGCGAATGGGCAAAAATGTTATCTGTAGTAAAGCTTCTCTGAACAGGAAGAACACAAAGGTCTATCTCACATTTGCCAAAGAATATTGTGATGATCCACAAAGACTTTTGGGGAAATGTTCTCTAGATTTGATTGCTTTCTTCCCTTAATAATAAATTAATAAAGGAAATTAACATGTTTGATGTTAAATTTTGCATGATGATCATGAATATTAAGTATGACCAAAAAAGCAAAAATAGAAGAAATCTGTCATCATATTGTGATTTGTTGAGGACCAGAATCCAGGAATACAGGTGAATGGTGAAAAGTATAAAGTAATGAACACAACAGACAGGAAACCAGCATGAGGACAACAGGAAGATCTGACATTGAGTGACTGAGCCAAGGAACTAATGGGGACTTCATTACTGGATGCAACACAATTGGAGGACCAGAGGTCAGCAGCAGGGATGATGATGAGACCTATTGCAGGGAGAAACCAGGCAGATATCAGGGCAATGTTATACAGATATTTCAGAATCGGTCTCAGTCACACTCCAAAGTATTTTTTGTCTGTATAGCTAGCATAGGTAACATACTGTGTCTCTTGCACAGTATGCTGTGAGTTTATTTCTCACATGTCATTGTCTGATTTTGTATTTAAGAAAATACTTCAGAGAATGGAGACATAGGTTTCTGAGATTTCTGCAACTTATTAGCTAAAATTTATGCAAATCTGAGCATTCTTACTCAGCATTTTCTGGTTACTCAGCATTTTCTGGTGACTTATGCACACTTACATGTCACCATTGTTTACTGTGTACTAACAACATGGTTGAGTAAATGAGCTGATGGAAAGCAGGTGTACAAGAGCAGGAAACTGAGGCACTGAGGTAAAAGTAAAGCTAGTAATCAAAATCACAGAAATAAAACAACACATCAGATAGAACACAATCAAACTAAACTCAATGGGGGAAATACATTTTCACAGTTCTATAGCTGGACATCCATAACAAGTTCCTGCCATTTTCTTTAGCAAATATAACTGAATCTCTCCTGACACCCTGGATGCATTTTGGCAGTTCTTAACCTATATTGCTCCATGTGGATGAAACGTGTAGATTTTATATTTGCTAACACAAATATTTAAATACCAGTGTAGCATACACATAAGGAGGTCTTAACAATCGCCTGGATCAATGACTTCTTGAGAAACACCACAGTTTGTAAGACTGAAACACTGTCTAGTTCGGTCGTCAGCACCACAGGAGTACTCTCACCATTCCTTTTCACTCTGTACACTTCAGACTTCCAGCACAAGTCAGACTCCTGTCATCTACAGAAATACTCAGATGACTCTGCAGTTGTCAGGTGGATTAGAGATGGACAAAGAAGCTGAGTACAGAGAGCTGGTGAACTGCTTTGTGTCATGGTGTGGAAACAATCATCTTGTTTTGAATGTGAACAAAAGTAGGGGATGATTGTAATTTAAAACAAAAAAACAGGGCTAGGTCACACCCTATTTCCATCATAACTTGGTGTTCACTTGGACAGCAGACTGGAATGGAGACTTAACAGTGAAGCCATCTACAAGAAAGGACAGAGCACACTATACATTTTGAGGAAGCTAAGATCCTTCAAGGTTTGCAGCAAGAGAGTGTCATCTCTGAGAGCTGAGAGCGTCATCTCCTCTTCCATCATCTGTTGGGGTAAGAGCATCAGAGCCAGGACCTAAAAAGGCTCAATAACCTGATAAAGAAGGCTGGTTCTGTTTTAAGGATGACTGTGGAACTTCTGGAGATGATGGTGTAAAGGATTTTACATAAAATCAAAAAAATTATGGTCAACCCTGTAATGCTGCATTATGTAATAACGCCGCAATATGTAATAATGTAATAAAATTGGACTTCAAAATGTTATAAAATATCATTAAAACCGGATTATGTAATAACTGACACAAAATGTAATCAAATCCTTGAACGCATTTTGTCATACTTTCTGCTGCAATATGTAACAACCTTATTACATTTTGCATTGATTTTTACAAAATGCAGAGGTAGCTCTACTTTAGAAATAATAATGTAATAATGTGGCGCATTATGTAATAAACGATCATAAACCACTGTTTATGTTCATCCTAATTAACATACTTCTAATAACAATGTTGTAAATCCTATACTCTTTTAAATATTCAAAATATTGGTCAATATTGGTCAGCTTCACTATCCCGATCCTTATTACATAAATTATTCCCAGAAGGAATCTAAAAGTCTGCTTTATTGAAACGTGAATTAGGTGAGCTGAGGCTGCGGCTCATGTCTCTGACAGGACATCTAACTACTATAATGAACATTTTGGGTGAAATAGACATACCTGCACTGTAAAGCCAGTCTTCATTAAAGAAGTGCCCCCTGCTGTTCAGCATTTATATTGACCCTGTGTGGAATTCTAATTGCTGGCAAGTTCATGTCTTTGCCGTTATAAATGGATAAACAGTTTAAATATTATTCATAGTGTTGTTTATCATTTTACTATAGCATAAACTTTTTTGTTGAATATACGATAGGTTGTTCAGCTAATAAAAGTATGTAAAAAGCACTCTGGCATTCTGTGAATGTAGTTTCTGCTAGATTTAAATAATAGCGATCTGTTTTATGATGCAAATCGCAGAAATTATGCTTTCCTGTTTTTCGGGCTTATTTGTCATGTAGCTACTGAATACATTTGCACCTGGCCTTGGTGAGGAAACGCTTCTCATCAATGGTGATGTTGGCACCGGGCTTATAGCAGGCAATACAGTTTTCCACAAACTTGTTCCAGGTAGCTGAGATCAGTGTAAACCTGTCATCCACAAGTCGTGGATGTTAGGTTTCCTTATCAACACAGATAAATTTCATAATGTCGTTGAATCTATTTTTGGACATCATGTCCTTTAAAAACTGGAAGCCACAGTTTTCTGACCAGAGACTGTCCAAGGAGTACAGGGAGCAATAAATATGGACTTGGACAAGAGGCCGATGAAGGCTTTTCAGCTTGGCCATAGTCATGTCCCATGAGATGTCACCTTGAGGTTGATGCGCTTTGGCCACAGTGCACTCCCTGATGTGCTTTAGCATGCAGCAGGAAAGGCTTTATGTTTTTGTCCTAAGTAAACATGCAAATTGTAAAACTGTTAAAATGACCATTATGGCTGTGTTCAGCATAAAAGCAAAAAAAAAGTGCAGACCGAAAAATTCTCTGTCTCTCTCTCTCCTTTGTTTTTTTGTTCCCGATACAGAATTACGCTTGATATATGAAACACGGCCAACAGTCATTGCTCAACAAGTCACTGACCGATGCTGGGGGTTTAAGAAGCGCATTGCATCCAGAAACTTGCCACAGATTTATTCCTAGATGTATTATTCAGGTTGTTCACAGCTACACTCTCCATGGTGCTGAAAATTCTTATTTTGTTGAAGAGAAAGTGACCTAACAAACCATCTTTAATTTGTTCTGCAAGAGAATCAACCATGTCTGGATGGGCTAACATTACACACGTGCATATTTAGTCTAGGAAATTTTTATTGGTTCTTTTTAATTTTTTTCAATTATATTGTTAGATCATATGCTTCTTTTATTTAATGTAAACAGAAACATTCTCCATTGTTCTGAAAGCCATTGTGTTTAAAAAAGCTGTTTACTCGTCTTGATCATTTTGTCTTGAATAACATGTAGGTTAATACTGAGGGTTCTGGCTATGAGTCTGAAAAGGCAACTAAATGACCAAAAGTTCAATATTTATTGACCAAGGTTTCAGATATTTAAATGTGTATAAGATCTACAACATCAAGTATTGATTAGAATTAGGACAAACAGTGGTTTATCATTGTTTATTACACATTACACCACATTCTTTCATTATCATTTCTAAAATAGAGCTACCTCTACATTTTGTAATAATCAGCACAAAATGTAATAATGTTATTACATAATGCAGCAGAAAGTATTACAAAATGCATTCAAGAATTTTATTACATTTTGTGTTGATTATTACTTAATGTAGTTTTAATGATGTTTTATTACATTTTGAAGCCCGATTTTATTACATTATTACATAATGTGGCGTCACAAACTCTTACCATTCTCTTCATGAGAGTGCCATAGAACAACAGTGTCTTCAGTCAGAAGCTTCTTCAGAGCTGCTGTAGTACAGGTTACTACAGGAGATCCTTTTTCAACAATATTCATTAACTCTTCACTGAATGAGTTCCAACATTTAATTTTCCTTTAAGACCAATAAAGTCTTTTTGAATTGAACTGAATTTGAATTTAGCTTAGGCAATGAAAAATGCTTTTTGCTTAGGCTCCATGTTTCATTCTGAATCAAAATTTCCCTTCAGTTGAGTCCCCTGTCCTCAGCATGTTTTGGCTAACTACTGAAAAGCAAGAGCAACATTTCATTTTAATAGGAAGAAACTGCCTGGAAAACCAGCCTCAGAATATTTGGTCTTTCTCTCGACCAACTGGGAGGTGGAAGAACTGGGCAGATGTTGGGAATACCTACTGAACAAGAGAACACAAACCCAATGTGACATCACCGCATTTTGCACATCATTTCCCTTTTTTTTTTTAATACAATGAATGATTATGGTATTGAAAAAAAATCCAACAACAGCATTAATATGGTTTCAGCCTGGTTAGCATTGATTTCCTGCCCCTTGCTTTAATAAATGTCTTCCTGAATCATTAAAGGAAAAGAATGCATCAGCTGTATTGATCGTGTACAGTTCATTGCACACCGTGTTCACTATTTAGTCCAGACTTAGGTTTGAGGGTCTATTACAGTGACTGAATCACATAAAGAGAGAGGATCAATCATATCCTCTCCAACTGTAAATGGGTTTCTTGACTATGAGCTGCAGGTCTATATTTGAATCCCAGCATGGTACCTCTGTGATCGGCACTGTTTTAAAGTTTATATATATACTTTAGTCGTAAATACAAAACTTTTATGAAGGGATTGGACAGGTGCCCTGCAGGGAGAAGGTTGCTTGGTAGAATCTTGGCTGGGACCAAGCTGCATAGTTGGCAAAATAATCTATCCAAGTGTAGGTTTTCTTTGGTGATTCTACATTTCATTAGATTTTACTGTGCATGTGCATGGCTGTTCTGCTTGCCTCTCTGTGTTGACTGGAGTTTTGACTAGGGTGATAAAAGGGAGTTGCCTGTCTCCTTACTCTACTGTCAAAGTTGCTAGGGGGGGTTGTTGTAACAACACAACCCAAAGCAATTGTCTTCCTTAGATTATCTCTGACCAGTAGGTATTATATTCTAAATTAGACTGTCTTGTTTTACATCGCAAATCAGAATGACTGGGTGTCATTAAATACAATTCATCAGCATGATTTGATTTTTTTAAGATTTATTGTGTATTTCTGTAAAATTGGAAAATAATGACATTTTTTTTCTTGTAAACGGCCTATTTAAGATGACACTGATATATTATACAGTGGGGATGATGTGTTCTGGGTGATATCCAGTGTTTCTTCTCCAAACATAGCATAACATTTTATATGTAGGCCAAAAGACGGATCCACCTGGACACCGATGATATCCAACTTTGGTCTAAGTGGACCAGAACACTTTATCCCTCAAGTTACCTGTGTCCACCACATCAGTTGTCAGTAATTAGTCATGATGAGTAGAAACATTTTTTTGTGAGATATTTAAAACTAATCACCAATTTTCTGTAAACTTTTTTGGCCTGCACAGAACAGCTGAAGTTATGCTAATATCCAATTACACATTGATAAATTTTATTCAGGGGTATCAGTGAAAATGGGGATTTACTATATGCATTGTAAGCATTTTAAAATTTGGCAGAGGCCTCCAAGGTGGTTAAAAAGCTCTCCAGTGGCAGAGTGCAATAGCCAAGACTTGCCCTGAGATATTAAAGGTTTTAGACATTGTTGGTTGTTGTGGTCTACATGCTTCTTCATTGTTGTATGGAAAACTAAGATGACACTGATATCTGAGGTTTTGATCTAACTGACTTTCATTCTGTTCACAGAACAGTGGACAGGACCCTTACCTTGCTTAATCCTGAGAGAGTCATAGGTGTTTGATTGTCTGGTTGAAATGCATTTTATGGTGCCAGAGATGCTCTAAATACAATGGTTCTCTAACATTTTAAGTAAATGATAAACAAGGATAAAAAGAAACAAAATAAGGTTGACTATTTCATCAGCCTTATTCAAAAATAGTTGTAAAACAAAATGTGCTATATTTTAAACCCATCCAAAGCAATGCACTAAATTTGGGAACCACCACTGCCTGCAAATAGGTGAAATCCGCAAATGCTGAAGACCACCTCTAAAACCTCTAATAACTGCATATTTTAAAAATTTAAACACCAAATTGTTATGGTTTCACTAGGGAATCAATAGAGAGCATGGAGGACTTAAATTACCACAGGGTTTAACATTCAAGCATTGATGGACTGGCAGCAAGCTCCTCAAATACTCAGGTTAATCACTGAATATTTGCAGGTGTACAGAAGCACACCTGCTGGCACCGCCCTCTAGGTTTCAGACAACTGGATTAAGTACGCCCTCTGATGGAAACCTGGGAAATCCCAACACAGAAAACCAACCACACAAATGGCGCCTCTCCACTAGAGCACCTCGAACCAGTTCTGCCCCAGTCCGCCCTAGCCAGATTCATCTCTATTAGCAGATCTGGCGCAGCTCTGCATCGCTGTTCTCAGTTTTTCATACTCACTTCAGGGGTAGTATTAGCCACAATGAGCCGTGTCGATTTGATTGACAGCTGATCGCATTCGTTGATTGGCCCATTATTTATATCACTGCAAACTCTCATATAGCAGTGGACTGGTGGACATGTTGTCGGCTAAAGAGTTGCTCAGTATGGAGGAGTGTAATTATGAGTTTAATCATGAGCAGCGCCAGGAGCACATCCGTTAAGTTTTGGAGCAGAATGACTCTGATTTAGCAGCCCTGCAAGCAGCTCGTCTTTCTGAAGAACAGGCAGCAATGAAGATGAGAGAAACGGTGAGCTCTGGTCAGCATTCTGTCAGAGCTACAGCTTTGCACCAATGGTATGAGACAAGAACTACATAATATTAATTTGATGTGCACTTAATTTAGGTTTGGATTTACTTAAAAAAAAAATAAAGTTCATGTATGGATATTCTTTTAAATCTTTTGACTGCATTACCTAAATCCAAAAGGTTGCATATTTAAATAATAAAGTGCCAGGATATAATTATATGTGTAGTGAAATAATCATCTGTTCTGAATTTTTATCATTATGTTTGGACCAGCAATGAATTTCTATAAGACAAAATGATATATCTGGATTTATCTGAGTCCATCAGAACCACAACTGAGTATCAATGCTGAGTATCACTACAAACATCAGCAGAGAGTCGTCCACAACTGCTACATGCTCACAGCCCACCCACGTTCCCATATGTATGCCCACAACAGTGAGGAACGGACCATAATGCAGACGCTTACAACTGGGGTAGAACCAAACCGCACATTAACCAGTTAGAGTGAGACTTCAAATTCAAAAATACTTTATCCCAAAGAGAATTTAAATGTTGATATAACTAATTGAATTAAGGAGTTATTATAGCTTGTGATGGCTGTGGGCAGGAAAGATCTCCTTGTAGCAGTCAGCATTACAACCAGTCTGAAGAAGCATGTGAGCACTACTGCACAAGCTAACATCCACGGTCTTTCTTATCTCCACTCTTGAAGTATAGTCAATCTGCGCTATGAAAAATGAATGGCACTCCTGGATGTGCTGGTTTGCAAACGACTGCCAATGTAAAGTAGTATTGCGCTTCAGTCTTTCACTTTTCTAAGCTGCATTTTCTTTTGGATATTTTAGATGTGCTCCATATAAAAATCTGTGAATAGATGAATCTACAAATACTACACCACACTTAAGGGTTCATTGCATACATTTAAATTGTCTGATCAGAACCAAATGTTACTGTATATATGTTGAAAAAAAATAATACTTTAGAAGGACAAAGTTCAGTGCAGTTCTTTGTCAGCAATAGTAGGCCTGTTTATTTCTTAACTTTCACTGTGACTTCAACAGCAAGTATCCTGCACCTATGCCTTTCATTTTCAATTTTTGCTTCAAAACTATCCAAGGTTTAAAAAAGGCTGTGGAAGGACAGGCATACACTGTATGGTGAGAGACTCAATGTATTTTTTCCATGTGAAAAATACATTGTTCGGGAAGAGATATGTTGTAAAGCCTGCTAGGTGGTAATGGAGCTCCTGGGAGAAGATCTATGGCACAATCATAAGGTCGATGTGGAGGTAGAGATGATGCTTTTTGTTTACTGAAAACCTGTTTGAGATCATGGTATTCCTCAGGGATTTAGGACAGGTCGCTGGCGTCTGCTTCATTCAGGAATGAACAGGCTTGGAGGAACTGCAGACAGGAGGAGAGACAATTAGTGGACCAGGGTCAATGTGTAGATTAGACCAGTTAAGATGGGGGTTGTGTTGCTGAAGCCATTTAAATCCAAGAATTACAGAAGGGTGAGAGGTGGGAAAAATAAAGAAAGAAATGGTTTCACAGTGATTACCTGAGATGATGAGTTGGAGGGGTTTTTGGTTTTGTGGGTTATTCTGGGAAGTGCTTTTCCATTCAAAGCAGAGACATTCAGTGGAACAGGTAATGGAACTGTTTCAATCTTAGCCTGATTTATAAGAGTGTGCTCAATAAGATTCTGTTCACAGCCAGAGTCAATGAGAACAGAGAGATTCAAGGAATCATTATTGAATTATATCACAGTAGGAAGTGTAAAACGGGGTGGTGAAGTTGAGAGTGAATGGTCCACCAGATCCCCTGTCTTTACTGATGGACCCTCTCTTTTGGTCACACGGGACAGGATGCAATAAAATGCTTGGGAGAACCACAGTAGATACATAGATTTGAATCTTTACGTCTCTGCCATTCCTTTGGGGAAAGAAGAGTTCGACCAAGCTGCATAGGTTCAGACTCAAGAGATAATGGTACTGAAATAGGTGAGAGGGTGTCTTGGGGATGGGAGAATTAAAGTTTCTTACAGACTGTCTCCTTTTCCTTAATCTGTTGTCGATACGTGCGGCCAAGGCAATTAACTTGTTCAAAGTTTAAGGTTCCTGTAGCATGCCCAATTCATCGTTTAATGACACGTTTAAAGATTGAAAGAAAGCAGCTTTCAGTGCATAGGTGTCCCAGCCTGGTGCTGCTGCAAGAGTTTGAAACTCTGCAGAGAACTTGAAACTCTATAGAGAACTCAGAGACTGACCCTGTTTAAGAGTTCATAACTGACGTGATAAGCCGGTTTGATTTGACTCCTCTGAAAATGTGAGTTTAAACTCCTTAATAAACTCACTAAAAGTGCAATCAAATTTAGTGTGATCCTGAAATCGGGCTTCGGCCCATTTTAAAGCTTTGCCAGTAAGAAGGTCCAAGATATACGAAATCTTGGCATCTTCATGAGGGAAAGACTAGTGTGAATGCTCAAATACCAAAAAACATTGGAGGAGAAATCCTCCACAACCTACTTCACCGGAGAATTTCTCTGGATTGGGGGAACTGACATCACGGGAAGTGGAAAGCTGCTAGGTGACTGGTGGAGCTGAGACACCATCTGCAGGAGAGGAGGACTGGTTAAGTTTTACAGCAATTGTTGATTCTGTAGAGCTTGAAGAACTGGCTTGAGACTGGATTAATCGGTGTTGTTCTGCAAAAGCTTTCCTGAGAGTGTCTGCTGGGTCAGAGTGGCCTGAATGTTCTGTCATGGTTTTAGCAATTTATTTAACCCACATGCAGAATCACTCTCAGGAGGCACATGAAAAGTTTAAAGGATTCAGTTACAAGTCAGGAATTGATTATGGCAATGGTGAGTGAAATATGATCCAGAAGGGATTGGTTCAGGAACCAGGTAGTGGCAGGAGCTTTGAATGGTGGAGGACATCCACCAGGGAGGGTTCAGTGGTGGTCTGGGAGATTAGTGGGTTGCCAGGTGAATCCAAATAGTTTGGTGGAAGGAGTAATCAGGTGGCACAGTGGAGGGCGGACAGGGTTCGATCATGCAACGAAGGAACGAGGAAGAGGAACCAAGAACTGCCAGTCAAAGTCTTGTTACCAGGAGGTCTATTGAAGATTTGCGGGTGACATTCAGTTGCTGAGTGAATGAGCTGAAGCAGGATCCAAACTCTCATCAAAGGTAACCTTGGAAGCAGAACACAGAAGGTAAGGTTCTTCCTAAAGACACCAACAAGGAACAATGCAAGAACACAGAGGGCTTGATATTAACCACATGGGCTAACACTCAGGTGTCAAAGGACTGGCAGCAAACCCCTCTTATACCCCTCACTGATGAGGGTGATTAGCTGCAGGTGTGATCCCCACCTGCTGAACTATCCAGCCACCATGCTCCACAACATCACCTGGTGGATGAATGATGACACTGCAAAGAAGTATTGGAAAGTCCCTGACCCCAACAAATTTTGCAGGAAGTTCCTTCAAGGTCAAGTTAGAAACTGATGAAGGAAATGTCTCAAAGACATATCAGCATGGGAATAAGGACAGTATGGTTGTATATTCTTTTCTGTAATTTTTTTGTTTTTTCGTTCTTTGTGTTTGTATCAGTTCTTCAGTTATGAGCTTTATGTGACTGTTTCAGACAAATAGTGGAAAACTGCAGTTTGGCACATCAACATTTAAAGAAAAAAATTAAGATGCCTCTATAAACACTTGCTCGCCTTTGACAAGAACGCAAGATGAGTTGATTATTATATGCCCGTGCGCGCGCGCACACACACACACACACACACACACACACACACACACACACAAACACACATGCACTTTCAGTCACCTACAGTCTCTATCATGGATAGTTATTTCTTCAATAATTGTTGCTTAGCAACACATTTACACTCTGTTATTATATTTGCTTTAATTGTTTGTGGTAAACAAAGAGCAAGAAGAGTTCAGAGAAGAGGAAAGACTAAAGGGTTGATGAAGAGGAAAAAAGAGGTGATTGAGTGCAATGACGGATGAGTGAATGTTAAAAGGTGAGCCTGGGACAAAGTGACCTGCAGCCAAAATCTATCATTATCCAAAACAAAGTGCTCACTTGCTGGCAGACCACACCCTTTCTTGACTTTCAGGACTTATTCTCCCATAATTCATCTAACCTCCTGGCCTGGAAATAGGATTTTCAAACCAGTTTGTGATAATTACTGCTTTGAAATGCCAGCACACCAAAGGGTGACTAGGTGTCACACTAGGGCAGCGTAGAAGCAAATGAAATGGCTAAACAACATGATAAGCCCTGAGTGTGAAGCAGAAGGTGCTGTTTGTAATCACTGGTTAGCTGTTAACTGGTGAGCTTGTGGTGGTGGCTTAGTGTGTGTCAGGAAACATTACATTTACCCAATAGCTCTAAAAGGGCTGTGTGCAAGGACAGAGCCAGTAATTACTAGCTTAGAATTAGCATTTCACCTGTAAAAAACTGCTAAAGGTCACACTCAGAAATCAGACTGCCAGATTATGAGACAATAGATTTCACAGGCTTTGTTGCTTCTTTCTTGTTGTTTTCTCTTTTATTAATAGCCATAAAAAAGCTCAAACACAGTGTTGCTGTTACACCCATTGAAAAGCTAAACACAGACACAGAAGACTCTATGATATAGCAGTTAATAATGATAAATGTCATTGAAAGAAACTTCTTTGAACTTGGAACAGAATGCAGAAAGTTAGGTTTCCCTTTGGTTCCACTAGAAGTCTGATTGATTCAACTGATTCAGTATTGTTTTGTGGGCAGGTTATGTGATTTGTAGTAATGTAGTAATATATTCAGCTAAACTCAAAACTGCTGCCTCAGAGGAAAGAGGATCAATCGAACAATGACAGTATGATTTGGAAAATTGTATGCTGTAATTTATCCAATAGATGATTTGCATGACAGTAATGACATACTAGAGAAATTGTCCCTTGGTTGGTTTGGAAATGCCTCCTCCAGAACCATTTGGATGAGGTGGCTGTAGAGAAAGAGGGCTAGATATTTCTGCTCAGACTGTGGCCCCTTTGACCCAGACTTGTTTGAGTAGTGTAATATGGAAAGTTGAAACAAACTCACATAACTGCACACAATCTGTTTAGAAAAAGGTTGGTAAGAGCTAATATACCTAAAAAAAACAACATCAGCATGCTGATGTTGTTGTTGTGCTATATGTGTACACTTATAACACATGTTATTACAATGTATACTTACATCTATACATAGCTTCTCAAGGGGAAAAGAAGCTAAGCAACAGCTCCCCTATTTCAAAATGTGGGGGAACAAGTGTATATTTTGATTTTTTTTTTATTCTTTTGAACCCCCCCCCAAAAAAATCAGATATCTCTCTTATAGACTGTTATAAAGTGTCTGGTTATTCTCATGGCAACTTTTTAACTTGAAAAGTAAACAACTAGTTCTAATAATTACTACATTTTAGAACATTTCCCACCTCTGTTTTCCTTTGATCCAATTTACACTGCCCACCACAGCAATTTGGAAATAAACGTTACATCCGGTCAATATGACTGCTTCTCTGGGACAGTCAGGGGCAGAACCATCACCATAGGGTAGTCAAGCTAGGGGCCCCGAGCTGAGGAGGGCCCCCTGAGGACAGTAAAGGTGTTAATAATAACTGTGGTAGTGGACAATGTCACAGTGAAACTAGTGAAAAACCAGAAAAGCAAGTAAAGCACATTATACAGCCTTACAATTCGAGTCCCCTGAAAGGACACTTTCTAGAGAGGTTCCTCCAAGGAACTCCTGAAGTGGCCAAATGCAATGACCAAATGAAATACTGAGTGCACTAAAATGACAGGCATACTTGCGCTATCCCCTTAAGTGAAAGGGGGCCCGTGACAGCGCATTGGTTGTCAGAAAAGTACAGACAACAACACAACAGCTAGCAGTGAACGTAAATAATTGAAGCACACATACCCTTCAGGGTTTTCAGAAAGAAAACAAAAGAAGGAAGAAAATGAAAAATGAAAACAAGACAGTGGTAAGTCAACTTCTCTCCACTGACTGCCTTAGCACCAAGCCAGTTAACTTGTGTGCTAATCTTTTCAAAACACCAAACACTGTAACACTGAAACTTAATGTTAGAAAGCAGAGTAGCACTGCTCTGTTTTTACTTTTGCATTACTTCATTTGGCCCGTTTACTGAACTTTAGCATACGATACAATCTAATATTAGCATTGGGGGGGTGATCCCATTTTTATAATGAATTAATATTATAAATCTAAAAGCTGCCACACATGTATTATCAAACTATTTAGTGGTACATTGACCTAACCACTGTCCAAGTTAAAGTTTGGAAACTTCTCTAGAATTGATGTTTGACAGAAATCAAGATTGTTCCCACTGTTGAATATTGTTGTCCAGGTTTGTTTTCTCCTCATTTGTTGTTGCTCTTAATAGTTTACATGCAGTATAGTCCTGATTTATAGTTTTATATTTTTGTCAATAAATTTGTTCTTAAAGAGATACTTTCTGAAGTGGTAAATGCTTATTTTAATTTTAAGAACCTCAACACCACATACTGTGCATCCAGAAATCATTCACAGTGCTTTACTTTTTCAGAATTTTGTAATGTTAGTCTTATTCCAAATTGTATTACATTAATCTCTTTCCTCCTTCTACACACAAACACTCCATTATGACAAGTTGAAAAAAGGTTTTTGAAATTTTTGCAAATTTATTAAAAATAGAAAAGAAAGATATCACATTTGCATAAGTATTCACAGCCTTTGCCATGAAGTTGGACTTGATTTAGAAAGGCACACACCTGTCTACATAAGGTCCCACAGCTGAAAGTGATGTTCAATACTTTTTCCCTCCATTATTTAACATTATTAAATAATTTCATCTGAATTTCTGAACTTATTTGTTTTGGTTTCTTTCTATGTATGGATTATGTGGGTTGTTACCAACACCTGGTGAAAATTTCAGGTCAATAGCACCTTTAGAAATATGTTCACTATGAAAAATTGTGATGTGTTCAGTACTTATTTTACCCTCTGTATCTGTTATTTTCTTGAATACATTTCAAAAGATAATTATTTGTCATGTTGGTTTTAACAGAATAGGATAACACAGCTTTCAATTAAATAAATATTCTTTACAAAATAGCTACAGACATAACTGCTGAACCATATCTTTAATGCTGGTTGAGACCAGAGCTGCTCTTAATGTTGTTTGGTAGGAACATCTCTATCATCTCTATCAGATTATTTGTGCTACAGTGTTTGGATGTGGTGCATGTAAAAGCAAAAGGGAAGGAACTGCTGACTGGACCGATGTCCAGAAAACAGCCAATGGCACCCTGAGCAAGGAGGATAAGCCACAGAAGGTCATTGCTAAAGAAGCTGGTTGCTTACAGAGTGCTGTATCCACGTATCTTCATAGAAAGCTGAGTGGCACAACACAGTGTAGTAGGAAAAGGTGTACCAGCAACGGGGTTAACTACAGCCTTGAAGGATTGTCAAGCAAAATCAAATCAAGAATTTGGGGGAATTTCACATGGAGTGGACTGAGCCTGGAGTCAGAACACCAGGAGCCACTACACACAGACAAATCCTACACATGGACTTCAGATCTTACATCCCTCACGTCAAGCCACTCTTGAAACAGAGACAATGTCAGAAGTGTCTTACCAGGGCTAAAGAGAAAAAGAGTTGGTCTGTTCCTCTGGGCTCCAAAGTCGTCTTTACTAATGAAAATAAAGTTTGCATTTCATTTGGAAATCAAGGTCTCAGAGTCTGGAGGAAGAGTGGAGAGGCAGAGAATCCAAGTTGCTTGAAGTCCCGTGTGAGGTTTTCACAGTCAGTGATGGTTTGTACCATCTCATCTGCTGGTTCCGGTCCAATAGGTTTTCTGAAGTCCAGAATAAATCCAGCTGTCTACAAATATGTTCCAGAGCACTTCATTCTTCTGATGCTGAGAAAATTTACGGAGAGATGCTGATTTCATTTTCAAGCATTATTTGGTACTAACCCAAAGGTACCAAAAGCTGGTTCAGTGGCCATGGTGGTACTGAGCTTCACTGACCATCAAACTGGCCTGACCTGAACCCCATAGAAAATCTAAGATAAGCTTTATTGGCTACTGAGGTGGAAATTTTCCTTCAGCTCTCCAAACATACATTCATACAGTCATAATATAAACACTTTGTACATAGAGACAAACACTTTGCATGCCATGGTTAGCCTTATCATTTAATATATTTAAGAATGTTTTTTGCACTGGGAAAAATGATGTCTTATAGATGTTTTAGTTGCCAGCGAGACCCTATATAGTGCAGGGGTGCCCAAGTCCAGTCCTGGAGATCTAATATCCTGTAGCTTTTAGATACATTCCTGCTTTTGCACACCTAAATCAAATGAATGGCTCATTACCAGGCCACGAGCAGAACTAAAAGAGGATGTTGAGCCGTTGGATTCTGTTGTGTTGGAGAAAGGAGCCATAGGATAGTAAATCTTCAGGACTGGACTTGGCCACTTCTGCTCTAGTGCATACCTGAGCTCAGAGGTTCAAACTGGCAAAAAAATAACCCTCTGTCTTGCTCTCTTAAGGCTCTGTTTTTCTTGTTTAACAGTTCCTTAAGCTCACTGGTGATCCAGGGTTTATTATAAGGGAAGCATCTCACAGTTCTGTTGGAGATGGTGTTGTCCACACAGAAGTTTATATAGTTGGTCACACACTCAGTCATGGCATTAATGTCCTCTCCATGTGGTTTGCAAAGAGAAATCCAATCGGTAGCATCAGAAGAACCCTGTAGGGCTTCTTCTGCTTCTTATGACCACTTTCTCAGTCTTTTTTGATACAGGTAGTCTCTAGACAAGGGGTTTATATTCTGAGCAGAGAAAAATAAGGTTCTGATCTGATCTACCCAGAGGGGGTCTTGATTTGGAAATATATGAATGCTTGCAATTTGTGTAAAACAAATCCAATGTCTTGTTTTCTCTGGGAGCGCAGCTGACAAACTGTTGAAATGCTGGCAGTGTAGCTGAGAGTGAGGCATGATTAAAATCACCAGATATTGCCACAAAAGAATTGGGGTGTTGTGTCTGCATCTTAGTAACAATGGAACTGATGATATCACATGCATTGTTGGCAACTCCTGAGGCGGGAATGTAAACAGATACCAAAATAACACTGGTGAACTCTCTTGGGAAATAATGTGGACAGAAACTTGTAATAGTTCAATGTCTGTACTGCAGAAACAACACTTCACAATAACGTGTCCTGGGTGACACCATCGGTTGTTGACAAGCACTGCCAATCCACCTCCTTTCCTTTACCTGCTACTCTTTAAATCTCGATCAGCCCGTATAGTCAGAAAGCCCAGCAGACAGATATTGGAGTCAGGGATATGATACTACAGCCATATCTCAATAAAAAACATAATACTGCAATCCCGATACTCTTGTTGAGTCCTTGTCAAGGCTTGAAATTCATCCAACTTGTTAGCTAACGATCTCACATTGCCTATTATGATGGATGGCAGAGATGATTTGAACTTCCTCCTTCTCTCTCTCCTCTTTGCTCCTGCTCTGCATCCACGATGTCTCCTTTTCAACTCCTGTGGAATTTATGGGTTCAGTTGTTGTATTATTTCTACTTTTGCAATGTTTAGCAGCTGCTGCCTGTTATAAACCACCCTGTTGCTATGGTTACGCATAATAACAAAAGAGCAAAATATAGAAAAGTATTGGGGAAAAATATCAATCCAGCACAGCTTCCAACAAAAGAAGCAAAAGTTGTCCAAAAACAAGCAATTTTTCCAAGAAAAGCAAGAATGAAATTTTGAAAAAAAGAAAAAATCTCAATGAAAGTTACAGAGCTACTCCAATGTGCTGCCACCCTGAGCAGCGCAATTCTGGAATGATCAGTTAATCAATTAAACTCCTCCTAGTGCTGTTTTGATATCCTACCTACAACTTCCTTAAGAAAGTTCTGCCTGTCATTGCATCTGACCTGATTCAAATAGTAAACTCAGCCCTCACATCAGGTCTTTTCCCCCATGCTCTAAAAACAGCAGTTATCAAACCACTGTTAAAAAAGAACAATCTGGACAAATCACTACTGCAGAATTACAGGCCAATCTCCAACCTTCCATTCATCAACAAAATTATTGAAAAAACTGTGTTTCAAGAGTTAAACAGCTTCTTAACAATGACCAACCGCTTTGATGTCTTTCAGTCTGGTTTCTGTGCTCACCACAGCACTGAGACTGCCCTTGTCAAAGTGTTCAGTGATATCCATACAAATACAGACCGTGGAAGAACCACAGTGTTGGTTCTGTTGGACCTCAGCGCAGCATTTTACACAGTTGACCATGATATAATATTGAAGCAACTGGAGAACTGGGTTGGACTCTCTGATACAGTACAGAAATACAGTCCAATATTTTTTGGGTGTGACGTAATACCTCAACAGTGCCCCCCAAGCCATGCTTTGACTGATAATCATGAAATTCGGCACACGTATGTCATGGCAGGACCTATGAAAAAGTCTTTTGGAGCTGTGTTCCAAACCCTACAGGAAGTCGGCCATTTTGGATCAAAGTCGCCATTTATCTGAACAAACTTCTCCTACAGCTTTTAACATGCAGACTTCACAGTCACCAATCACATTTTCATCATCATTTGGTAACATCGCCATTGCCCCACCCCCTTTGAACAGGTGAGTATTTTTGCTGTTGGTTCCCTTGCTTTTCCTGTGTGATTCATACAGACTTAAACTGAGAGAAACCGTATCCACTGACTCTTGATTACCACACATGACAAGTTAAACGGCATACAGGTACTCCTCATCAATCCTGTACCACAAAACAGGAAGTGACAATAAATCCTGTCTGAAAGGTCGGATTTCGGTCAGTTTTAAGACTTGTTGCTGGACGCATACTGAATTGGAATGAAGGCGATTTGGGAGATTCACGAAATGCTCTACTTAGTGGACGGGTGTGAGAACCTACAAAAAACCTACAAAAAAGTTCCATAGAGCCATGGTCCAAACCCAACAGGAAGCCAGCTATTTTGGATTAAAGTTATAATTTTGCTCACACCAGTGGACAAGTGTGGTACTGCAGTTTTCCTATTCTTAAAAACAGTAAATTGACTATTTGGAGGACAAAACATATTCAAAAATTCGCCAACCTTTACCCAAAATTGTCCCCCGTGTGAAATAACATGATTTTAATGGAATCGAAAGTGGGCGTGGCCACAGTGCTCTACAGCGCCCCCTAACGTGAGATAGGCTGAACCATACATCATAGAGATCTGAAACTCTGTACATTGGTAGATCGCCTCAAATCATGACAAAAAAGTCTCTTGGGGGTATGTCCTAAACTGTACAGGGAGGCAGTCATTTTGGGTCAAAGGGCAAATTTTTTGCCATTTTTCAATTTTACTGACCTCAAACTTTCATGAACTCCTAGGGATTTTGAGTTACCGACTTCATCTTTGGTCAGTATACAGATACGGGATGAGGGAATAAAAATTATCAAAATCTTGATTTTTTTTTTTTTCAGCATATTTAAGGGGCATGGCCAGGTGGCCAACATGGTGTACTCGCCAGTGCAAACAAAGTGCTATAACTCTGACATAAAAAGCTCAATAAAAATCTATGAGACATCCATGTTCAATGTCCTAAAATGTACAGGGATGTGGCCATTTTGGGTCAAAGAGCAACTTTTAGCCATTTCTCACTTTTACACACCTCGAACTTTAACGAACTCCTCCTAGGGATTTCATGCTACCAACTTCATCTTTGGTCAGTATGGGTTAAGAGACGGAGGAGTAAAAGTGATCAAAAACTTGAGATATTGAGCATGTTTAGGGGGCATTGCCAAGCAGCGAATTTGGTGTTCTCACCAGCACAAACGAAATGCTATAACTTTGACGTAAAAAGATCAAATTGCACCAAATGTGGTATGAGTCATCCATGTTGAATGCTCGAAGATCCTATCTGGTCATATGTTGATGTCATCTAAGCCACGCCCCCTCAGAACAGGAAGTCACCTTTTTTCTTAGAAAGCTCCATCTCTGGCACTCTTGACGTAATCAACATGATCTTTTGTGAGAGGACACATAACAAGTTGGTCTAACTTGCTTTAAAGCACCAAAAGTTTTTGGTGGAGGGCGTGGCGAAGTCAGACATCATGCCGTTGCCATATGTTTGGATCTAAATTCTACATATTTCAGCTGAACTGCACCAAACTCACCCACTAACCCTCTTCTCACTAAAACAAGGAAGATAGAGCACATCACCCCAATTCTAAAGTCCTTCCACTGCCTTCCTGTAGCTCAGAGAATAGACTTTAAAATACTTCTGTTAGTTTATAAATCACTGAATGGCTTAGCATCAAAATACACTAAAGACCTGTTGACAACGTATCAACCTTCCCAACCACTCAAGTCTTCTTGTTCTGGTCTGCTTTGCATCCCCAGAACCAGAACCAATATGGAGAAGCAGCTTTCAGTTTTTATGCACCACAAATCTGGAACAAACTTCCAGAAAACTGCAAAAGAGCCAACACACTGAGTTCCTTTAAATCAAGGCTAAAATCCCACCTGTTTAGAGTTTCCTTTGATCCGTAGTAAGTAGAACATTGAACTATATCTGCTTGATGATATTTGCTTAATGATCCTAATGATTTTGATGCATTGATATTTTCTCAATGATTTTGATTATTGTCAAGTGAATTTGCTTGATGATTTTAATGATTTGCTGTATACTTGAATGATGTTTTTTATGATGCAAAGCACTTTGAACTGCCTTGCTGCTGAAATATGCTATACAAATAAATTTGATTTGACTTGACTTGTAATGGAGCAAGTGTGGATAAATCCCAGAAGGTTCAGTGTCTCTTTTGACTTTCTGTGTACGAAATATAACAGTTTCATGTTTCATGGCAAGATGTCAGTCTTTGAGGTCTGGCCATGCCCCTTAACCATGCACGAAAACTTTTATTCCCTCATGCCGTATGAACAAACCGGCCCGGTTTGAAACCGATTGATCGAAATCCCTACGAGGAGTTCGATCTAATGGAGAGGCTGTGAACTTTCAAAATGGGGTGAAAATTGGAAATTCAATCCAAAATGGCCGACTTCCTGTTTGATGTAGAACATGGCTGCTGGAGAGTTTTCTGTCGGTCTTGGCGAGTTGTACAGCTGTACCAAATTTCACATTTCTACGATAAAGTAAGGTCAATGCAGAGGGTATTTTGAAAGCTGGCAGGGAGGGAGTTGTGGAGCCGTTTCTGTTGTGATTTTTTGGGGGACCTTAAAATACATAAATTTCTCACATGCCTGATGCATCCGCCAAGTTCGGTGAGCTTTCATATATGCCCACAAGCCTCCAAAAAGCCAATTCATTTGATGGAAGCAAAATAAAAATTAAAGATGCAAGCAGCTTTGGGCGGCCCTTGCAGCTCAGAGCCTCTCCGGCCCTGCGACCACCGGAGCTCTGGCACTGCCACCATGAAGCCTTTGTCAACGCTCTCATGCAGTTCCTGCACCCGTCCACAAGTTGGAGCATTTGGCGAATCTCTCAAATCACCTTCAGTCCATATCAGTATAAGACAAGTGGAATGTCTTCAAAGCTTAGGTGAAATCAAACCTTTCAGACAGGAGTTATTGTCACTTCCTGTTTTGTGGCGATGGGTTGGCGAGTATTTCCTGCACACTTTTTAACTTGTCATACGTGGTTTTCATGAGTTAGTGGATATGGTTTCTGTCAGTTTAATTCTGTATGAATCAAAGAGTAAAAGCAAGACAACCAGTAGCAAAACAGCTCACTTCCTGTTCAAAGAGGGTGAGGCTAAGGTAATGTCACCAAATGATGATGAAAATGTGATTAGTGCTGGTCTATTATGACACACAGAAAGTTTCATTGAACCACGGCCTTGTATGTTGAAGTTTTTACACCTTGATATTTTATGGCGCAGCCCACATGCTTTGATATAGCAAAAAGTTTTTGATAACTTTTGCCATTCAATGTGTCAAGACTCTGCAGAGAGACTGTAAAATCTCCATGCTAAAAGCTGTAAGAGGAGTTCGCTCAGATACATGTGTAAAAGAGACAAAATGGCGGCTTTGATCCAATATGGCCGACTCTTTGTGGGGTTTGGACAAAGGTCCAAGAGACTTTTTCCTAGGTCCTGACACGACGCACGTGTGCCGAATTTCTTGATTGTCGGTCAAAGCATGGCTTGGGGCTGATTTTTAAAAAGATTTCTAGGGGGCGCTGTGGAGGAATTAGGCCACGCCCAATAAATATTGGACGGCATTCCTTTTGGGGGTGGATTAGGATCAATCATAGTGAGTTTGGTGCAGATCAACTGAAATATGTGAAAGTTAGAGCTAAATGTATGGCAACAGTGTAACGTCTGACTTGGCCATGCTGCTACAGCTTCCACTTCTCTTGGTGCTTTACAGCAATTGACACCAACTTGTTATGTGTCTTTTGACCCAAGATCATGTTCAATAGCTCAAGCGCCTAGAGATGGTGTTTTCCAAGAAAAAAAGTTGGTAAAGTTTGGTGACTTTTTAAAAATTTTTAGTCCTCCAAATAGCCAATTTATTGTTATTAATAATAGGAAAACTGCAGTACCACACTCGTCCACTGGGTTGAAAAAACGATGACCTTGATCCAAAATATCTGGCTTGCTGTTTGGTTTAGACTATGGATCCAAAAGACTTTTTTTTTTGTAGGTCCCAACATGATACTCATGTTTACCAGGTTTTATGATTGCCTGTCAAAGTATGGCTTGGGGCTGATTTTTTTTTAAAGATTTCAATCTAGCACTGTGGAGGAATTAGGCTCCGTCCACCACATATTGGATTGGATTCCTATAGGGAGCTAAATTAGGATCAATCCTTGTGAGTTTGGTGCAGCTCAACTTAAAACTGAATTTAGAGGCAATCATATGGCAATGGCGTGTCTGACATCGCCACGCCGCCACAGCCACACCCTCCACCGAAAACTCTTGGTGTTTTAAAGCAAATGAGACTAACATGTTATCTTCCTTCTGACACAAGATCATTTTGATTAGGCTAAGGGGGTCAGAGAAGGAGCTTTCTAAGTAAAAAAGTGACTTCCTGTTCTCAGGGGGCAGGGCTTAGATGACGTCAGCATATGACCACATAGGAGCTTTGGGCATCCAACATGGATGACTCAGACCAGGTTTGGTGCAAATTAACATTTTTACGTAAAGATTATAGCATTGCGCTTCATTGACGAGTATGTCAAGTTCACCGCTCGGCCATGCCCCCTAAATATGCTCATGAACTCAAGATTTTGATAACTTTTACTCTCTCATCCCGTATCTGTATACTGACCAAAGATGAAGTCAGTAGCTCAAAATCCCTAGAAGGAGTTTGTTAAAGTTCAAGGTCAGTAAAATTGAAAAATGGCAAAAAATTTGCCCTTTGACCCAAAATGGCCACCTCCCTGTACAGTTTAGGACATACCTCCAGGAGACTTTTTAGTCCTGATTTGAGGCGATCTACCATTGTACAGAGTTTCAGATCTCTACGGTGTATGGTTCAGCCTATCTCACGTTAGGGGCGCTGTAGAGCACTGTTGCCACGCCCACTTTCAATTCCATTAAAATCATGTTATTTCACACGGGGGACAATTTTGGGTAAAGTATGTTAAGCCCCCCAAATTTGTGATCTCGGGCGGAAAAGAATAAAAGAAAAATAATAAAAGATCCTTCAGATACAATAGGCTTTCGCTGTGCTTTCGCTGCTCAAGCCTAATAATAATAAAAATAATAATAAATATTCGAACTACAATAGGCCTTCACAGCTGCTTGGGCCTAATAATAATAATAAACATTACAATTACAATAGGCCATGCAGCATTTGTGGCACTTGCAGCTCAGCGCGCTACAGCCTTGTGGCGATCCCTGGAGCTCTTGCACTGCCACCCCATCGCCGTCATCACCTCTCTCACACTATTTCCGCACCCATCAGCAAGGCAGTGCATTTCGTGAATCTTCCAAATCCTCTTCAGTCTAGTTCAGTACGACTCCAGCGGCAAGTCCATAAAGTTAGGCTGAAAACCGACCTTCGAAACAGCAGTTATTGTCACTTCCTGTTTTGTGGCAAAGGATTGCCGATGACTTCCTGAAGGCAATTTCCTGAAACATATCATATGTGGTCATCAAGAGTTTGTTGATATGGTTTCAGTCTCTTATCACACACAGGGAGAAGCTGCTGTTGTCACCAAATAATCATAACTTTCCTCTCTGCGTGGGTGGATCTTTAGTGATGCCATTAATGTACCACAAACAATGTGTCAAGCAGTGAAACTAAAAGATGCACAAAAAATCTGGTGCAAATTAGGTGATGTATCAAGGAGATATACCTGTTGAAATAATGTAGGGGGTGCAATGGAGTCAAATGCTATTATAATCCTATTGGCCTCTTTAGAGGTTAACAAAGGTGATTTGTATCCAGTTTGGTGCAAATCTGATGATGCATGTGTGATTTAGAACCAACCGTATACAAATGGCGAGGGATTGGAATTCGCCATTCCACCACACCCTCACGCTCATTACGCTTTTGCAGCACTTTGCTGCAAAGGCCTAATTAACAGTATGATTACAATAGGCCTTCAAAACACTTTCGCTGCTCGGGCTTAGTAATAAACATAGGCCTTTGCAGCACTTTCACTGCTCAAGCCTAATAAACACTACGATTTCAATAGGCTTTCACAGCATTTAGCTACTCAGGCTTAATAACAATAATAATAATAATGACAAATATCCTCCAGCAATGCCAATTTTGAGCAGCAGCAGGTCAGCCTCATCACATTATAGCACTGCACCGTTATGTTTGGTGCCTTGGGTCTAAAGCCTAGAGACGGTAGCGCACATTATATTTGTCTGCATGTTTCACATATAGTGTGGGCAAAAGATGTCTGCGTGGGAAAGATTAGTGCAGCCAGACTGCTGACAATATTTATGCTATAAAACCATAACAAAAAGCACCATGATTAAATTTTAATGTTGTTCCATGTTATTTAACAAACAATGGATATTAACAGCCACCAGAGAGCAGAAAACCACCACGTGGCCAAAGGGACATATAAGATAAAATCATGTTAGAAAGTTGTTACAGAACCAGTTCAATTGCCAGGCAACAATGTATTTTCAATCAATGTATTCAATGTATTTTTGACCAATATCAAACGTATTTTGACCAATAAAATATATTAAACCTTACACTTGTGTGTTCCACCAAAATATTTCGCTTTCTAGTTGTGCTGCCACCTGATTAAGTCAGTGTACAGCCATGGAATGACATAGTCATTATGCTTGATTAAAGACTCAAACCATTTTGTTCAAGAGGAAAATACATACATAAACAAAACAAATAGCATTTTGTGAATGATTTGCAGTGTAGTTAATTTATACCAGTCATGAAATAGTTACGTCTGAGTACTGATTACTTCTTGAAAAATGCGTCCTCCGCTAGGGGGCTTTCACTGTCTCTTCTCATTGCAGTAAACACTGCATGAGAGAAGTAGAAATAAACTCATTCCTACGCCCTTGGGCACTAGTGGTAGAAGCTCTTCCAAAGTCTTTTCCAGAGTCTTTGTACTGGATGTGAGATTCACTGTACTTTCCTCAACTCCAGCCGTGGGAAGAGGCAGTTTTTTGGATGACAAGATAAAATAAGTTGAACAGCACATAAAAAGTAAAGGATATTGATGTAAGCATATTACTAAATTGTCTTATTTCTTGTAATTTATGTGTTTCACTTCACTATTACGTGTGGTTTTGCGTGTAACCTTTTCCGCTCTTATTCTATCCAGACCTCCATGGCTACCATGCCTGATCACCATGGCTGATGGGCCTTCAGACAGAGAAGGCCTTCCACAACCAGAGATGAGCACATGGTAGTAGACTCCCTGACCAAAGTTAACTTACCTCACACACATACTTAATGTACTTATTGACACCTATGTAAGTATGTCCATGCTCACATTCATACACAGCATATTCACACACACACACACACACACACACACACACACACACATACACACACTTTTTAGAGCTGGATTACTGCTGCTTTTATTCGCTTTATTACTCTTAGAAAACAACATTATGGATAGAGACGTTTCTGCTGTTACAGAACAAAGACTGAATGATAGTAGAGGAAAATGGGAAGACTGATAGAAAAGTTGAAGTGAGGAGGAAAACAGACTGACAAAACACATGTAAGAGGTGCGCAGGAAGGCGCGGTGCAGGGGGAGCTTGCTGGGTTAGGTGAGGAACTGCTTGTAGTTCTAATTTAATTTGTCATTCCTATAATTTTCTAGAGTGTGTTTTGTCCAAAAATATGTTCATATCAGGTCCTGGGTTATTTTGGGGTTTGATTATTTGATTCTAGTTTTGATTGTTGTACTGTGTTGGCCTTAGTTCCTCATTCTTTGATTACATCAGCTTTGTTCCTGTTTTTCTTTAGTTCAGTCTTTTCTTAGTTGTTCTACTTTATGTTTGTTATTCCTTGTGTCTAGTTATTCTTTGTCACTTAGATTCATTTTCCTAGTTCCAATGTTTATTTTCTCTTGCCCCCTGCTGCCCTTCTCTCTCTCTTTCACTCATCAGTCTCCTTTCTGCTCTCTCCCCTTACACCTGCAACCCGTTAGCCAATCAGCCCCGGTCTATTGTTCCAGCATTCACTCTCACAATATTTAAACTCCTCTCCTGCTCTCACTCCTTGCTGGCTCTTTCCATTACCTCCCCGTTACTTCCCTTTCAAACCCTGCTGTCCTTTTGCTCCTGGATTCCTATGTTTTCCTTTTGCTCTGGCTCCCTGTGGTTTTTGTTCTTCATTTTTTAATAAATTACCAAATCTACTGACTCACCGCCTCTGCCTCTCTGCATTTGGGTCTGTCATCACTCCACTAACACACATCATGACAGTTTAATTAATTAATGTTTGTACTTTGTGTCTTATTTTTTTTAGTTGTTGCAGCACAGATGAGTTAAATTATAAAGTGTTGAAAAAAATTGGATGAGTCAATAACAGGAAAAATTCATAAAAATAATTAAAGTTTCTCTTTTTCTGGTGTGGCTTTTGGTCAAGTTGTGGTGTGAACATGTGCTCAATGTCTTTTGTAACTGTGATAGCATAAAGTTCAGCAAGGGGGATGGGAGGGTGGTTCTACCTAATTGTAGTGTGCTGATTGACATGTTGGGACTGGAGGAAAGATGAGAGGAACCTGCAGTATTCACTTTCAGGCTCAATGTAGATGTGTGTTGGCTGATACCGGAGCTTTATGGATGAGTGTGTCTTGGAGCACTGCTTCTTGTCAGGTCAGAGTTCCCCATCAATCCTGCACGGAGAGCTCTCCCCTTCCAGCATTTTGCTTGAAATATTCAAGCTGACATTAGCCTTTTAGGTAGGCCTCAATATAAGCTTGAGTTCTTAAGTCAGATTAGTTCAACTGGAAACTAAAAAATAGAAGTGTGAAAGTCTGCAATTTTCAATAAGATTCAGACACTCAGATAAGTTGAAGTCAGCTTTCACTTAAATTATTTCACCTAAATCTGGACCACCTGAATCAGGTCTTAAAAACTTTAGCAAATGCTGGTTAGAAGTGCAGAGGTTTAGTAACTTATTGACATGCATCCCATTCGGGATTAAAAAAAAAAGACAAAATATATTGCACTGATATTTAGAGACAAGATCTCAATTTAGGTGATAATGTAGCCACACTTTCATTTACCAATGAGAAGAGGGGCTGCTGCTTTTTGAACAATCTGCAGACAATGTATTAATGACTGATCAATACCACAGTATAAGGAACAGCAGTTATCCATAGGCAAAGACATAAAATCTTGTTCTCTTGGAGAGTCTCTTCCTGCTAAAAGGAAGTCATTGCTTTCCAGAGTCACCAAATGCTTGTTCAGAAGGAGGGATTACTGCAAAATCGGCAACTTGATGCAATAGCCTGAGCTTTTTTTGATTTATTACATTTTCCCAGTTGGCATTATAAACTGAAATTGCTTGTATTGTATAATAATAAAGATCAAGTTGGACTGTAAGTAGTTAAATTTAATTTTGTCTGTATGATTGGGTCATGTTTGGTTGATTTGATAACATACTCTTACCAGACACTATGTGAGGTACACTTATGATTGTTGAAGCCAGAAGAGCTGGTCTCAAAAACTGCCAATCTACTGAGGAAACTGAGCCGGTGGGTTTGAGTGACAGAAATACAACAGTAGCTCAAATAACTACTTCTTAAACCAAGTTATTCTGAACACCATATCTGAACACACATTAAAGCAGATTAGCAACAGCAGCAAAAGACCATACCGGGTACCATTCCTTTTAGCTAAGAATAGAAAAATGAGGCTGCAATATATATAAGCTCACCAAAATTGAAAAAAAAAAAAATAACATACTGGGTAAAACAAATCCTTCTCTGAAAAGTCATGATTTCTGTAAGGACACTCAGGGAGGACCCGGAAATTCAACCACACACAGAAGTACGTAAAGGAAAAACAAGTTTATTCAGTTTATCGGGAACTGGTTGCTGCTCAGGAAGAAGTCGTCAAAACTCGACACGGTGAGCAGTGGAACTACAGGCCTCACGACAGGGAGGTGCAGTAGAACAGGCTCTGGAGGAAACAATGAAGGTCTCCACAAGGGAATCCAACGCAGCACCAGGGGCTAGACGATAATCAGGCAGAGGTAATACACAGGAAGACAGAGAGCAAAATTAACTTGAGGGTCAGGCAATACTCGGTGGTCGTGAAGCGGAGCTTGAGTCAGGGTCCAGAAATCCAGAACCAAAGGAATCCGTAACGGGCTTGGTAGGAGGGGAAGATCTGTGGACAGAAAGGGGTCGAAGAAACACTAGAAGGCAAGCCATGAAACGCTGGATTTCTACTGGCTCGTGGCTGTCGATAATCTGGCAGGGAGGCAGGGGCTGAGAGGAGTTAAGTAGAGCAGGGCCCAGGTGGAACAGATCAGCTATCAGGCGAGGCAGGTGAGTTGAATGAAAACTAACACAGCATGGACAGGACAGAACGTGAATCATGACAGATTTCAGCTGCAACATTGCAATTGAGGGTCAGAATTTGTCATAAACGACATAAAAGCATGGAATCATGGAACGGAATGGAATCATGCCCTTTGCTCAATGCTTCAAGCTGCTGATAGTGGAGTAATGGTGAGAGGGATTTTTTCTTGTTTCACTTTGTACCAGTACCACCTGGGTGTTTAATTACCATAGCCTATATGTGAATGTCCATGAACCATGTTTATGCCTTTATAAACAAAGTGTACTGGTGGTACGTTCAATGGGATAATGCATCCTCATGCAAAGATCAGATCTTTCTAAATTGGTTTCTTGAACATGACAGTGAGATGACTGCACTCCAATGGCCTCTGCAGTCACCAGATTGGAGTCCAATGTAGTGCTTTAGGGATGTGGTGAGTGGGTTGCCGGTTTGAGCCCCTGCCCTGTCTGTCTCCGTTGTTGTGTCAGAAGGGCCGATGTGTGGTATAGCTCCCTCGCTTTTGCCTTAGGACAGCTCTGGCTACGATGATCGGTGCATAAATGGCAATGACTGATTTCATTGTAAAGCAACTATGAGTTGCCAACCAATAAAGGGCTGTATAAATCTGATTTTTTTTTTTCATCCAGTTTTTTTGACCAGGTCTCAGCTTTCCCATCTGATGTTTTGGTGGCTTAAAGCTAAAGTATATAACTTTTATAAACAATATGATTTTTAGATATTTGTTAAAACTATCACTCTATGTGACAGATAATCTGTGAAAAAAAAATCAAGCTCCTCTACCAACTCCCTGTGGTCCATCTGCAGAAATACACTGCTCCTGGTCAGAAACAATGAATCAGAGCCAGGAGGAGGGTCTATGTACTGTGCAGAAAATTGTAAGAGTTCAGTCCCCAGTAGAACCTTTTACTGTTGGAACTACAATTTATTTTTAATATTTGTTTTTAAATTTATTTTTGAGTTTAAAAATAGTATAACAGAAATGAACTGAGACTCTAAATTGTCAGACTGTGAGGAGGGATCAGAAATTTGGGAACTCAGAAAGTGGAGAAACCAAAAACTTTGTTCCTCCACATTTAATGGTAGCAGTGGTTTCACTTGCTCAATTGCTCAGGTACTTATGATTATGATGAAAGTGATTAAGTGGCAGTGTGGAAATGATACCAGAATACATTTTGTGATGGAGACATGCACAACTTTGTCACACAGTTAAACAGGAAATGCTCCCACAGATGCAAATGCTTTTTCAACTGAGCTCTTCCCCTACAGGGTAAGAGCACTTAAAACTAAAAGCTTGCATATTTTTTTACCTTCTAATCTGTACCTTTGAAACAAAATTCCGCAGCCTGTTGCCAAAAGGGATTCTCGTTTGAAGAAGACATATATGAACCCCAAGATATATTTTTGTGAGGAAACGGTTACACCACCATGTAACCCACACCTGAACAGAGCAACTCTTCTTCCTAAGAATCCGGTAGTCGTTCAAAGAAGCAACAAAACAGGGGCAGTTTAACACACCTCTCTGCAGTTACTGTACTGTTACCTATCCACTACACTATTGAGATAGTGTTTTGCTGATGGCCCAAATCAAATTTTTGAAACCAACCTAAAAGAAGTAAATAGTGAAAATCTCACACAGTAAATATTTTTACTGAAAACAAACAAACAAAAAAACAACAACAACAACAACAACAACAAAAAGGCCAATGAACACCCCTGAAAAACCTACACATCCTAGACACAAACTGTTTAGACTTTTATCTTCAGGTCGGCACTACACAGATTTCTTTCTCCAGGCTGTCCCTCTTATGAACACTTAACTATCAGAGTGCCCAGACTGATACCATTGTATACTCCAATATAGAGTAGGGATCAAGGCACTAAGCTACAGAAGCGCATTGCATTCACCAAAGAAAAAAAAGCACCTTATCTCATAATTATGAGATAAGATCTCATAATTACAAAATATCAGAATTATGACATAAGATATTATTAAGAGATACAGATTGCGTAATTATGAGATCTTATCTTATAAATACGAGATATTTTCTCGTAATTACGAGATCCGGATCGTGTATTTACGAAATAAGGTGCCTTTTTTTTCCTTTGGTGAATGCAATATGCTTCCATAGCTTAGTACCTTGTAAGAAAATGTAGTAATGTATATAAAGAAAATGTAATAAAACCGCATTATGTGATAATCAACTCAAAATGTTAAAAAAAATCCTTGATCGCATTTTGTAAGAGTTTCTGCCACATTATAGCATTATTACATGTGCCGATTATTACAAAACACAGAGGTTACTCTTTTTAAAAAGAATATACTGTAATAATATGGCGCATGCTGTAAACGATCACCGGTGTTTGTATTCATCTTAATCAATAATTCAGACCTCAATACTTCATCAATACTTCAATCATCAGCCATGTTGTAGATCCTATACATTTAAATCTTTGAAACTTTGGTCTATACTCAACTTTTTGTCATTTAGCTGCACATTCAGTTTCACTGTCCTAATCCCTGCTCAGAAATTATTTCACTTTTGTTTACAGCATGCGACATATTACATTATAATTTGTTTTCAAAAGAGCAAGCTTCACATTTTGTAATAATCAGCATAATGTTATAATGCAGCAGAAACTATTACAAAAAGCGTTTGAGGGTTTTTTTTTTTTGTTTTTTTTTTTTACATTTTTCCCTTATCACTCATGTATTACATGTTGAAGCCAGATTTTATTACATTATCACATAACACTCTGTAAATAATTAAGTCTAGTAAATTTTCTTCTTTCTGCTCAATTTGCATTAAATTGTTAGATCATGTGCTTCTTTGATTCACTGTTAATGGAAACATTCTTCTTTGATCTGAAAGCTTGATATATGAAATACAGCCAGTAATTGTACAAGTCACTGACCAATGGCTTCTGAAACCCAATACATTGAAAAAAGTTAGGTGTTTTGAGTGTTTTGCCTTGAATGACATGTCGGTTAATGCCTAGAAATCTAGCTATGAGTCTGAATAGGCAACCAAATGACTATATTTATTGATTTTCTTTATTATGCATATATTATTCATTTATTGATCAAAGTTTGAAATGTGTGATCTGATTCATGTACCAAAATCTGGAACAAACTCCCAGAAAACTGTGAAACAGCCAACACACTGAGTTCCTTTAAATCAAGGGTAAAAAACCAACCTTTTTAGATCGGCCTTTGATTAATAGTAAGTGGAACATTGATCAATATTTTCGAATTATATTTGCTTGATTATTTTGATGATTATATACAGACTTCAAGCAGGAGGAGGATCAGATAGATGGAAGTCTGGACAGAACAAATGAGCTGAACACTTTTTTCAACAGGTTCAGTTCAGGAACAAGCTCACCATCCTCCCCTCCTGCCCCCACCCAAACAGACATCCCACCCTCCTTTGACCCACAACTTTCATGTCACACCTCAGATAGTTTATGCTCTACCTCAGTCATGGACTCTTCTGCTTCCACTAGTTTGTCTTCAACCAAATCAGGAGATGCTGCTTCTCCCTCTCCCTCCCCCTCCCACTTTTCTGTTTCTAGAAGTCAGGTGAAGAGGCAGCTGAAGAGACTGAACTGGAACAAGGCTGCAGGTCCAGATGGTGTCAGCCCTAGAGTCCTGAAAGCCTGTGCAGAGCAGTTCTGTGGGATTCTGCAACACCTCTTTAACCGTAGCTTGACCCAAGAGAAGGTACCACTGTTGTGGAAGACATCCTGTCTGGTTCCGGTACCAAAGAAAACTCACCCATCAGTCATCAACAACTACAGACCCGTTGCCCTGACATCCTGAAGGTCCTGGAGAGGCTATGTTGGCCCACCTAAGTAAGCAAACCAGTACATATCAGGACCCCTTGCAGTTTGCTTATCGCCATGGAGTTGGAGTTGAAGACACCATTATACACCTGCTTCAACAAACCCACTGTTATCTGGACAAAGCTGTGAGCATCATGTTCTTTGATTTCTCCACTGCATTTAACACAATTCAGCCTGATCTGCTTCGTCTGAAACTCCAGAAGACTCAGGTGGAGGCCTCAACAATCGTCTTGATCCATGACTACCTGACAAACAGACCACAGTTTGTGAGACTGAAGGACTGTGTGTCTAACCAGGTGGTCATCAGCACAGGAGCACCACAGGGGACTGTACTCTCACCATTCCTTTTCACTCTGTACACTTCAGACTTCCAGCACAAGTCAGACTCCTGTCATCTGCAGAAATACTCAGATGACTCTGCAGTGGTTAGGTGTATCAGAGATGGACAAGAAGCTGAGTACAGAGAGCTGGTGGACCGCTTTGTCTTATGGTGTGGAAACAATCATCTCATCTTGAATGTGAACAAAACAAAGGAGATGATTGTAGATTTCAGGAGAAACAGGATCAGGTCAAACGCTATTTCCATCATGGGAGAAGAAGTGGAGGTGGTTGAGGAATATAAGTACCTTGGTGTTCATCTAGACAACAGACTGGACTGGAGACTCAACAGTGAATGCATCTACAAGAAAGGACAGAGCAGACTCTACTTCTTGAGGAAGCTAAGATCCTTCATGGTTTTCCAGCAAAACCTGTCTTCTAGAAGTCTGTTGTTGAGAGTGTCATCTTCTTTTCCATCATCTGTTGGGGCAGCAGCATCAGAGCCAGGGACCTAAAAAGGCTCAACAACCTGATAAAGAAGGTTGGTTCTGTTCTGGGGATGACAGTGGAACCTCTGGAGTTGATGATGCAAAGAAGGATTTTGGATAAAATCAAGAAAATTATGGACAACCCTGGACAGAGGCTTCTTCAGTTTGGTTGTAAAACGGACTGCTACAGGAGATCTTTCCTGCCCACAGCAATCACCACAGCACCATCTATAATAACTCCTTGACTAAATGAGCATATATATCTATATATATATATATATATTATGGCATGCCGTTCAGGAAATTATTGTATATATATGTCCAAAAGTCTGAATATATTGAATGAAACTTTGAATATATGGAATGAAAGTCGGACTGGGCTCGAGGAATTGTGGGTAATGTGGCTCAAAACATGCATAGTTCTCTGTTGGTGTGTATTCCCGTGCTTTTGATACTTCATCGACAGTGGCCCGAGCACTGTTCTAATCCTAGGTACGCATCAAAACAAGTACTTTAAAAACAACCCAGAGATGTTCTTATTTCACCCATTTTATTAAGGATCCATCCCTCTGCGGAGTTGGGCCAGCAACATATCCCACAATGCACTGCGCCACCATTGGTAAACAGAAACGGCGAGGACGGAAACTTCGCGTTTTCATAATATTCTGAGTTTGTCACAAAAAACTTTCAAAATGTCCCTCCATCCATCCATCCATCCATCCATTATCCAGCACGCTTATCCTTTTTTGTTTTGAGGGTCTCGAGGGCTGCTGGTGCCTATCTCCTGCAGTCATCGGGCGAGAGGCGGGTTACACCCCGGACAGGTCGCCAGGTGTTTCAAAATGTTTTAAGCATAAAAGTATACCTTTGATTTTTATCAGACCAGTCAGTTCACTGAGCATTCTTTGAAATATGCTCTGGGTTTTGGGAGCAGCACAGCTCGGTTCACAAACCCGTCTGGCTGCGAAGCTAAGCTAAGCTAAGCTAAGCGGCATTGGAATGTGCTCTCCCCTCTCACCCCTGCCTTATCTCGGATAGGCGCTCTGTCATTTCCCGCTACCGGTTATCTGTTAGTGGCGATCTGTGAACCGAGACCTGCTGTTTCGAAAATCCCAGACTATATTTCAAATTATGCTCAATATTGATGAACTGACTGGTCAGATGACTTATTGAGGTCTACCTTCTTGCTTAAAACATCTGGAAACTATTTAATTGTGTGACAACCTCATAATAGTTTTTAAAAAGACGAAGTTTCTGCCCTCCTCTTCTCCGTTTAGGACCATGGACTACATTACCCATAATTCCTTGATGACTTTCATTCCATATATTCAGACTTTAATTCCATATATTCAAGGTTCATCGGTCGGTTTGAATATATGGAATGAAAGTTATATAGGAATTATGGGTAATGTGGTCTGTGGTCCAAAACAGAGAAGGGGTGGGCAGAAACTTCGTGTTTTTTGTTTGATTTTTTAAAAAATATTATGAAGTTGTCACAAAATTGAGTACTTTCCAGATGTTTTAAGCATGAAAGTGAAAAGAAAATATTATTTTGGAGTTTCACTTCATGATAAAACACTTTGACTTTTACTTGTAGATAAAATAATAATAATAAAAAAATCTTGAATGACCTGTAGGTTAATTACGGCTATTTGTCTGAACATGCAACTAAATGACCTAAAGCCTGGCAGAAACAATTATAAATATTCAAGGAGTATAACGTTTTGCATCGCTTATTACATAATGCAGTTTTAGTGTTGTAGTTCCTTTTGAAGACAGATTTTGTTATATTGTTATATTCTACGGTGCTATTAAATAATGCGGTGTTACACAACATCTTATATCGTTCAATGTACCCTGTGGTCAAATAATTTTTCAAGAGGCACCATGATTTTTGACCAGCCCTGTTTTATTAATGTTTTTGTAATGATTCTGTTGAACTACATTTTAAAATTTTCAGTCTGAGTTGTGGTTCAACAAAAAAAAAAAAAAAAAAAAAAAAAAAAATTCCTCTGAAAATTTTCTAAATTTCATGGGGAATTTTCAGTATTTTTTAAATTATTATTATTATTATTTCTTATTACTTTTATCAGTTTCAAATTATTTCAGGGAGCATTGTTTTTCAGTCATTAACAGAAGGAGGGGTACCAGCAATTGTATTCATCACTTAATAAATTATGAACACACTCATTTCAGATATGTATATAGCACAAACATAAAAAAAAAAATTTTAGTAAAAAAAAATATTTATTTGAATATTTATTTTAATAACAAAACAACAACAACAAAAGCAGACAATCAGTCAGGAAGTAGCTATACAAGGAATTGATAAGTTGGTTGTCTAATCATCAGCAAATAATTAAATGATATAAAAGAAGATGTGGAAGGAGGGGAGTAGACAATGTTAAGACAAGAGGGTGAAGAGGATCACTGGGACCTTGCAAACTGCATTCAAACTTGGTCTCTCCTCGTGCAGAACTGTCTGCATAAAACCATGAAAAATGGAAAATAATCAAGAATTCTAACTAAGTTAGGCCGAAATTAAGTCATTTGTTTTTTTGTTTTTGTTTTTGTTTTAATTTTATCTACAAGTAAAAGTCAAAGTGTTTATTATTAAGTGAAACTCCAAAAATAATATTTTCTTACTAATTTGAGACAAAAAAGTTGGGAAGATAAATAATATGAAGCAAAAATTTTTAAAAAAATAAGGAAAAAAAAAATCATATTTTTTATAATTTGGTACTTGCAGTTATTCACCATATACCTAAAAATGCGTTTTATTTCCCTTTCCCGCCACAGATAACAGGTAGCGGGAAATGATAGCGTGCCTATCTCAGATAAGGCAGAGGGGAGATCCCACTCCAATTCCGCTTAGTTTAGCTTTAGCTTCGTAGTCAGACAGGTTTGTGAACCAAGCTGTGCTGCTCCCAAAACCCAGAGCATATTTCAAAGTGTGCTCATTGTTGATGAGCTGACTGGTCAGGGAAAAAAAAATTGAGGTATACTTCTATGCTAAAAACATCTTGAAACTTGTGACAAACTTAGAATAGTAAGAAAACAAAACGCTAAGTTTCTGCTCTCGCCTTCTCCACTGCTGGTGGCGCAATGCATTGTGGGATATGTTTCTGGCCCAACTCCGCAGAGGGATGGATCCTTAATAAAATGGGTGAAATAAGAACATCTCTGGGTTGTTTTTAAAGTACTTGTTTTGATGCGTACTTAGGATTGGAACAGTGCTCGGGCCACTGTCGATGAAGTATCAAAAGCATGGGAATACACACCAACAGAGAAGTTTTGAACCACATTACCCACAATTCCTCGAGCCCAGTCCGACTTTCATTCCATACATTCAGACTTTCATTCCATATATTCCGACTTTCATTCAGTATATTCAGACTTTCATTCCATATATTCAGACTTTTGAACATAAAAAAAAAAAAAAAATTCCCTTCTCACCCTCCACGGGTGGTCTTTCTCAACCTCTGAGCTTGGGTCCTCTACCAGAGGCCTGGGAGCTTGAGGGTTCTGCGTAGTATCTTGGCTGTGCCGAGAACTGCGCATTTCTGGACTGAGATGTCTGATGTTGTTCCTGGGATCTGTTTTAGCCACTGCTCCAGCTTGGGGGTGACTGCCCCGAGGGCCCCGATGACCACAGGCACCACTGTGGTCTTCACCTTCCAGGCCTTCTCCAGTTCCTCTCTGAGGCCCTGGTATTTCTCCAGTTTCTCGTGTTCCTTTTTCCTGATGTTGCAATCGCTTGGTATTGCTACATCCACCACAACGGCTTTCCTCTGTTGTTTATCCTCCACCGCGATGTCCGGTTGGTTCGCCATTACCATTTTGTCTGTCTGGATCTGGAAGTCCCACAGGATCTTAGCTCGGTCATTCTCCACCACCTTTGGGGGTGTGCCCCACTTTGATCTCGGGGCTTCCAGTCCATATCCTGCACAGATGTTTCTGTACACTATGCCCGCCACTTGGTTATGACGTTCCATGTACGCTTTCCCTGCCAGCATCTTGCACCCTGCTGTTATGTGTTGGACTGTCTCAGGGGCCTCCTTGCACAATCTACACCTTGGATCTTGTCTGGTGTGGTAGATCTGAGCCTCTATTGCTCTGGTGTTTAGGGCCTGTTCCTGTGCAGCCAGGATGAGTGCCTCTGTGCTGTCCTTGAGTCCAGCTTTTGCCAGCCATTGGTAGGATTTCCTGATATCAGCCACTTCAGTTATTTGTCGGTGGTACATCCCATGTAGGGGCTTATCCTCCCATGACGGTTCCTCCAGCACCTCATCCTCTGGTCCCCATTGTTTGAGACATTCGCTGAGCACATCGTCGGTTGAGGCTTTGACCTTGATGTATTTATGGATCTTGGATGTTTCATCCTGGACAGTGGCTCTCACACTCGCTAGTCCTCTGCCTCCGTCCTTACGGCTCGCGTATAGTCTCAGGATCCTGGATTTAGGGTGGAACCCTCCATGCACGGTTAGTAGTTTCCGAGTTTTAACATCCATGGTCTTTATCTTTTCCTTTGGCCAGCTTATTATTCCTGCAGGGTATCTGATTACTGGCAAGGCATAGCTGTTTATCGCACGGATCTTGTTCTTGCCATTGAGCTGGCTTCTCAGGACTTGCCTTACTCGTTGGAGGTATTTGGCTGTGGCTCCTTTCCTTGTGACCTCATCGAGGCTGCCATTTGCTTGTGGTATTCCCAGGTACTTGTAACTGTCCTCAATGTCTGCTATTGTTCCCTCTGGGAGTGAGACCCCTTCTGTGTGGATGACCTTCCCTCTCTGTGTAACCATCCGACCACACTTCTCTAGTCCGAATGACTTCCAATGTCAGTGCTGTAGATCCTGGTGGTGTGGATCAGTGAGTCGATGTCTCGTTTGCTCTTAGCGTACAGCTTGATGTCATCCATGTAGAGGAGGTGACTGATGGTGGCTCCGTTCTTGAGTCGGTATCCGTAGCCAGTCTTGTTGATGACAGGGCTGAGGGGGTTCAGACCTATGCAGAACAGCAGTGGGGACAGAGCGTCTCCTTGGTATATGCCACATTTGATGGACACTTGTGCAATTGGCTTGTAGTTGGCTTCAAGGGTGGTTTTCCACATCCCCATCGAGGCTGCAACGAAGGCTCTTAGAGTCCTGTTGATGTTGTACATCTCTAAGCATTCAATGATCCAAGTGTGTGGCATTGAGTCATAGGCTTTCTTGTAATCAATCCAAGCCGTGCAGAGGTTGGTGTGTCGGGTTTTGCAGTCTCGGGCGACTGTTTGGTCTACCAGGAGTTGGTGTTTGGCTCCTCTGGTATTTATGCCGATGCCCTTCTGTGCTGTACTCATGTATTTATCCATGTGCCCACCTATCTTAGCTGCTATGATGCCTGACATGAGCTTCCATGTTGTAGAGAGACAGGTTATTGGCCGATAGTTGGATGGGACCGAACCCTTTGAGGGATCCTTCTGGATCAGGATTGTGCGCCCTTCAGTTAACCATTCAGGGTGAGTCCCACTTTGTAGCAGCGGGTTCATTTGAGCTGCCAGTCGCTCATGGAGGGCAGTGAGTTTCTTTAGCCAGTAGGCATGGATCATGTCAGGACCTGGTGCTGTCCAGTTTTTCATACCTGAGACTCTTTCTTGGACATCTGCCACTGTGATAGTTACTGGGGCTTGCTCAGGGAGGTTGCTGTGGTCATCTCGTAGAGAGATTAGCCACTGTGCATTGCTGTTGTGGGTCGCCTCCCTTTCCCATATGCCTTTCCAGTACTGTTGGGTCTCCAGCCTTGGTGGGTCTGCTCTGTTGTTATTACCCTGCCATTGAGAGTACACTTTAGCTGGTTGGGTGGAGAAGAGCCAGTTAATCCTCCTGGCTTCATTTTCTCTCGTGTACCTCTTTAGGCGACTGGCCAAGGCTTGGAGCCTTTGTTTGGCAGTTTCAAGCGCTTCAGGTATGGGCATCTGGCTGTACCGCTTGGGTACTGGTCTTTTGATTGCACCTCTTTGGAGCTCTGACAATTGGCTCACTTCCCTCCTTGTTACCTTGATTTTAGCCTCTAACCGTCTTTTCCATGGTGGGTATTGAATCTCATGGTTGCTCCTATAGCCGAGCATCTCAAGGATCACTGATGCTGAGTTGTACACCAGCTCATTGGTTTCCGTTATGGTGTTGGTAGGGATCGTTCTCATATCTCATATATATATATATATATATATATATATATATATATATATATATATATATATATATATATATATATATATATATATATAAATTCAAACATACTTTATTTATCCCAAATATCCCAAAGGGAAATTAAATGTTGGTGTGTGTGTGTGTGTGTGTGTGTGTGTATATATATATATATATATATATATATATATATATATATATATATATATATATATATATATATATATATATATTAGTTGAATGACTTGGAGAATTGTGGTGAGATCATTCCAGTTTCATGCAATCTCATAATAAATTGAATAAATAAATAACTAATAGTTCTTTTCCACAGAAATAAAGGGACTGAATAGATAAATGAACACATGATCTGCTCATTTGAAATGTGTTTCCCCTTTTTCCATGAGTTATTAAAAGAAACAACTTTTGAAATACAGTGCATATAACCAGTGTTGTGATGATTGAATAATGATTTGATGTTGATTTCAAGCATTTATTGATATGTTAAATGATTGTAAATCATATTAAGCATATTATGAGTGTAACAATGAATGTGATCAGTTAAAGATGAGGTTAATCACAGTTCAGATCAACGGCATAAGAAAAGAGGAACAGGGATGAGCTTTACAGCCAAATTGGGGAAGTAACTCCGGCTGATCGTTGAGGGTGAACGCCTAAAGTTGTGCAAAGGATCATGCAGCAAGGCACCCAAGAAATCATGCGGCAAGGCACGTAGCACTTTGCCATACACAACAATGGGCTGGAAAGATATAAAAGCCCATGAAAAAGAGGAAGAGCTTGCTTATTCTCCGCGGACAGAGTCGAGTCAACTTGGAGCGCAGAAAGAGGAACGAAGAGGACCGCAGCCAGGAGCCACGGAGCGATGGAGGATTCTGCACCGCTGGACCAGGGGAAAAGCCAACACCCTCAGCCGTGGTTCCAGATCGGGCTGCTGTTCCTGGACTTCTGCAAAAAGACACCCCAGCAACCTCTGACAGACTTGGTCGATGGACTGTGTGCAGCATGTGATGGAGGACTGCCTGCTGCTGATCAACAACACTGCATCTTTACACATCCATCGAGAGGAGGACATCGTCTAACAAAGGCACCCTTCAGCCAAGGACTTCAAAGAGTCATCCGTCATGAGGACTGTTCCATCCGGGGTATGAACTTGAGTTGCTCCCCCAAAAGCCTCTCCCTTTTAGATGTAAGGTGTCAGTGTTAGGGAAAGATAGTTGATTTATTTCATATATGAGTAATTATGATGATTCTGTTTGATTTTCTGCTGATGCCTAACCCTGCCAAAGCATACTAAAATAAAGAAGCATAGAAAATTCTAGAAAAGTTGTGGACATTCAAATTAATTGAGTCATTGAAGTTCTGTGATGAGTGTAAAATATACTATGGTACATGGTTCTAGTAATGTTGGGAGGTTTTTAATTGTTACCTTAGTGAAATATTAACAATATCCCTGGAACTCAGTCCGAGTTACTAAAAATTATCTAGTCTGTGACAAGTGCACGTTGTTTTAGAGGAAAAGCTACCATTAACAGATGTGGTTCATGAAGTTGAGCTGCTGTTAGGCTACTCGGTGGGTCACTTTGTGAACTGAAAAGGGGTGTGGCATCTGGATCTGGAGGTAGTGAGAGGCTAGACGTATTTTCCTTGACACCAGCTTAAACAGATTATCTTAGAAATCTTAATGCAGGGTAATACTCAATAAGTTCTAGGATTTTCCGGACCTGTTAGGTGGAGAGCTGGTCATAGGTCAATCCCATAGGTTGGGCAAGGAGAAGGAGGGGTTGGCTTATGCGCAACAACAATATATATATATATATATATATATATATATATATATATATATATATATATATATATATATATATATATATATATATATATATATATATATACAGGAAATGTGAGGGTTCTTCATAATATCTCAGCTTTTCCTAGGACTGCACTCTTCTGGACTGTCAGAGGTTTCTCTAGGTATTTCCTAGAATCATCTCTGCAGTGTGGGGGGTCAATGCTCCAATGACCACAGACACTGTAGTTGTCTCACCTGCTCGCTTCTTTCTTGCTCCTCCCTGAGCCATTGGCATTTCTCCAGTTTCTTATTTTCTTGTTTTCCTTTTTCCTGATGTTTCTATCACTTGGGATGGACACATCGATCACACTGCTTTAGGTAGTGGTACAGTTATAGTCTGGGCAGGTAGGTCTGGTCAATACAGAACTGCCCTACATCTTGTGAATTGTACAGTACATGAATAACACAGGCCTTTCATCTTCATGGAAACAATGCATCAGCTTATTGGGGTGTCATCATTAGGGAACAGTTGCTGGAGACTGGAGTACCTTAGATGGAATGGCCTACACTTTCTCTAGATTTGAATCCCATACAAACCAATGGGACCAACTGAGTCATCTAATAGTGTTGTAAACTTACACCTAAGAGCCTCTATTCCTGAGGGCAGCCCTGAGGGACTGTCATGTTTCAGCAGACAATAAGTCAGCTTGTCAACAACATGAGATGTGTTGTCTGTAATCAAACTGTGACTGATGGTCAAGTACCAATGACAAGTTTTTTTCAGGCAATTAAATTTTTTGTTGTTTTGATATGCACTTTGTCATGGGGTAACTGCGGGGATTACCAAATCCTCGCAGAAGGTGACATAAGCAGACACTGTTTCAGTAAATTCATTTAAATTTTCCACAAGCATTTTTAAAATCCACCCAGTCAGTACAACTGAAATAATCCTGAAGACATTCAATTGATTCATCAGACCAGACCAGAACACTGTGAAGCTCCGATTTAATCCTTTTCTGAATGGGCCAGTAATATGGGGCCAAATAAATGACATTGTGGTTGGACGTCCAAATGGAACTCTACAGAGTGATCTGTATCCACCTTTGACTGAGCCAAAACACAGATCAAGACACTTCATATGCCATGTAGGGCAGGTAACATATTATTGGAAGCCATACAATGATTTTGCAGGGTTACAATAGTTGAAATTCCCCAATACAAGGTTTGGTGCATCTGGGGAATCCCTCTGAAGCCTCCACACAATGTTTGTGAGCTTCTGGGCTGCTACATCAGCATTGGCTTTCGGGTGAATGTAAACAAGCGTTACAAATAGCTGAGGGAATTCCCTCGGTAGATAATGCAGGTGTAATGATACTGCTAAGAGTTCAATGTCTGGACTACACAATTTTTCCCTCACAAACACTGTCTTACATCAGTTTTATTGATATGCAGGTATACTGCTCCATCGAGTGACTTTTCAGTCACCACAGACATGAGTTTTTGTACTCCTCTAAAGACTGGACGTTAGCCTGCAGGTCATATTGGGGTACTGGTAAATATTATATGTAGTTTGGATTATCTGAATTTTGCAACTGTGAATGAAAACTACTAAATTGGGGTCTTTCCTATTGGAGGAGCTTCCTATATAAAGGTAAGAGGGAAAGCTTCTTCGCGAGGATGGTGCAGTTTGTGTCTCAGCAGGATTGAACACTGGAGCTCCATAGCTAGGAGCCTAGTGCTGTTTTCTATATTTTGTTTTAAGTTTTGCTTTATTAATTTGCAGACATTGGAAGTTTTTTGTTTTTTTCTTTGACCTGTTTTTTTGGTTGCTGTAATTTTTCCCCTTCTACAACCATCAGCACAATTGCATTTTTGCTTGCTGGGAAGAGAAAAAAAAAATCCCACCACCAGCTGAAACTTCAAGTCCTGATTCCTCCTTGAACATTTGACCAAATACTACACACCTCTATTAAGAAATTTCATCCCATAAACTGTTTAAATAGAAAATATAGTTGACTGTACCCATCTACTGAAATGCTAAACTTTCAGTACATATATTATCACTGCAGCATAAACTTCCCCCATTTTCCACACATTTTACCCAAATGTCAAGTATCCTTAACATTTTGTAAGTAGTATGGTTGAGCATGTGGTGTTCCCCCAGAAGTATACTGCTGTGGAACCTAGTCTAGAATAATTCTTGTGTTTATAGACATGCTTATTTCTTAATTATTCTAGAACATTCTATAACCCTCTAGAGCTTTGTGGTATATTCTAGAATGTTCCAATTAGTTCTATGTTTTTCTAAAAAATTTCTTATACTAGCATTTTCCAAAAAATTCTAGAATATTCCATGTAAACAACCTAAGCAGTATATAAGGCAGAGGTGGGCCCCTGGGGGTTAATTCAGTCATTCATACCTTTCTTTTTTTTTTCTTTCTTTTTTAACATGTCCTGTCCATCTGTGTGGCAATCAGAATTGTAGTTTGAATGTCATGGTAAGGCCCAACAGATTTGCTTTCTCAAGCAGAGCACTACGGCTTTTGCCATGATGTTCCCCTTGGTATATACATGAAACTTTATTAAAAATTGCCTTGGGTTTATTTCAAATGCAATGGACACAAGGACGAGAAAAAGTAAAAAGGGAAAAAAAAGGGAAACGGAGGAAAGAAAGATGGAGCAAATGTTTAAAGAGAAAAAAGGAGACAAAAGTAGAGGAGAGAGAAAAAAAAGCATCGAGATAAAACAAGTCAACACCCTTGAAGTCTGCCTCAAGACCTGTGGAAAGAGAAAACAAAACAGAGAATCCACAACAACAAAGCATATGCAATATGTTATTATTTAATAATAACAGTTATAACTTCAATGGAAAGTACACACTACACGGTAGTACAAGATGTATTTAGTGGCAATCGCAGCCCATCTGAGAGTGTATCTGACAAACACCTGAATCTAGACACCTGTGTGTGTGTGTGTGCCGACAAGAGCACCTCCAGGGAGAAACAGCCCCACCCCCCAGCAAGCCTCACTCTCAACCCTGTGGACCACCACCCCACAAGCCCCGAGGTCTCCACAAAGGGCCACCTCCAACCAGCGCACAAACATTGAATACAATGCAATACAATGCAATGAATGCAATGAATACAGTGCAATACCAGGACAGGATCAACTCCCCCGCCAAGCATCCCTGGCAGGAGGCCCGCACCCGGAGTCAGCAACCCTCACCATGCCCCCTCATCCAAATAAACAAACCCTCGTCACCATCTCTGCGACCTAAGTCCAGGGACAACCATCACCAAGCCCAGCCCCATTGCCGTCACCAAACCAACCAGAACCTCAGCAGCTCCAGACCCGAAAAGGATGCAACCCCTCCATAGCACACTCTACAACCCTCCGCGGTACCATCAACCAGTAGGGCCGACAACCCCCCAATGGAGCGATGAGCAAGGCAGGAAACCAGGGAGCCCACCAAGCCACCCGGTCCACGCCAGCAACCCCAGGCTGCCCATGAAACAACACGAGCACCCACACCAGCCAGGGACCCGCATCTGAGCCTTCCCACCGATCCTGGTCAAGTACAACTTGCAAGCCACTCCCGCGCCACCACTAGGTGAACCCCACCGTCCCACCCGCCCGACAGCAACCACAGGCCAGGGGCCAGAGCAGCAAGAAGAATCAGCAGAGGAAGGCCATTCAAACCCTTTCTTATAAATAGATGTTTTTTTTCAATAAAATATTTGTCATTAAAGAACATCTTTCTCTGAGGAATACAACATATACAATGGTATTGCTAATGAAAAATGTACTGTAAAATGTTCTTACAATAATTCAAAACATTAATATACGTTATACTTTTCCTATTTATCATGCAGAAAAGGAGTGGTGGACTGAACCTCCATAATTTATTATAATAATGCAGATGATACACAGCTCTACATTACAATGTCACCCATTAAAGCACTGAGTAGATGCATACAACAAATCAATGTGTGGATATACCATCAGTTGAACAAAAAACAAAACTAAAGTAATTATTTTTGTACCTACAGAGGAACAATCAAGACTTGGCACATAACTTCAGAGTTTACAGCGAGTAATTACAAACTAGCAGTCTGGTAAAAACCAGCCCTTTTTTCTAAGCTTTGCTTTGTACAGAGGGTCTGGACACTCGGCCATTGAGAAACGCCTCCAGAGTCCTGGAGGCATGGACTCTGTTGAGGTTTTAAATTTTACCCAATCACTAACGTTTGACCATGACATCCCCCACGGTGAAGAAAGACATGCTGAGCTGAACAATATGGCTGTTAATGTTAATTCAATATTTGGAAGCGTGGCCCACACAGAGTGAATGGCTTCGGTCACTTCCTCTGCTGTTACTGCTAAAACTACAGGCAGACTACAATTCTAAAAAAGCAAAGAAAATCAACAACATCGTTCACAACTTCTTCTTCTGTTCACTGACTGGCCCGGTTAAAATTCTTCCGGAGAAATCAAGTCAATGGGAGAAATCCCAGACAGAGCACTGAAGGGAGATGAGAATCAGAATTGTGTAGGAAGGCAATGGCCAGGCTAAGAAATGAGTGATCAGGCTTTGAAGTCCTTCCACTGGCTCCCTGTAGCTCAGAGAATAGACTTTAATGTATTTTGGTGCTAAGCCATTCGGTGATTTATAAACTAAGAGAAGTATTTTAAAGACCTGTTGTCGTTGTATCAACCTTCCAGACCACTCAGGTCTTCTGGTTCTAGTCTACTCTGCATCCCCAGAACCAGAACCAAACATGATAAACCAGCTTTCAGTTTTTATGCTCCACAAATCTGGAACAAACTTCCAGAAAGCTGCAAAACAGCTGAAACACTGAGTTTCTTTAAATTAAGGGTAAGAACCCACCTGTTTAAAGTTGCCTTTGACTGGTATGTTTATATCAACTGAAACATTATTAATTTTAGCCTGTGGTCCAACTTTTCTTTACTTTCCTTTATTATGCCATTACAATGTACTTTTATGTTTTCAGCACTTTGAATTGTCTTGTTGCTGAAATGTGCTTTACAAATAAATACATAAACTTGCCATTAGAAATGCATGTTTCTCACAGAAAACAAAACCATGCCTAAAACAAGCTGCGTTTGAAATGGTTAAGTTCTTGTGTGTGGTCTTCATCTTAAATTATACCTCCTAGTGAATTAGTGCTTTATTGTTTTGGGTGTTTTTTGGATTATAGGCTAGAATAGCCTTAGTTCTTAATCATGTTTCAGTTCTTTCAGATTTACAAGAACAATCCCCCCCCAGAGCAAGACTGTTATTTTCCTGCGACCATTAAGCTTCAAAAGATGGATTAGTGTTGCTCTACCTGATTAATATATCAGAGGTGAAAACATACTATAAGAGGGTTAAGATCTGAATTTCAACACTGTGGGAAATTCCTCCACGCAAACTCCTCTTTGCTTACACATCTGCCATTTAACTTTTTTCATTAAATATTAAAACTGTTCCCACTGTTGTCAACCTGACAAAGTGACAATTAAAGATGGACAAAATTTCAAACTAAACTTTGTAAAGAAAAAAAACAAGTCAAATTAAAGCTACAAGCAGCAGCTGACAGCCCTTGTAGCTCAGCGCCGCTCGGCCTTGCGGTGACCCTGGGAAAGATTTCTAGAGGGCGCTGTGGAGTAATTAGGCCACACCCACCAAATATTTGGCTGCATTCCTGTTGGGGAGCAGATTAGGATCGATCACAGCCAGTTTGGTGCAAATGAGACCGACTTGGTACCTGTCATCTGACTCAAGATCATCCTAATTAGGTCAAGGGTATCAGAGATGGACCATTCAAAGTAAAACATTGCACTTCCTGTTCTCAGGGGGCGTGGCTTAAGTGACGTCATGAATCCACCATTGAATATTGTTGTGGACCAAATGTGGGTCAATCCCAGGAGGTTTGATGCCTCAGTGATTAATCATCTGTGAGATATAACATTTTCATGTTTCATGGTGAGATGTCAAAGTTTGAGATCTGGCCACGCCCCTTCAGCATTCTCAAAAACTCACTGTTTTGATAGCTTCAATTCCCACATGCATTATAAACAAACTGACCAAGTTTCAAACCGATTGATAAAAATCCCTAGGAGCAGTTCGATCAAATGCAGAGGTTGTAAGCGGCCAAAATAAGGTGAAAATCGGACGTTCAATCCAAAATGGTGTAGACCATGGGTGCCAGAGAGTTTTCGGTAGGTGTTGTGCAGTTCTATAAGTATACCAAATTTCATGCCTCTATTTTTAAACTAACAGCGGTATTTTTAAATACTCTGGGGGCCACTGTTGAGCAATTCATTGTTCGACTTTTACGAAACCAATAAAACAATATAAATTTCACAAATAACTGACACGTGCAAAGTTTGGTGATTTTTAGGCCTCCAAATAGTCCATTTATTTTTGGAAAAAATAATAATAATTCAAGCTGCAAACAGCATTGGGCAGCCCTCGCAGCTCAGCGCCACGCTGGCCTTGGAGCAATTGTGGGAGCTATGGCACCATCACCTCATTGCTGTCGTCATTGCTCTCATTCCATTCCTATACCTGTCCACTAAGCAGAGCATTTCCAATAATATATTTATATATATAATAATAAACACTACCGTTACAATAGGCCGTCGCAGCGCTTTGCTGCTCCAGCCTAATAATAATTAAAGCTGTAAGCAGCATTGGGCAGCCCTCGCAGCTTAGCGCCACTCCAGCCTTGTAACCGTGGGAGATCCAGCACTGCCACCTGACGCCGTCGTCAATGCACTCATGCTGTTCCTTTATCCGTCCACTTGACGGAGCATTTCACAAATCTCCCAAATTGTCTTCTGTCCAGTTCAGTATGAGTCCAGTGACAAGTCTTAGAAGTTTTACCGAAATCCAACCTTCCTGACAGGAGTTATTGTCACTTCCTGTTTTGTGGCGAAGGACTGGCGAGGATTTCCTGTACGCTGTTTAACTGTCATGTGTGGTTATCAAGAGTCAGTGGATACAGATTCTATCGGTTTAATTCTGTATGAATCAAATAGTAATTCAACCTGGAGAGACTCACACGGAGAGATAGAGACAATTAGAGAGTTTTATTGATTTAAAGTTCTTTGGCGCTCTGACCCTAGCAGAAGATGTGTATTCTGAGAATCGCTATGCGCTTTAATGAACAACATAGGGTGATGTTTTAGGGTGATCTTTCCCCCGGGGCCTGGACTTGGTGGTGGAGTAGAGGTGGAGGAAAGGGAGTCCAGAGGAGCCCGAGAGGGCAAGGGTGGAGACGGGGTGGAGACGCGATGGGATGAAGCTTGGCTGGCGAGCAGGTAGCCTGCTTGCTTGAAGCCAAACTTCAAGCGAGCATGGATTGTGAGCCTTATATCCGGAATCCTGGACAATAATTGGCAGCAGCGGAGGCGTGGCCTGGTGATGGATAATGCAGGTAGGCTGGAGAGAGTCTGCCAGGTTGAATTTACAGCAAGCCTTCATAAGCAAGACAACCAGCAGTCAAACAGCTCACTTCCTTTTCAAAGGGGGTGGAGCTTAGTGATGTCACCAAATGATGATGAAAATGTGATTAGTGCCCTTTGACCCAAAATGGCTGCATCCGTGTAAATTTTAGGACATACCCCCAAGAGACACTTTTTCTTGATTTGGGGTGTTCTACCTACATACAGAGTTTCACATCTCTAAGATGTATGGTTTATCCTATCTCTAGGGGGCGCTACAGAGCAGTTTGGCCTCGCCCAATTTCAATTCCATTAAAATCGTTTAATTTTTTGCTGGGGACAATTTTGGCTAAAGTTTGGTGACTTTTTAAATTTGTTTTGTCCTCCAAATAGCCAATTTATTGTTTTTAAGAAAGGAAAACTGCAGTACCACACTCGTCCACTGGTGAGAGCAAAATTACAACCTTGATCCAAAATAACTGGCTTCCTGTTGGGTTTGGACCATGGCTCCAAGACACTTTTTTGTAGGTCCTGACATGTTACACGTGTACAGAGTTTCATGATTGTCAGTCAAAGCATGATTTTTTAAAGATTTCAATTTGGCACTGTAGAGGAATTAGGCCACACACACCAAATATTGGGCTGGATTCCAGTCGGAGGCTTGATTAAGACTGATCCTTGTGAGTTTGGTGCAGCTCGGCTTGCATTTTTGGAATTTAGAGCCAAACGTATTGCAACTGTGTGATGTCTGTCTTTGCCCGGCTGCCACGGACACGCCCTCAACCAAAAACTCTTGGTGTTTTAAAGCCAGCGAGACCAAGTTGTTATCTGTCTTTTGTCACAAGCTCATGTTGATTAGATTAAAGGGGTCAGAGATGGAGCTTTCCAAGTAAAAAAGAGTGACTTTCTGTTATGAAGGGGCATCAGCATATGACCACATAGAATCATTGGAGATCAACATGGATGACTTATACCAAGTTTGGTGCAGATTGACCATTTAATGTGAAAGTTATAGGGGTCGGAAATTCATGGCTAATAAGGCAACTTTGAGGCCCTGAACCACCCCTTTAACATGCTCAAAAACTCAAGATTTTGATAACTTTTAATCCTTAATGCATTAAGTGTATAGTGACCAAGTTTGAAGCTGATAGCTTCAAATCTCTAGGAGGAATTTGTTAAAGTTCGACATGTATGAAAACTCAAAAACATTGACCCTTTGACCCAAAATGGCCAACTTCCTGTTGGGTTTAGGGCATACATCTAAGAGAATTTTTTCTTGTTTTAGGGGGATCTACCTATGTACCAAGTTTCAGCTCTCTCGGATTTATTGTGCAACAATTCAAAAACGGCCAAAATTGACCATTTGACCCAAATTGGCCGACTCCCTGTTGGGTTTAGGGCATATCTCCAAGACACTCTTTTTCTTGTTTTAGGGCGATCTACCTATGGACCAAATTTCTGCTCTTGAGGATTTATAAGTTGATCTATCTCACGTTAGGGGGCGCTGGAGAGTTGCTTGGCTGCACCCACTTTTGATTCCATTAAAATACTAAAATTTCAGTTGGGGGACAATTTTGGGTGAAGTTTGGTGAGTTTTCATTTATGTTTAAGCCTCCAAATTAGCGCCTCAAATGTGTCAAGAATCATGATAATAATAATAAACACTACAATTGCAATAGGCCTTCGAAGCGCTTTGCCGCTCGGGCCTAATTAAGAAACAGACTGCTGCTGAAACCATGCTGAATGCATATTTTTTTACAAACTAAGTAAAAAATAATATTGTTTTCAGCTAAAAATAAGTTTATTTTTAGTTTCTGAAAACCACCAATTCCCTAAGAGCCTCCTTTACTCCATGATTCCCAGATGAAGGTGATGATGAGGGTCTTGGTATTTGGACTCTTGTAAAGCTAGTGTTTTTCTCTGATTTGAAAGGAAGGCCTGTCAGCACTTGACAGGTTGGTTTTGGTGGTCACAGCCTCACTTCATTGTCATCTGAAGATCCAGATAGGAGCAGCAGGATAGAGCTTTGTCTACAGCCACAAAAGACGGCAAGACACCCAGGGAGCTGTGAATTTAACTCCCCAAAGACGCAAACAGACAGACATGCCAAAAGGGTACAGGTGGAGCTGCACTGTGGAGAAAACAAATAATGAGACAGCAGGAGTTTGTGCCGCGACAGTCAGTACTCTCAGCTGATGACTGTGAGAGACAAGAGAGGAGAACAGAATGAGAGAAAATATTAAACAGAGAACTAGTAAAACTTTAAGTGGTCCAATATGTCTGAAATACTTGGAACAAATACACAGAACTAATACAAATTAACCACAATAAGTAGGATTTATCAGGAATGGAGGAAAAGGGTCAACATACAAATCTTCCTCACTTCAGGGTCATGATATATTTTTCATGACCATAAGTGATGGTCTGAACATCAACCAAGAGGTAAATGAAAAGCTTTGGTTTTTGGTTTAAGGCTTTCCTTATGACAGACTGAAGCATTTCTTACATTGCTGCAGAGAAGGATCCAATCTGTCTATTCATCTTCCGCATCAAAATTAAAATACTTGAACTTCTCAGCTTGAGGCAGAGAACAAACCCAAACTTACAGGAAGCAGTCCACTCAGCACCTTAATGCTCAGTCTTTACTTCAGGTACATATGAAAAAAATGGAAAATCTTAAAAACATCATATTTTCTTTGTCACTTAAGAAAGTGAATCTCATATATTATATAGATTCATTACACATAGAAAAAAATATTTCAAGCCTGTATTTCTTGTAATTTTGATGATTATCACTGAGAGAGGATAAAAATCCAAAATTCAGTGTCAAAATTACAATACTACATAGAATTAATGAATTCTATGTAGTATTGAATTGAATGAATTAAAATTTCTTTTAAGTTATGTTTGATATAAACAGCATTTTTGTAACTGAAGGTACATAGTTACTAGTACATCTCAAAAACTTTGAATATTGCGTAAAAGATCAATATTTCTTGCCAGTCATCTGAGAACGTGATATGGTGATTTTATAGAAATTCATTTCACATATAAAATATTTCAAGCTTTTAGTCATTGCAGTTTTGATGATTATGGCTTACACGTAAATAAAACCCAAAATTCAGTGTCCCAGAAAATTAGAATATCACATTAGACCAATCAAAAATGGATGCTTTAAGCACAAAAGTCAGGCTTCTGAAAAGTCTGTACATTTATATGCACTCCATACTTGGTTGCACTTCTCTTGCACGAATTACTGCATCAATGCGCCGTGGCATATAGGTGATCAGCATGTGGTGCTGCGTAGGTGTAATGGAAGCCCAGATTGCTTTGATAGCTGCCTTCAAGTCATCTGACTTATTGAGTCTGGTGTCTCTCATCTTCCTCTTGACAACAGCCCAGAGATTTTCTATAGGGTTAAAGGTCAGGAGAGTTAGCTGGCCAATCAACAACAGGAACACCATTGTCACTGTAGCAGTGTTGTTTTCGTTAACGATGACAATAACGAAATTATTTTGTTGACGCACCTTTATATTCTTAATGATAACAAGACGATGATGAAAATAACGTGGTTTTTTGATGACTAAACATGACAAGACATCTATAAATTTTCATTGACAAGCCGAAACTAGACGAAAATATTAGTGGGTGGTCTGTCAGGCATTTCTGTCTATTGTCTTGTAATCTGTCAGTCAAAAGCTAAAGCGTATTAGTAATGCTGCTACATCCTATCCATGCATGGTCACGCCCACCACCTCAATGACTTTGATCACTGACGGACCATGGCAGATGCTGCAAGTTATACGAAGGGGCTTGGTGGATGCAACCCAGAAAGGATTTATAGAGTTATTTGGAATCGACTATAACCCTTTTGAAAACAGAACTGAATTATCGAGGGAAACTGGTAGTAAATGTGGATTTAAACTTGGTGGATAAAACACTAGGAGTCTTTAACAGCACCTGAAGGCTCACCACACTGATATTTCTCAAAGGCAAGTTACTATTGATATGCAAACAATGTTACTCAGCTATAGGGTTGTGATAAATTTTATGGTAAGCTTAAAGTTTTAAACATAACTCCTGGAGCACATAGGCACTAACTTCATGTTGAAGTTCACTACGTTGCGCTTTAACGTCAGTTCAAATTTACACGTGTTGCTGTTATATGTAGAACATGCAGGAACCGTCTTGTAAAATACGGAATCATCCTTTATTTGGCTGTTAAAAGTTGCTGAAAGACAGGAAATATTCAGGCTAGTAAACCTGTCGTGGCGGGACCTACACCCTGCTTGCCTTGTCTCGCCTCCCCCCCGGTGCTGATATCATAGTTGCTTAGAAACAGAAAACAAACACCATGTTGCTTTCAACATTTTTAAATGTCCACCCAGTACCCTCCCAAATCCTCAGAATTAAAAACATAAAGCAAAAATACCAACATGAGTAGGAAGATACCCATCCCTAGCTGAACAGCATCAATGAGGATGAATACAAGCAATGAATACAAGAAAATTTAAAATGTGTTCGTGATTCTCACGGTGGGCTGGTTGATATCAGATAGTATGGATCAGGAGAGCAACTTGGCAGACAGATAGAGCTCAGAAGACCTGAGCATCAGAATCACAGTTCTTCCACTATCATCTCCTGAGACTGATATGGTGGAACATAGTTATGTTTGATGCAGTTTCCTAATATGCTTTTAGTAGAAAATTGTAATTTGATTGTCTTGGATATTGAGTTTGAATTATTATTATTAATACAGTAGCATTAGCTGAGAGAAATAACAATTTGAAGAATAAACTATGCTAATAGATGAACAGTAAATAAATAAATATTGTGATGAGCAAGTATTTGTTAGGCTTTCTGTTTTGTTTATTGAGAAATGGTGGTATTTTTTTTAGGAATACAGTATTCAGTGATCATAAATTTTATTACTTTATTGTGGTTTAACAGTTAGGATAACCTGACTTCCTATCAAGCCATAAGACAGGCAGGAGACAAATGCTGTTCAGTTTAATTAACAATTAGTCCAAGCTTCTGAGAAATAAAGCCCCAATTCCTAATTAATTTGTAAAGACTGATACTTCTTCTTTTTTACCCCCACTAAAATTGACTAAAACTTTTAGTTTTTGCCAACTACAACTGGACTAAAGCTATCACATTTAGAAGAGACGAAAACTAAGAAGCGTTTTCATCAAAAAGGCTAAGACTAAAACTAAAATGGCTGCCAAAAACACCACCACATTGAAGCAGCTCTTTGTACCTTTGGCAGGGTGGACAGTTCACAAGTCCTGCTGGGAAATAAAATCAGCATCTCCATCCATCTTGTCACTAGAGAGAAGCATGAAGTGCTCTAGAATTTCCTGGTAGACGGCTGCGTTGACTGTGGACTTCAGAAAACCCAGTGGACCAGAACCTGCAGATGACATGGAACCCCAAGCCATCACTGACTGTGGAAACTTCACACTGGACTTCAAGCAACATGGATTCTGTGCCTCTCCAATCTTCCTTCAAACTCTGGGACCTTGATTTCTAAATGAAATGCAGAATTTATTTTTGTCTGAAAACAGATCTGTGAACCATTGAACAACAGTCCAGTTCCTTTTCTCCTTAGCTTTCTTCCTTTTCTCCATAAGACGGCTCTGATGTTGTCTCTGTTTCAAGAGCGGCTTGACATGGGGAATGCAACATTTGTAGCCCATGTCTAGTGTTTGTCTCTGTGTGGTGGCTCTTCTGGAATGGAATTCGCTTCGCAATCATCTTAAGGCTGTAGCTCTCCCTGTTGCTGGTGCACCTTTTCCAACCACACTTCTTCCTTCTACTAAACTTCCTATCAATATGCTTGGATACAGAACTTTGTAGAACTCTGTGAAAAACCAGCTTCTTCAGGAATGACCGTTTGTGTCTTCCCCTCCTTTGTGAGTGGTGTCCATGACTGTCTTCTGGACACCTGTCCAGTCAGCAGTCTTCCCCATGATGGTGTAGCCGACAGTCCCGCAGTGAGAGACTGTTTAAAGGCTCATTTGAAGGTGTTTTGAGGTAATTAGCTGATCAGGGTATGACACCATGAGTTTCCACCTTTTTCACAGTGTTCTAATTTTCTGAGACACTGAATTTTGGGTTTTAATTATTTGTAAGGCATAATCATCAAAATTATAAGAAACAAAGGCTTGGAATATATCACTCTATCTGTTGTGATTCTAGAAAATATAAGATGACTTTGCAAGAATTATGGCACTTGTGCACAATATTCAAATTATTAATGCTATAAAATGACATTATGTGCCTGGAAAATACACCCCCCCACCCCACTCCCCTTTAACATTATAAACAACTGGGCCAAAATTAGCTGAGAAGTTGCCTATTTACACAAAGAAATCCCTGTTCTTCAAGTAGGATTCAAACCAATTGAGTACTGTACCAGAAAGTCCAATTCAGCTTTCCAGTCGCTTCAATAATATATCATAGTCAGCAGGGTCAAATGCTGCACTGAGACTGAGATCCAACAGAACCAACACTGTGGTTCTTCCACAGTCTGTGCAAATGTCATTAAACACTTTGACGAAGGCAGTCTCAGTGCTGTGGTGAGCATGGAAACCAGAATGAAAGACATCAAAACAGTTGGTCACTGTTAAGCTGTTTAACTGTTGAAACACAGCTTTGTCAATCATTTTGCTGGTGAATGGAAGGTTGGAGATTGGCCTGTGACTATGCAACAGTGATTTGTCCAGATTGTTCTGTTTTATCAAAAGATTTATTGATAATTTGAGGCTGGTGGGAGCCGAGAGGTCTCTGTGGGAGCACCCCAGATTCTCTGTTGTGAGAGAGTACAGGCTGTAATGGAGTCTGAAATATTATTTTGCAGTGACTCAAACAGATAGCCACTTACTTTTTCAGGGTCAGGATATATTTAGGACCATCCAAGTGAAGTGGTTCTTCCTTGTGAGGATCCAAACAAAGGTGATCACCTCTGTATACAAATAACTCCTCTTCTGCCTGCATGTTGTAGCATTCCTCAGGCTTTTCAGCTGGACAAACCTGGAAGCAGCAAGTGAGGGAGGTGATGTCGGAGGAGGAGACAGGAGAGAGCTTAAAGAGAGCAGAGCATGGTGGGTCGAAATAAAGCTGATTGCAACAGTGGCAAGAATGAATAACAGGCTGACACTTCATCATCAAAGGGTAGTATATTAAATAAACGCTGACTTGCCAGTTTTCTAGCAGACAGTCTCTGACACCCTCCTCAAGCTATGTAAGCTACAAAATGCCATCACTAAAGACACTGGCTGTTCACAAAATTCTATATTCAAGTCTAAATGGACCCATTTCATTCAGAATTCAAGTTTGTTTCTATTTTTGATGAGGAAAGTATTAAAGTTCGCATATGAGAGCAACTGTTTTGGGAACTCAGCTATTATAAAATACAATTTATGTAAGACTAGCTATGGAGCTAAATTGGGAGTAAAAAAGAGCTTTCAGTCATGATTCCACACCCTGTCATCTGAGGCCCCGCAGGACCAGGAGTTTAAAACAAACAAACAAAAAAAGTAAATCTGAAAAAAAACCTTGAATCTGAACAGTAGTTTTGAACTTTTTTTTTAAATTTCAAAACTTTTTTTTCAGTTTTATTTTTTTTTTTCAGTTTTAAATTTTTTTTTCAGTTTCACATTTTTTTTCAGTTTCAAATAATTTTTCTTTTGAATAAATTTTATGGCCCCAATTTAGCTCCATAGACAACAGTACTAGTTCATATTAGAGCTGTGAACTCAGTTCAGAACGTTGAGGTGGTGAACTATGACCATGAATAATTAGTTTTAACCTAGATGAACTGAATGTAGAACCAGTCCTGTTAAGGATCGGCTTGTGCAGCAATGATGACAATAAAGATGTTCAGACTCTGAATCTAAGGTTTCCCAAATATGGTGCGTTTCAGCCACATGATGTATGCAGAGGTCGTGGAGAACTTGGCACAGTGAAGAGGCCCCAACAGAGATATACACCAGGTTTAGCTACAGGTTTCGGATAATAAGTGATAGCCTTGCCATTAACTATGGAGAACCACGATCCTCTTGCTGTGACAAAAAATGGAAGAAAGGAAGGATAAACATCTTTTCTGTTCAGTGCTTTCCTCACATAGTGGCAGAAAGGTTTCTAAGGACTTTAAGCTTGACCTCTAACCCCATCTTTACTGAAACCCTAACTGAACTATTCCATGTCTAAGATAAAACCATTCTTAACAGATGATTAAAACCCAAAGTCATATTTTTGCCTCATTCTTGTTTTTTGGCAAATGATAATAGTTGCATACAGAGTCAATTACTATAGAAAGACATTAATCTATTCAGAATGTGATCTAACATGTGATGGCACTGCAGCTGATGGCTTGTGAACAAAACCGCAAATTTATTTTAAAGGACACAAAAGGATTATCTCATTTCCTTCTAAACGAAGCTGTTGTTTTTACCCCCAACCCAATGTTTGAGTTAACTTCCTTTTCTTAGCCAATCACAGACAAAGATGGACTACCAGCTGAGAGAAAGACAAAGCTGCCAATTAGCAGAGCAGGGCAATCAGCGGGTCAGTCACACGGCAGGACACAATGGACCTACACACACACACACACACACACACACACACACACACACACACACACACACACACACACACACTTGCTGAGTCTTTGGGTTTTGTTTCCTGTGTGTTTTTAGGTGATCAGTGGTAAAGACACTGACAAGTCTCAAAATGAAGGTGATTACTGTAATAAGCTATGAAATTAAAAACAAAAGAATGTTCTAACAACTCAAAATGAGTGTCTTTCTCAAAATATCTTTGCTTTTCCCTGTATTTCTCATTTCTCTATAGACACAGTTTAATCCCTGAAATCTATGCTCAAAATGTTTTGTTCTAGTTTAGTTTAGTTTTTTTTTCTAAAGGGACAAAGTGACTTAGAAAAGGTTAGTTGGTTTTTTTTTTCTGAGTAGGCAAAGAATGACTGGTGTGAGAATAAATGAATTAATCTGTGCAATGTTTTAAACTTCTGAAACATAAAAATGCATGTTTCACATCTCAGAAAATTAAAAATCATACGGACAGTCAAACCTGGCGGTGGTGGTGTGATGGTGTTATTGGAAAAACAGGAAATCTTTAAGGGGCAGTACTCATTAAATTATATGTTTCTGTTATATGCTTGTTTTACAAAAGAACACGTAAAAAAAGAAGTTGACAGAATATGTATGTCTGAGATCAAAGGGTTATATCAGCATGTACAAGACAGTATCATGTTACTTTCATAATCATTATCTTATCCTCCATTCACAGGCTTTATCGTCACCATTATGTTCTAATACCCGACAAATTAACAGTGAACCCACAGAGGAAAGTTTCTGTTTCCTGCAATGAAGCAGCTTTTAATTTTTTCCCAAATGCATAACTTGCTTTTCTTATTCTTTTTAAATAACACCAGACTCAGTAGTAAAATATCTTTCTCAACCCTTATTTTCTGATTCATCTAAATGCTTTCTCTTTTAAAAAGTGTTACACTCCAAAAAAAAAGCAAACAAAAAAATCTGCAGAGTCCAGGCAGTTGACTGCGGCTCACAATAGTTTGATACACTGAGGTAAATAGGTTAGGTCCATAAGCCAAATTAAAGATTCTAAAAGACAACTGTGCTTCATAATTTTCTTTATCATAACAATTTTCTTGTTATGATGTGTAACTGTGGCAACAAGGTATTAATCTTGCAACTGGCAGCAGCTAATTAGCATCTCAAATACTCAAAAAAGGCCTGAACTATGACCCCAAATTCTCGAAGAGTTGATAATGAGTCTTCATGGATGCAGAACAGGACCAAAGAGCAGAGAGAAGAGGAGGAAGATCAAACCTTCTCTTCCATCTAGCATCAAAATGGGCAAGGATGAAATCCTCGCCTCTCCTCCCAGCTTTCTAACCATGGTGAGCACCATCAATATATTACTGTATAGGACAGTGTCTATTAGCTGCTACAGCTAGTGACGTGCACCTGCAGGCACCATTACTGTACATTGAGTCATACTGTTCCAATGCAGGATGAGCATAAATCTGTCACTAAAACATTCGTAGCGCCCTTATTTCTTATCCAGTTTCAATAAAATATGACCTAAATTAAAGCTGAGAAAATAGCAGATGTTTTAATATGATCCCCTTGGGGATCAATGAAGTATATATATATATATATATATATATATATATATATATATATATATATATATATATATATATATATAGATAGATAGTTAATAGATTCTGTTCTTCCTAGAAATAAATCTATAAACAGTTTGGTTTCTGTCAATTCTTTCAAGAGGCCCAAACTAATTTCTTTTTTATAATGGACAATTAATTTGATTTTACATAACTTCCACTGTAGGAGGTATAGTTTGTTAAATACTTTATGAAATATGTTAACCTATTTGATGATCGTTCCGAATATTGCAACGTTCTACAAATGAATGAGGCTATTGGTCCACTTTTTGTTGTTTATTGAACTTTCAGAAATGACAGTGGTTGCAGTGTCCCACAGCAAAGGGGAAATAATGCTCAAAAACAGGTGAAGAACAATTCAAAACCACTACCTTTTTTTTAATCTGTTCTGTATCATTGTTGTGGCACCTGACTGACAAAAGCTATTTCTATCTGTTGAGCCTGCTGACACTAGTTGACAGAGCAAAGATTTTGTGTATCAGGAAGATCAACACCAAAAACATGCAAATATTTCCCACACAAAGAACAGAAGATTCAGTCCATTACAATTTTATGTTTTCAGGCTTGATATTTATTTTGTGATAATTAATAAGTGGTCGTGTAAACACCAGCAGTGGTTGATTAGCTAACACCTGCTCTACTGATGATTTATCAGAGATCTAGCAGATCTGTCAGAGAGTAGGTGTGCGGGTTGCCTTACTTTTTAACGTAACCAAAACACACTGAATTGTGCAGCACAGGTACATGTTTAAGTTGTCAAAGTCAAGCTTGCACAACTGACCCACTTACTTGATAAATACACACACACACACACACACACACACACACACACACACACACACACACATATATATAAACTTTTATTTAGTTGACCTGTGAAATGTGATTCTGTTGGACCTTGTTATCTAGCTCTCATGGCATTGACAATCAATAGCAAAACATTCAGTCCCTATTTTAGATTCTTTGTGTGATTGTCATTTTCCCAGCCACTGGTATTCCTGACTCAATGCATAGCAACGGGGCAGGTGTGACTCGTGATAGTCACGTGTTGTCCAATCCAGAAATATATATCAGTGGTTAGTACCTACCAAATGAAATATAAATCGGTGCCCCTGGTTACCATGAATTATTGTCTGGTTTTTTTGGTTTTTTTTAAACATGTCTTGTCCAGCAGTGTGGCACTCAGAAATGCTGTCTGAATGTCAAGCTAAGGTCCAACAGATTTGCTTTCACAAGCGGAGCATTACAGCTTTCGCCATGATGTTCACCCTGGTATATATATATGAAACTTTATTAAAAATTGCTTTGGGTTTGTTTCAAATGTAATGGACACAAAGACGAAAAGAAAAATAAAGAAAGGAGTGGGGGGAGAGAGAAAGATGGAGGAAAGGATTAAAGAGAAAAAAGGAGATAGAAGTAGAGGAGAGGAAAAAGCATAGAGATAAAACAAGTCAACACCCTTGAAATCTGCCTTGAGACCTGCGGAAAGAGAAAACAAAACAAAACAGAGAATTCACAACAACAAACAACATATGCTTATATAATAATAACAGAACTCAATGGAAAGTACACACTACAAGGTAGTACAAGATGTATTTAGTGGCAACTGTAGCCCAACTGAGAGTGTATCTGACAAACACCTGAGTCTAGACACCTGTGTGTGTGTGTGTGTGTGTGTGTGTGCGCGTCTACACACACACACACACACACACACACACACACACACACACACACACACTCACACTGTTACGTGTGAGTGTACTCAAGTCTATAAGATTTCTCCCTAAGAATATTTGATAGTAGATGTGGGGGCCCACAGATCCACCCCAGAGGACATGTGGACGACACGAGGAAGACCAGAGCTACAGACAACCAGTGGCCCACCCAGCACAGAGTGCCAGAAGCCCCCTGCAGGAACAACCGGATCCCCCTCCCCAGAGAAGAGCAGAGGCAAGCACTAGTGACCCCCGGCAGCCACAATGAAGAAGCCCCAGGGAGACGCAGTGACAAGCCCACAGGCCCCCCAAGCAACCCGCTACGCTGGAGCAGATCCAGCCATGGACAAAGAGACCTAAGCCCCAAGGGTGAAATGCCCCCCCCCCCAAGCAGAGGCCCAGCCGAGCCAGGACACCCAGGTCCCGGAAAGCAGCCACCAGGGTGAACCAGCACATATCCCGGCACCTGACCCCAGACTTGGGAGCCCAGGATGTTACCTGGGGACAGGTCCCAAAGGGCGACCTGTCCCCAGACCCAGGAGATGGTCCCCTTCTCTATGGAATGGAAAAGAGCAGGCAGCCCTACCCTCTGCAGCAGCAGCAGCAGCAGCAGCGTAGCCCATCAGCCAGGACGAGAGCGGGGCACCACCCAAAAAACCAGGGCCCAGACGCCGGCCCCAGCCACTTGGGTCAGCTCCTCCAGGGGAATCCCTAGGCTTTTCCAGGCCAGGCGAGAAACATAGTCCCTCCAGCGTGTCTTGGGTCATCCTCTGGGTCTCCTCTGGGTGGGACATGCCTGTAATACCTCACCAAGGAGGTGTCTAGGAGGCATCCTAACCAGACGCCCGAGCCACCTGAACTGGCTCCTGTCGACGTGGAGAAGCAGCAGCTCTATTCTGAGTCCCTCTCGGATGACTGAACTTCTCAGCCCATCTCTAAGGGAGAACCCAGACACCCTGAGAAGGAAACTCATTTCAGCTGCTTGTATCCACGATCTCATCTATGGTCATGACGCAAAGCTCGTGACCATAGATGAGGGTGGGAACGTAGATCAACCGGTAGATCAAGAACTTCACTTTTTGACTCAGCTCTCTCTTCACCACGACAGATCGGTACAACGCAGTGTCACTGTTAACTAATAACAACTTTCTACTGTGCCTTTAAATGATGAAAAAGCAAGCTTGATGAAGCTAAAGATGTGAATTTATTCTTAAAGAAAAACTGACACTGAGTACATAATCTGTATGTGCACACACACTCTCACATCCTCACACAAGCACTCAACCTCTTTTAATGAATGGCAGCAATTGGCAAATCTGTCACTTTTCACTGCAGGTAGAAATATAATACAGCCTATGATTACTTTTAATAAGGCCTTTTATGGAGATTAAAAGGTCCATATAATAGTAAAAAAGGAAAAAATATGTAAATACAGAAAAATGAAGAAGGAGTTGAACATGAGAGTGAACCAGAAGTATGAAGAGAGTGAAAGAAAAGACGTAAGAAAAATCACTTTTGGTTCCTAATTGTTTTGGTAATTTCATTTTGTTTAAGCTTTGAGATTAATAATTAGTTTTATTTATCTTTACTTTAGCATGGCTTGGACTCTACTAAGGTTAAACTTGAGCAAAACTATTGCTGAACTAAACAAACTTTGCATCTTTAAGATCTTTAATGAATGAAGTGAAAAATCATTAAACAGATAAAACTCCAATAAAGTAAATATTCTGAACAGTAGTTTAGCACTCTGAAAGCTTGAGACAGACAGCAGTCTTCTGGTTCTTCTGTCTATGAAAGTACAATCGGTTTAGGGACCACACCCATGTGCAAAATAGCTGAAATCTGCAAATCTTGAGACCCCATCTAAAAATGCTTATAACTGCCTATTTTAATTTTTTATAAATGCCAAAAATATCTTAATATGGATTAATACACACAGTGGAAACCAGCAGCGGCTGGTGAAAGAAGTTCTTGGTGGGGCTAATGTGCCAATAGATTTTCCTTTCTAGTCCAGTATGAGGATTCAAATGAACAATAGGAAAATGACTACAGTTCCATAATAATAAAACATTCTTCATACAGCAAAATAACATAAAGGGTTAAAATAGCTAAAATACCTATTAAAACTGAAAAGAATCAACTAATGACACCAAGCAGCAGAGGCCTCCCTACCTAAGAGAGAGAAAAAAAAACACTTTGGTATAGGACGAAATAATCATGGCTACTAACATCAAATTAACCCAGAAATCAGAAGGACTAAAGTAGGTTCTGTTGAAACCACAACACCAAGCAATCCCCATGGATGTATGTGACAATCAGGAGCTCAGTAAAATCTTAAAGATATGAATGTTCATAGATCTGAGTGAGCAAACAGGACTTCCTCCTTGATCAACACCTCATCAGAATGGCCATCTGATCAAGCAAACATCATGATATCAACCAAACATTAACATTATAATAGCAGCAGAAACTCAAAAAGGCAACAAGAGCATCATCATTATTAACCATTTTCAAAAAAGAAATCTTAACATTTATCCATAGCAGTATTAGTATCATGCTAACTAGAGCAACATAAGCATAAATAACACCACAACATTAATAACTGATTATCAGCAAAGAAACAAATGATAGCAGCTGATGAACAGAAAATGGAAACAACAAAAAAGAGCAGAATATGGCAGGTAACACTAATTAAACACGCTTGAGGAACAGCAGCTGTAGCATACTGGCCATCTGTAAAATCTGGTGTATTGTCATTAAAGGTGGATAATACAGATGGCTGTCAGATTTTTCCATCTCCAATTTAAAAAAAAAAACCCCATCAAAGACAGAAAATATTCAGAATATTTTCTTTTTGATGGGCCTGATTTTTCCATCTCAAACCCTGCCCCCCAGACCCTGTGTTTCCCATCTTTTGACAGGTTTTTTTAAACAGTAACAAAACTCTGATGGCCATCCGTCATTTTGAAAGATTACACACACTTGACCACTTGGTGCAGACGCGTAGACAGTTTCAACTTTATGCACAGAGTACATGGCGGAGGTCACTAAATCAATCAATAAAAGAATACTTCCATCAGAGTATCATCTCTGATCTGAACCATGACCTAAATGCAGTGCAGAACTGCATGCGTCCGCGCCTTGCTGTGCTGCACTGCGCTGGGCTGGAGTGGAGCTGTTCCTGATCACCCTAATGTACAGCCGCACTCCAGAAGTGCTCTGACAAGCAAAAATGTTAGGAAATTATAGGAATTGATAGATCACATGAAAAATAGAGTAATAAATAAAGTAATAAAACTGTAATTCTCAACCTACAAAACTAGTATTTTTTCTCTCCTGTGCTCTCTCACTTTGACTGTCTTGATGTGCTCTTTTTTTTAATGTGATAATGGTAATTGTGATGACAGAGAAATCAACCAGTCAGAACAGTGCATTAAAGATTTTCCAGGTAAATACTGCAAGTTCTCCATACCTGACTGACTTAAAGATGGACATTCCTGGTTATAAAAAATGCCAGAAAGTGGCAAGATGATCTAACTATTAGCCAGTAACGTCTCTACATACAATGGAAGCTCTTCTCAGTAATCAGATCAGTAGGCACATTATTTATTACATGAGTGGTGCCCCATTAAGGCTAAGTATCAGCTAATACTCAATATAATAATCACCAAAGACTTTAAGAGCAAACATAGATAAATATATATTACTCAGTGGCACACATATGGATCTAAGTTGCTTTAAACAAAACAACATGACCAGGAAACTGAACTCCTTCATTAGGTTCTCACCAGGAATCTCAGAAAAAAAATAACATTAAAGCTGCAGTATGTAACTTTTATGAAAAATATGTTTTTGATGTATTTGTTGAAATTATCATTATGTCGTGACAGATAATCTGTGGAAAAAATTCAAGCTCCTCTGCCTTCTCCCAGTGCTCCCAGTACTAACTGTAGAAATACACTACTCAGTCAGAAACAACCAATCAGAGCCAGGAGGAAGCTCTTAGCACTGTCAATCACCCTCATGGACGTGCTGCTCACGCACTTCCCCTTGCTCTCTGCTGTACTAGTGCTGGATCATAACAACATAGCTTGTCATGAATGCTAAGGCTAGTTAGCACTGTCACTGATGACAATGGATAAACAGTTTTCCTGGAACGGTAAGTTGTTTCTTCACCATCAACACATTTAGCAGCAGGTACACAAGGGTGATTGACAGTGCCAAGACCTTCCTCCTGCCTCTGATTGTTTTTTTTTTTTTTTTGAACGGGAGTGGGGCATTTCTTTTGACGGCAATAGTAAAAGTTACATACTGCAGCTTTAAGGGCCATTCACACAAGTTAACATTAGGTGTGGGATATCCCAAAGGAATGCTGTACCCCAACTGTTGTTCTCCATAGGTTTGAACAAACTGACCCAGATAATCACAGTGGGGCAAAAGAGAACTATTACAGAGTGGAGAAATTAAAAGTATTTTCGCTGTTAAAACATTGTCCTTTAAATTCTATGCAAGAGAGGTAAGGTGATCTCAACTGAAGAAGGTAAAGTTTGGTGTCCTGCAAATAAAATTGGCAATCTCAATGTGGCAGCAAAAAAAGAAGCCATAACCAGTACAAAAATGGAGTAAGGGAGGTCATTCAGAACCCTAACGCAATAAGTGATATTACTCAAGATCAACCAATTCTTCAGTCTGCCCTGGTAAAGGTCATGTAGGGCTTAACTTTCCACAATAGGTCTCCTGTTTCAGCTCTTCCAAAACGGGTCTCTGTTATCTGAGACATTCACTAGACATATCATCACAGAGGGGCATCTTCCTGTTATGCTCCTGGATCTTCTTAGTTTTATTCTGCTAAGTGGTTCTTAGCCCTCCCTGCCAAAGGATCAGTCTTAGGCACCTGGACTAAGGATAAAACCCTCCATGTTTTATGAGAAGCTTTTGTGTCTTGATATAATTGGATTATTTATTTATTTATTTTTATTTCCTTCTTTTAACCAGGTAAAACCCCTTTGAGAGCCAGATCTCATTAGCAAAAGGGACCTGGGCAGAAAATCTGAAACACACAACAACCTGGTTACACAAAAGTAAAACAAGTTAAACCATATACACAATTTTAAAACAAATTAAAAAACAGTTTAAAAGCAATAACACTGATTAATTGAATCATGTTGCTTATTTTTAAGAATCACTTTTTATCAACTTTGGCCCACCAAACACTTGCTTATTTTTAAGAATTGATGCTATAGCAGCCACAACCTGAATGCTTGCTTCACATTTTCTGTTCAAACACATAGAACCAGCTAAAGAAAAATGTTGTTGGAGCGTAAAGAATGGGCAGTAATAGATCGATGTAAAAGAGATTTTAAGTAGGCAGGAGCCATCCCCAGTAGTGTTTTATAAATCAGGATCATCAATCATCATTCCGTCCGAAGGCTCACCTTCACTCCAAAGGCTCAAAGGAGGCCATTCAGCTATTCACAATGATGTGTAAGATGTCTGCTGCCAGTTACAAACCATAAAGCACAATGATAGACAGTATTCAAGGATAGAAGACATTTGGTTGAAGCATTCATATGAAAAATATCTCCAAAATCCAGCAATGGTAAGAAGGTTGCTGATACCAATTTTCTTCTAGATTTGAGAGAAAAACAGGATCTATTGCGATAATAAAACCCAATCTTCATTCTCAGTGTTCATAACAAATTTGCTATGTGCTTTTTAAAAGAAAGCTCTTTATCCAACATAAAACCAAAGTATTTATAATTATTGTCAAACCCAATTTGTGCACCTAGAGCAGTGGTAAGGAATAGGGGAATCTCTGATAGTCTTCAGGAGTGTGAGAAGACCATTACTTTTGTCTTATTCACATTAAGAACCAACTTAAGAGTATGTAAACAAGTTTGAACCACATTGAAAGCAGATTGTAAAAAATGTATGGCCTATGAAAGTGAAGAAGAATAGTATTCGATTACTAAGTCACCTGTGTAAAAATGATAAAAAGCATCTGAAAAATGATCACACAAGTTATTTCTGTAAATAGAAAATAAAAGTGGACCAAGAACTAAGCCCTGTGGTACTCTGTTTTTAATTGTAAGAAGAGACAAAGTGGAGCCAGCCAACTGAACTCTCTGGGTTCTATTTGACAAGCCACCCACAAGGATGTGAAAGCCCAATTCTGTGCAAAATTTTAATCAATACTGCATGATTGAATGTGTTAAATGCCTTAATAAACATAGCAACACAATATGTTTTACTATCAAGAGCTTGGTTAAAATAATTAAAAACCTTTAAAGTGGCAGTAACAGTGCTATGCTTTTTTTCTAAAACCAGATTGAGCATTTTGTAGAATAGAATTTGAATCTAAAAAATCTTCAATTGGTATGCAACTAATTTTTCAAAGTTTTTTGCTGGAATACATCATTTTGAAATTGGTCTGTAGTTGTTAGCTTCTGATGATTCCCCACCCTTAAGTAGAGAACCACTTAGCAGAATAAACAAAAGCTGATTTCCAGACACTAGGGATTTTATTAGAGATTAGACGTAAATTGAAGATGTGGGACAGTGGCTTTGCTGTAAACTCTTCAGCCAACTTCAGAAAAAAAGCATCCAGGTTATCTGGCCCTGCTGATTTTCTGGTGTCAATATTTTTTAACTCTTTGTGAACCTCAGCTGCAAAGTTAAAAGTGGAAGGGTTGCAATTATTATTCAGAAACAGTGCGTCAGCATTTACATTTGGGCCAAATGAATCAAAATCATCAAATAGAGAGCCAACAAATGTTCATTGAAACAATTTAATTTCCATTCATCATCTAGCACACTTATCCTTGCAGGGTCGCAAGGGGACTGGTGCCTATCTCCAACAGTCATCGGGCTAGAGGCTGGATACACCCTGGACAGGTCACCAGTCCATTGCAGAAACAGATCCATCACAGGGCAACACAGAGACTGACAGGACAAACAACCATGCACACACACAGTTACACCTAAGGAGAATTTGGAGAGACCAATTACAGTGTCATACATACATAACAGTTATGTTTTTGGACTGTGATAGGAAGCCAGAGTACCCGCAGAGAACCCACACATGCACAAGGAGAACATGCAAAATCCTTGCAGAAAGACCCCAGGCTGGACTCAAACCCAGGAACTCCTTACAGAAAGACCCCAGGACCTTCTTACTGCAAGGCAGCAGTGCTACCAACTGCACCACTGTGCAGCCACGATTTTGCTTTCTTTCAGTACCTTCTTCAGTACAGTTAGGAAAGTCACCCATTGCTACTTGATCAGAAACTAATTTTACTGTTTTCCAAAATTTCTTTGGATCGTTTAGATTTTTTGTCATCTCTGAAAGGAAAAACTCTGACTTTACTTTTTTTAATTAATGAGGTACATTTTTCCGCAATTTCCTAAAATAAAGTCAGCCATCCTCTGTATTGTTTTTTCTTGCCCTAGCCCAACCTGCATCTCTTTGTTTGAGCAGGGCCCCAATATCTGGGGAGAACCAGGAATTATTTTGCCCCTTCACCCTAACTTTATGTGTAGGAGCATGTTTGTTTGTTAGTCTTGAAAACTCTTCATGAAAGTACTACCAGGCAAGGTCGACGTTATCAAAAAGAGAGACCTTGTTCCACTCAAATTGAAACAAGTCATGAACAAAAGCTTGCTCACTTTGGTGTTTTAGATCTCTTTTGGTCAGGATACATGGCTTTGGTTTTGGCAATTTAAGATTTCTAACTGTGCCTATCACACAATGATCACTAAGGTCATTTGCAAAAACACCTATCCCTAAATATTTATGTGGAGCATTTGTCATAATCAAATCAAGGCATTTCTTATTAGATTGGGTGGGGTAATTAATTAACTGTGTGATATTTAAAGAAATATCAAATAGATTTTAAGATATCTAAAGATGCAGTCAATCTAGATTTAAACCCCCTAAAAAAACAAATTTATTATTTAGGCCAGCTAGATATTTATACAAAGTAGGAAGTTCATCATAAACACCAGAAAGGGGTTGATAACAGCCTATAACTGTGATATACTGACCCTCAGTACATTCTAGTTTCAGGGCTAGAAATTCAAATTGTTTTGGAATGGATACAGAGGATAACAAAGTGACGTGAAAACTGCTTTTTACATAGATGGCAACCCCACCACCTTTCCTTGGGCGGTCACAATGAAAAACATTATAACCTGCTAAAAAAAAATTGTATCTGTAATGGATTTATGTAGCCAGTTTTCAGTCAAAACCAAGATATCAGTATATGTAGTTTTGATCCAGATTTTAACTAAATCCAACTTACGTAGTAAACAGCGATAATAATATGTATAATACCAAGACCTGATATGGTTTTAAATTCATCTGGTGTGTCAATTATGTTGAAAGTTGGACCTGGATTCAGTTGCACATTACCTGATACTAAAAGTAAAAGTAGAATGAGTCTTTTCCATCTACCATTTACATTTGACACCAAGCCAACATCCTTTGCTTGAGTAAGGTGTAAAATGTAAGATTCATTTAACAAAAAACAATTCTTTAAAACAGAAATGCACATTAAATGAAGTAAATTGTAATCTGTAGGCATTCTAATAGTCCCAGTGAGTAATAAAATTTGAAGGACTTCAAATTGTCCAATCAAGGACCATAGACTTGGAGTGATTCTTGGGTAAAACAGGCTGTTACATGATTCCTCAGAAAACTGGGGCACATTTTCAAAGTAGAAACATTTATGTATTGGCCACAATATTATCCCAGTAGGGTACAACCTAACATTATTAGTAATGGTTTTGAAGTTGCTCTGGATAAATTGATTTTCAGATTTTTTTGTTGATAAAACAAGATCTTTGATGCATATCTCGTAACTTAAGGGGGATCTAGATGATGTCATGCTATTGGTGGAAACACTAATGTGATGACTTTTTGAACCACAGAGTTCTCTGTGGTAATTTCGTGGATTTCATCACATTATGATTTGTTTCCGTCACTTTGTCTAACAAAGTAAAGATGAACAATCTCATGTCTCCACACTGTCTCAGACTCCTCTGATTGGATCAGCCAGATCAAGTGTCACAGACCCGGAACCAATTAGCCACTGATATTGAACCCTCTTCTTCCTCCTCCACCCCAAGACCCAAACAGCATTCTCTCCCAGCACACAGCACAGCTGTTAACCTATTAGCCACCCACCGCTGCTGCAAACTATGCAGTCTGCCCACCCCCGCTCCCACCAACACCATTAAAAATGAATGTGCTTTGGCTTTGAAAATAGATGGCTGAGGGTCAGGGGGAACTGTGTTGCAGGGAAGGCAAGGGAAGAGTCTGCTGTTTTCTAAGGAAAATATTGTTATTGATCCAATCTTGTCGTTTTAGATGTAAACTGAGCCAGCCTCAGATTCTTCTTAAAGTGTCTCGATGTAACAGCCATCATTGCAGAATCTGATACCTCTTAAACAATTCTGGTCTTAATGCACTCAGATGGTGTATGGGGTGAGAATGGAGGATGTGGGGGTACATATATCTCAAGGGAGAGGCTCGATTATCAAGCTGTTGTTGCAGCAATGAGTACGATGGGGTCGAGTTATGAAAATGAAGTGCATGTAATTGATTGGGTTGGTAAAGTTTTTATTCCTGCTTATTGATTGGCAGGCAGCAAACAATACTGATACCAGCAGAGGAACAACTCAATATGAAGTGAAACATAAACACAAAAACATGGGAGGGATAAAAGGAAGAAAAAGAAAGATGGAGGGGATGGATGGAGTGTCAAATATGTGTTCAATCATAAGAATCTCCATTTAAACAGTGCAGCAATTGAGAAGAGAACATAGTTAGAGAACAGAGAAATAAAAAAACAGCAAACTGAAGGACTTCCCAAAAATAGCACTCACCAGATTTAACAGTATTACATAACTGAAACTATTGCTATTAGACAGACATAGCTCTCAAATAATTGCACAATTATAGAGAAGTAATAATAAATATTAGAAGACTTACATTTAAAAACGTTAACTTGGTCAAACTGTAAGTATTGGGTCAAATAGATTTTTTTGCTGTGAAACAACAGACTGTCTATCAGCAGTGTAAACTATTGATGTAAATTAGTTAATGCAGGAGGCCAACATTTTTAAAGATCTAAATCACGGAGCAACCTTGGTGGACCAAAGTTGAACTTTCAGGCCAACAAGAGTATTGTGTTAAATGCACTGGAGAAATCAAAGAACATGATCATGACAGTGTTGCCTGCTTTGTCCAGATGGTAGTGGGTTTGTTGAATCAGGTGAATGGTTGCGTCTTGAACTCCAACTCCTCAGTGATAAGCAAACCGCAGGGGTCCTGCTGGTTTGCTTACTTAGGTGGGCCAACAGGAGCCTCTCCTGGGATGTCAGAGCAACAGGTCTATAGTCGTTGATGACTGATGGGTGAGTTTTCTTTAGTACTGGAACCAGAAAGGATATCTTCCACAACAGTGGAACCCTTTCTTGGGTCAAGCTTAGGTTGAAGAGGTGCTGCAGAATCCCACAGAGCTGCTAGTCAGTTAACTAGTGGAAGAAGAAGAGTCCATGACTGAGGTAGAGGATAAAACATCTGAGGTGTGACAGGAAAGCTGTGGGTCAAAGGTGGGTGAGATGTCTGTTAGGCTGGGGGCAGGAGGGGAGGATGGTGAGCTTTTTCCTGAACTGAACCTGTTGAAGAATGTGTTCAGCTCATTTGCTCTGTCCAGACTTCCATCTATCTGATTCTTCTTCTGCTTGAAGCCTGTGAGGGTCTTCATCCCTGACCATACATCTCTGAAATTGTTCCTCTGCAGTTTACTCTCCAGCTTCTTTCTATACACCTCCTTACTGTCTATAATCTTGACTTTGAACTGCTTTTGTATACTCCTCAATAATTCCCTTTCTTGGTCCTTAAAGGCTCTTTTTTTTCTTGTTTAACAGTTCCTTTAGTTCACTGCTAATCCAGGGTTTGTTATTAGGGAAGAATCTAACTGTTCTGGTGGGGATGATGTTGAGCAGAGAAAAACAATGTTGTGATCTGATTTACCCAGAGGAGGTCTTGCTTTGGAGATGTATGAATCCTTGACATTTGTATCAAAGAAATCCAATGTCTTGTTTTCTTTGGTGGAGCAGCTGACAAAATGTTGAAACATTGGAATTGTAGCAGAGAGTGAGGCATGATTAAAATCACCAGATATTGCCACAAAAGAATTGGGGTGTTGTGTCTGTATCTTAGCAACAACAGGACTGATGACATCACAAGCAATGTCTGCAACAGCTGAAGGTGGAATGTAAACAGCTTCCAAAAAAAACACTGGTGAACTGTCTTGGGAAATAATATGGACAAAAATGTACTGTCAATAGTTCAATGTCTGGACTGCAGAGACAACACTTTACAGTAACATGTCCTGGGTGACACCATCTGTTGTTGATAAGCACTGCCAATCCACCCACTTCCCTTTTCCTGCTACTCTTTAAATTCCTGTCCACTCGTATAGTTGGAAGCCCAGCAGAGAGACGTTGGAGTCGGGGATATGATGCTGGAGCCAAGATCTCATGTTGCCCTTTACGATTGATGGAAGAGATGGTTTGAACTTCCTCCTTCTCTCTCTCCTCTTTGCTCTTGCTCTGTATCCACAACGCCTCCTTTTCAACTCCTCTGGGATTTCTGGCTTCAGTTGTCATATTATTTCTGCTTTTGCGATGTTAATCAGCTGCTCCCTGTTGTAAACCAACCTGCTGCAATGGTTTCATAGTAAAAGAGCAAAATATGAAAAAGGATTGGGAAAAATCAATCCAGCTGCACAGCATCCAAGACAAGAAGGAACGGTTGTCCAAAAAAAGCAATTTTTTCCAAGAAAGGCAAGAATGAAAATTTGAAAAAAGAAAAATTCTCAATAGAATTAACAGACTTATGCCAACATACTGCCACCCTCGGCGGCTCAATTCTAGAATAATGTCCATCTATCTATCTATCTATCTATCTATCTATCTATCTATATATATATATATATATATATATATATATATATATATATATATATATATATATATATATATATATATATATATATATATATGGCTCTGAAACCTCTGGATCACTTCAGCATGTATTTCGGTCTTTGGAATATTTACATTCATGGAGCAAAAGGAGAATTGCTGCAAAAGGTAAGACCTTCTAATAGAAATGAATGATGTTGCTTTCTCTGATAAGTCATTAGTATTACCTATCTAATGTTTGTAAAGAGCTTAAGTCAAGTCCAACCATTTATCCTAAATTTGTTTTCATTTGGAATCACAGTTTCTTTGGACAGATTAATTAAAGAAGGATCCACTGATGGATAAAACAGTGACTAATCTCACAAGAGTTCTCCCCTTTAATACTTTACTGAGAAAATCCTTGTGACTTCTCTGAAAAAACCTAAGAGAGTGGCTCTGTAAACTCAAATTCTAGAGTTGTGTGCATTTTTTGTCTTTTATAAGTTCAAAAAATACAAAAATATTGCACATTCTACTTTTCTAAATTGCATTGGTCAAGACAATTGCTACTGGTGTAGTTTGTTTTGAATTGAACTGTAGAAAATGTATTACAATCCTTATATTCTGCCTAAATATTGTATATGAATAGGATGTTATAATATTTGATTATATTGATAGAATCATGAAACTATAATTAGTATTAGCAGTTAGCTTTGTTTATAATGCAGAAAAAGTATTCTCGGTCTCAAATAAGTGCTACTGGGAGTTACTGGGGTTCCAAGCTGTGTCAATACAAACTTTATCTGTTGCATAGAGTCACTAAGCGATGAAGCAGTTTTTTTTTTTTTTTTTTTAACAAAATCTGACACCATTTAAAAAAGGAAAATCATACCTTCAGTCAAACATGGTGGTGGCAGTGTGATGATCTGGGACTGCTTGAGTTCAGAGATAACTTGCTATAATTGATGGAACAATGATTCTGCTTTGACCAGAAAAACCAGAAGGAGAATGTCCAGCCATCAGTTTGTGAACTTTAGCCTATGTGGGTTATGCAGCAGGACAATCATCCAAAGTATACCAGCAAGTCAACCTCTGAATGTCTCAAACAAACAAAAAAATACAATGATTTTGGATTGACTTTGTCAAAGCCTGAACTTAAATTCAACTGAGATGTTGTATTTGCTCAATGATTTTGATGATTTTCATGTATATTTGATTGATGATTATGATTTTGCTGTATACTTGATTGATGTTTTTATGATGTAAAGCACTTTGAACTGTCTTGCTGCTGAAATGTGCTATATAAATAAATTTGACTTAACTTGACTGTACATCTCAAAAAGGCAGTTTATTATTGAAAACCCTCAGAGTAATTTTAAACAAAACTGTTTTTGGGGGTGTAAATATTCTTATGGATTCAATATTGGAAGCACTCATGTAGGCAAACTATTATCCTATCAGAACCACATAATTTGTTGTTTTATTTTAGAAAAATCATTTAATTTTACTTTAAAATAGATGCAGTATTTCCTCATTTTCCAAATCTGATTGTAGACAACTATTTACCTCATTTTGACTCTTTAAGTTTGCACAGCAGAACTGTAAGCAGAGGGGGTTTTTATTGTTAACAGTTGCCTAGCTAAGAGTCACTGAGAGGAAGATACACACCATAGCAGAAAAACTGATTAAAAAAACCTTTTCTATATGATCACCAAAGTAACTTTGTGAAGGTGAGGAGAAGAGGATGAGAAAAAAGGGAAAAGACAGATGTAATGTGAGAGACTGAGGTGTGAGTTATTATGTCCATTTCTTAAGTGTGTGTGTGGTATATTTATCCAAAGTGTGTGTCTAAGGAGATTACAGATCTGGAAGCTTTGGTTACATTCCCCTCTCTCATCCTGCCGGACCAAACAGTGATGGGTTTGATGGTTTTAGTGCCTCTCCGCTCGATGTAAATCTCATCAACACTTTTTAGACACGTACACTGGGAAGCGACAAACAGAAACCAGAGAGAGGCAGCATTAACACTGGCAAGAGCTCCTTCAAGAAGAGAAAAAGAAAACCAGAGAGTGAAAATATGGCGTCAGGTTTCCCCCATTTAGAAAATATCCTCAATTTGATCAAAAATTTATAATGTCTTTTAGAGCAGCTTGAGTTTCCTAGAGGCTTCTGCAGCACATTATACATCTCGTTTAATATGGTTAACACACATTAACACAACACACTCTGCACTCTGGTGATGTGGCTCAGTGCAGTATCAGTCTGCATGTGTGTCTGTGGTTCACTATAGATTTTAAACTGAACACAAAAAACTAGTTGGTTTTTATTTTCTGCATAACTAAAATGAGTTGATTAATACATGTAAATATTTTATAGTAAAAGTGATTTAAGCTATAAAGTTCAGCTTTTATGCACAGTAAAAATAACTTTAAGTATGAAATTTGTGAAAGACTGTGCTGTCTTCCAGTGTAGTTGGCTGAACATTTTGCCTGTTTGGTAATTCCAACAGGCAATCACACAGTTGACTGTGTTGTCTTTTTGGCCTTCTAGCTTTTGTTTCTTTATGCATTTTGCATTTTTAATGCAAACTGATTTTTTCATTTGACAGTTTTTACTGGATGATTAAGTGAATCTGACTATTTTATATTAATTGGGAGAGCTGAACAGTAATTTGATCGGACTGAATCAAATAAGTCGTGGACAACACGGTGGGGCAGTTGTACGTTCTGTTGCCTCACATCAAGATCACACTGGGTTCAGATTCTTTGGGTGGAGTTTACATGGTCTCACCATTACCAGGCAGGTTTGATGTCCAAAAATGTTCGGGCTTGTGTGTGTGTCTGTGTCTAAGTAGAGGTTGGCCCTGCAAGGGACAGCTGTTGACCTCTCCATGCTCTAGCCCAATGACCTTTAGAACCCCCCAATCAAACAAGAATGAAAAATGTAAGAATGAATTAAACTGTGTATGTTGGCAGGTTTCCTAAAAAGTGCCTTGAGATGACAATTCTTGCATTTTGGCCTTATTAAACTAAACTGAACGGTTTTAATTAGATTATTCTTTATGAGTGCATCTTAGTTCAGGTTCCAAAAGTATAAAAGCTAAATTGTGTGAGACGGATGACTGGTCTCCTCTGTGCATGGAATGATTTCAGTACCACCAATAGTATTAATCATCAGTGTTAGCCACAGAGCAATCGTCAGAAACCTGTCACACATTTGCCATAGCACATCTTAATTTCCCCAAAAATTTGGGGAAATAGTCACGCACGGACAAGACCAAAATGGAAATTTTGTTCCATTACATCTGCCTTAAAAAGTGTTTCAGAAAATAACTTACCGACAGTCAAATATGGTAGCAGTAGTGTAAAGGTCTGGTGCTGCTTTTCTGCTTCATGACCTGGACGACTTGCAGTAATAGATGGAACTATGAATTTTGTTCTCCACCAGAAAATCCTGAAAGAGAATGTCCGACCATCAGATTGTGACTTTAAGCTCAAGTGTACTTGCATTATGGAGCAGGACAATGATTCAAAGAAAGCCCACCTCTGAATATCACAAAAACTATAAAATAAAATGAAAGTTTTGAAATGAAATCTGGACTTAAATCTAATTCATGCTGTGGGATGACATTAAACAGGCAAATCATATTGAAAAACCCTTCCAGTGTGGGTGAATTCAAACAATTCTGCAAAGATGAGTTAAACTCAACAACACTTCGTGTAAATGCTTGATTGCAGCAGCCTCCACCAGTAGTGGCACTTGGATTTAATAGGTTTGAATAGCTTTTGCCGTTAATAAATGAAATCACCATGTGAAAACAGCTTTTTGCATTTTCACAGGTTATCTTTGTCTGACATAAAAATATTTTTGATTACCTGGAACTTGTAAGCTTTGCAAAAATACAAAAGAGAAATGTCTAAAAGGGCACATACTTTGTCATTGTATAAAATATGTTACACTGGAAATTAGTGTGTTAGATTTTTAGGTGTTTTGTAATTTTCCCTCCTAGTTCTTTCTTTATTTACCAATCCTGTGTTTAAAAAAGGGTCAGTGTAACAGGACTAATTACACACCAGCTTGCTGTTGGACATTTGGTACATTAGTAATCAGTTATTAATAATGGTTGTTCTTCAGTGGTCCTCCTCAGACAACTAATACAAGTATTTTCTATTCAGTTTCCTAACACTGGATGTCTCTAGGTCTCTGTGGTGCCTTTTCATCAGATTCAACACCCTTATGTGGTTTATTCCTATTTATTCTAAAATGGATTTGTTTTTTTTACTGGTAAGTGATAATTTAATGTGAGCCTAATACAATAATATTGGGATTATCATTATTATCACCAGCCTTGGTGGGTCAGTTATAACTATCACACATACGTTGCTTTCACAGACTCAACAGCTGCAGCATGTCTCCACAACAACCTCACACTGGTAACACAATAATAATCAGTCAATTAATCAATCCATATATTTACCCAAGGCCACACTTTTTCACCCACCCTCTTCTCTTTCTCTGGTTACACTTGAGTTATTGATAGCTGCCCCAGGACCTTTCCTGTCATCGCCACCATCAATCAGTAGATATTACCCTTATCTGAACAGACACACACAGAGTGAGAGACACAGAGTGTGGTATAGAACACAATCCCTGCAGCCTGAGCTTCATGTTTTAGAGATGTGGTGAGTTAATAAGAGATGAGTGTTTACTGCAGAGCCTAAGTGTTTTCCATGAATACACACACAAACATACACAACCACCCCTCTCATCTAACTGACAGTGTAGTCTTTGGCTGACAGATTTTTTTTCATCAGTGTTTGAACTTGTAAGCCAAGTTCAAATATGTTATATAACTAACGTAGACCATCGATTTTGTCTTCGTTCAGATCAAAATGTAACAAAATAAACCTGTAGAACCCATATTTAGGAGCTAATTTTAGATGAACAGTAAACTCAGAAACTCTTTAATACAAAGGGACAGAATCTTTTCCTTTCGTTACCTTAATCGATCAGAGTCAACTTTGTCTCGAACTCCTTTTTTAGGACCTCTAGCTTAATGTGCAGTCTGAAGGCTGAGTCTGCTGTGTCTGCTGGAATAGAATATGGTCATTAAAATCTTTCTATGTGAAGAAGAGAATCTTGGATTCTGTTCTGGGGATAACAGGGTGATAGTGAAAAAAGGTTAACAATCTAAAAAGCAGATCTGTTGCTGATTTTCATGGAATATTTGGGACAGCCTGAAAACAGTGGAAAAACCTTATCCAGTCTAGATGTAGCAAAAAGTGTTTACCTGTTTATGCATTGCCTTTGAAAAACAATGCTCATGTGCATGTAACAAAAATAATTTTTGAAACCAGTTTTTGTATTGCAGAAAAAAGGAAATAACCCTAGTAAAAATGATTCTCGGATGCTACAGAATAATAGTTCAGTGTATATAGCAAAACCCCATTCACACCAGACTGAGACCACATAGCTGCATTAAAAGTCAGCAAGAATAAAAAATAATAATAATAAAAAAAAATACTTACTATAGTAAGGCAAAATTTCAACATGAATACTGTGTAGTTGTAAAAAAATACTCCAGTCTAGTTGAATGTGTAACTGAGTTGGGTAATTAAAAGTATGCAAGATGTGTATGTCTCAGAGCATTAAAAATACAAGCTATTTACAGTTAGTGACAACATAAAAATGGTAAGGTTGTACAGATACAAGCATGGATATAAACACCTTGATTTTGTTGGGAGCAATGAAGGCCATAGAGTCTAACAGCTGCTGGGAGGAAGGATCTCCTATAGTGCTCCTTTGTGCACCTTGGATGCAGTAGTCTTTCACTGAAGGAGCTCTCCAGCTCAGCAACAGCTTCATCCATGGGGTGGGAGACATTGTCCATCAATGATGTTATTTTAGCCAGAGTCCTTTTGTCTCTCACCATCTGCACTGGGTCAAGGGGGCATCCTAGCACAGAGCTGGCCTTCCTGATGAGATTATCTAACTGCTTCCTCTCAGCTGTAGATAAGATGACATTCCAACATAGAGTCCCATAGAAGATGGCTGATGCCACTAGAATCAAAGAAGGTCTTTAGGAGTGTCCCTGCACTCCAAAAGACCTCAGCCTCCTTAGCACACCTAGAGTCTGCTCTGACCCTTCCCATAAAGTGCATCAATGTTATGATTCCAGTCCAGTTTATTGCTCAGGTGAACACCCAGGTACTTAAAAGAATCCATGATCATAATGTCCACTCCCTCGATGTCAGTGAGGTCAGTCTGCACCTGTGGAAATCCAACACCAGCTCCTTGGCATTGATCAGGAGGTGATTCCTCTGCCACCAGTCCACAAAGTCCTGAGTCCACTGTCTGTACTCTGAGTCATTCCCACCTGTGATGAGGTCAACTATGGCAGTCATCAGAGAACTTTTGCAGATGGCAGTGTGGGGAGTTGATGGAGAAATGTGCAGTGTAGACGGTGAAGAGGAATGGTGCTAAGACAGTTCCCTGAGGGACCCCCTTACTGCAGACCAGCCTGTCAGACACACTGTGGGCAGTCAGCGAGGTAGTCCAATATTCAGTGGGACATGTGGTGGTCCACACCTGACAGCTCCAGCTTGTCCCTCAGAAGTTCTGGCTGGAGAAATCAAACAACATGATCCTCACAATGCTTCCAGGTTTCTCCAGGTGGAATCAGAGCTCGGTGCAGGGGATGGTTGATGGCGTTATCCACCCCAATTCCAGGCTGGTAGGGGAACTGCAGTGAATCCAATGAAGATGTCACCAGGTGGCGTAGATGTTTGAGGTCCAGCCTCTTGAGGGTCCTCATCAGATGTGACATCAGGGCTACTGACCTGTAGCTTCTGAGGTCCTTTGGATGTTTGGTCTTTGGTATCGATACCAAACAGGAGGTCTTCCACAGTTGTGGTACTTTCCCCAGCTTCAGGCTCAGGTTGAACATGTATCCCATGATGCCATGCAGTTGATCTGCACAGTACCTCAAGATCCTGGAGCTGATGCCATCTGGACCTGCAGCCTTTTGCACCTTGATCTTTTGCAGCTCATTACTCACCTAAAGTGATGAAACGGACAGGATGGAGGTGGGGGAGGGGGCTGTGAGATGGAGTCCTCTGAGGTGAAGGGGGTGAATGATGGCTGAGAGCTCAGAGGTGTGAAGGCCTGAGAAGAAAAGCTGGCAGTCGTTACAGATGAGGGGGTAACAGCAGGGGGGACTGGACTGGTGGAGGGGTGGGTGACTGGTCAAACCTGTTAAAGAACTGGTTCAAGTCATTCACCCACTCTAAGTCTCCTACAACCTGAGGGTTTGGTTTCTGGGCTGAAATTGACTTCAGACTTCTCCAGACCCCACTGATGTTGCTCTGCTGTGATCTTGCAACTGATCCTCCATCTTCTTCCTGTAGATGGTTTTTCCATCCCTAATTTTCCTTTTCAGTTCCTTCTGCGCAGCTCTCAGCTCCTCCTTGTTGCCTGATTCAAATGCTCTCTTCTTCTCCTTCAGGAGAGCCTTTATGTCAGGGTTGGTCCAGGGCTTGTTATTGGAGAAAGACTGTACAGTCATGGTGGTTACAGTGTTCTCTGCACAGAAGTTGCTATAGTGCGTGATGCAGTCTGTGGTGTTTTCGATGTCCTCCACATGAGGAGCACAGAGCTCTTCCCACACAGTGGAGCTGAAACAGTCTCTCAGAGCTTCTTCAGTCTCTTCAGTCCATTTCATCACTGTATGTGTCACAGTTGATTCTCTGTACACCAGGCTGTACAAAGGCTGGAGATGAACCAGGTTGTGATCTGAGCTCAGCAGGTGTGCAGTTTGACCAGGAAATGCTAACTGCTGCTAGCCTAGAGGAGTTGTGTGAGGGAAGCACGGGAGAGGGGTGCTCTGCGAGGTGGACACTCAACTGGAGACTGCAGTTCCAGGGAGGAGCTTTGGGGAAACAGACAGTGCATTGTGAGAACAAGCATTCAGGCACCCCTGAATGGATGATATGGGAAACTCAAGGATTCTTCAAACATGCATGAAAGAATCAGGGCAACACTGCAGGTATGTTTTTGATGAAAGAAAACCATTATAACATGATAAAAAGCTCATAAAAGTTGATTTTACATAATAAACTCCCTTTAATGAAATGTGAAAAGTTAATAGCAGGCGAGGGAGAACAGTTAGTTGATGGCAGTATTACCTCAGCCAATGTCCTCCTCCAGGAAGGTATCACAGGCCAAACAGAATGCTAGACCAGATGTAGCTTCTTTGGAGAGAAAGACAACAGAGAAAACCTAAAATTAACAGTTGAAATTACAGTAAATAATGCAAACTGGAGAGTAGTGGAAGAAGAAAGTGAGGAAAAGTGGTCAGTTTTTCTTCCAGCAACCTAAGCCTTCGCCAGCATAACCTAAGTCCCCAGAATGAGGCATTAGAGAGGCACAGCAACGAAGAACCATCTTTCTGGACAGTATTTCCCCCCACTGGATCGGGTTGTACTTTCTACCTCCCCCTACTCCCACACTTGACTGGGCAAACATCCCTGTTTTAACTCTAAGCTTTATCAAAAAGGCTAGTTTTAAACCTAATCTTAAAGTAGACAGGGTGTCTGCCTCACGGACTAAAACTGGGAGCTGGTTTCACAGCCTGACAACGAAAGGATTCTACTTTTAGAAATTCTAGGACCAGAAGTAAACTTGCTGTCTGAGAGTGAAGTGCTCTGTTAGGAACATCTGGACCAATCAGATCTCTGATGTATAATGTAGTTTGATTATTAAGGGCTTTACATGTGAGTAGGAGAATCTTAAATTCTATTACAGATTTAACAGGGATCCAGTAAAAGGAAGCTAAAATAGGAGAAATGTGATCTTTTAATTTTCAGCAGAACTCTTGCTGCAGCGCTTTGGATCAGCTCAAGGCCTTTAACTGCAGTATGTGGACTTCCTGACAGTAAAGAATTTCAGTAGTTTTACAGTAGAACTACAGTAGTGCACCAGCCTTGAAGCAACAAATGCATGGACTAGGATAGAGCAGACTGTACTCCTTGAGGTGACTTAAGTCTTTCAGTGTTTGGAGCAAGATGCCGTATGTCCTCTATAAGTCTGTTGTGGAGAGTGTCATCTCTTTTGCTGTCATCTGTTGGTATAGCAAGCAGGGCTGGACTGGAACATAAAATCGGCCTGGGCATTTTGAGAAGAGACTGGCCCACCAATTATTGATGAAAAGCCAATGAAGTCTATGAATGGAAACAAAATTTCTTGTGACAGTGCTTGTACACTGTCTTCTTCATATATATATATATATATATACACTTGTCTAATAAACTTAAACATACACAAGATGATTACATTACTTGCATCTTTACTCTAGAAAAATATCATGTATCCTATATGTGGAGGAGTAAATAAGGACTGCATTACCCATGAACTCCAGCAAGGCTTGGAAGGACTGTTAGTCAATCAGGACAGGAGGAAGAGAGCGAGCGAGGTGCTAAGCAGCAAAAGAGCAGAAAAGCACAGCGCAGCAAAAAAAGAGGACTAAAGTGGTGAAAAACCTGAGTTTTTAAGAGCTGCTTTTAAGCGAGGGAGCCTGTGAGTACACTGTTGACGAAAGAAGATCGCTGGTCAGGTAACAACAACCTGTAAGGAGCGTGTGTGCACTGAGCTGGCAAGCTTCCAAGATGAGCCATCGCTATGTTCGACTGCTGCCATTTAGCCACTGTGCTGAAAAAGCCACCTGCAGGACAGAGGGAACTAGAAAATTTCTGAAGAAATTTAAACGGGGCCTGCCAATGTATTCGTGTCGGTAGGAGCTGAAAGAGGCGTTTCGATGCAAAAGATGATCAACAATGCAAAGGTGATCTACAAGGAAGGTTGTAGGATGGGGAATATCACTGACATGTTGAGTAACCGTGACTTTGTCCACTCAGTATGCAAACTGTAGTGTATGATCTGAAATTAGCCAAAATGCTAATGCTAGGTTCAATGATGTCAGTAGCATGTGGGGTATCACTAGCATGTGGACTTACATTGACTTACTTCATTCAGTATGCTAAATGTAGGTAATATATCAAAAAAAGGCTAAAATGCTTATTTTACCTATAAGACTAACATTAGCAGGAGCGGTGTCACTAACATGAAGAGCAACTAGCATCTTGACACTACTAGTAGGATCTAGATTATCTCTATAATGCTCACTCACATGGATTTACTCCATTTAATGTGCAAATATGGATGTATGAGGTAAAATTAGCTAAAATGCTATCTTAAGTGCTATCAGTAGCATGTGGGGTGTCACTGGCATGTGGACTTACATTGACTTACTTCATTCAGTATGCTAAACATAGCAAATACATCAGTAATGAGTTGAAATGCTTATTTTAGCTGTAAGGGTAATGTTAGCATGAGGGCTATTACTAGATTGTGGAGCAACTAACATATTGACACTACCAGTAGGATCTTGGTTATCACTATAACCTGATTAACATGGTTTTATTCCATTAAATATGGGTGTATACGCTAAAATTAGCTAAAATCCTATCAGTAGCATGTGGAGTGTCACCATCCTGTTGACTAACATAGACTCACTCCATTTAGTATGTTAAACCTAATTATTATTTCAAAATAAGGCTAAATTGCCCATTTTAGATATATGCTAAGGTTAGCATGATGGCTATCACTAGCATGTAGAGCAGCTAGCATGTTGAAACTACTAGTAGAATGTGCGTTATTACAGTAGTTGACAATAATGGACTTACTTCATTTAGTAAGTAAATATCATGCTTTAATATTAAACTAAGCTAACTTGATAATATTAGCTTAAATGCTACCATTATTCTGTGGGTTATAACTAGCATGTTGTTCCACTAGCATCTTGACATGACCATAAGAATGAGGGCTATCACACGCATGGATCCTTTGTCCTAATCCAACATACCAATGTACTTTTTTCTCAGCTTTAAACATAGTGTAGGTAAGGAAGTATGATGCGTTTATTTTGAAATTGTCAGTGAGCATCACTTTAAAAGGCCAGACCAATCCCATGTGTAACACTGCTTGAGTCAAACCTGTCATATTTAGCACAAAGCTGCAGTTACCTGCTGTGTAAAACATGGAGGCTTTTATTTTGTAGGGTATATTGAGCTCTTATTTTGAAAGTCCACTGTGGTTGTAAGTTTAGGCTGGTCAGGTCTCATCACTGAAGTCAACCAAGTCCCTTAGCAGAGCGGCCATGTTGCTTCTAGGCACCTTCTGCTCCCAAGATGGAGCCCTCATAGATCAAAGCTGTGGCTGCCCCACTAAGTGTGTTGTTGCTATGGTAACTAATGTCCTTCTGCCAACTGACACTGTCAGCAACACTCACTTTGGTCCAGAGAAAGTTCTAGATGTCTGAGGCAGGCAGCCTGACTGAAAAAGCTTTTTGAAACAACTCCTTCCCGTTCGGGAACCGTAAGAGGTATCGGAAAAATTCTCAAAGCATGAGCGAAGGCCGTCTTTCGTCTTCGCTGGTCCCATGATTCACATCTGTACGTCATTCACAGTGAAAGCAGGGACGAGCGAAAGAATGTGTGGGAAAGGTGGTGAGATCATGAAAATGGCAGGAAAATGAACAAGCATCCCCCTTATCCTCCGACGACACTTTACTCTGAAGCACTTTGAAAGAAAACTGTCAGCCCGAGAGGAAATTCGAAAACATTTTTTTGAAAGCCAACGAAGCGGTTCGATATCATGATCGTAAATCATGTCATTTGAGCAATATTTGTAGGCGTGACGTCGAGTTGAAAAATAATCTGGGCTCTGAAATCCCCTTGCTCCCACACTCTAATGGCTCAGTAATTAATTGCAGTTAGACTCTAAAATCATGATTTTTCGTAAAACTTTGGGTTGCTTAGAGGCGTGTTGTAGAAAAACTGTCAGAGGTATCAACATACCGTCTTCACTTCCGAACACAGCATGGATTTATCTACAAACCGAGTGCTGAATGGCATTTGTTGGCGAAACCATGATGACACAGTTAATCCTCAAAAATAGTGTTTTTTTAGCATGTCTTCAGGACCTCGCTCCATTGAGGGTAGTTTTGGGGTAGTTGTTCGCAAATTACGTCGCCATGGTAACTCAAAACGAGAACATGAGTAATAGCACACATCTCGAGAACGAGCCAGAATTTTTGATATGTATATTGTGGGGGTGCACGGTACGGTTTGGGCCGCATTAACGGAGAAAGCAGTTTCGAGGTGGAGAGTAATAGGTGCCTCCATGCATTGCATGGGAGGCAGTGCATTGCACTGCTCTCCTATGCATTGCTATGGCAGGCCCCAATTACATCACATCTTTCTTCTCCACCACTCAAGGAGTGTGGTTTCAAAGGCTTTTCAGAGCCGGGATGTGCAGAAGAAAACCAACTGTGATTGACTCTTCACTACTCAGGTGACGGAAACACCTTTTTTTTATAGACCTTTTTATAGCATAAGGGCCCTTATGCTAAAAGGTTATTTTTTTGGGAGGTTACTTTTTTGGGAGGGTGAGGGGGAGTATCATATCAGAACAAAATGAACTTGGAGGATTTTTTTGTTATTATTACATCCTGTTTGATTGAACTTCTAAAAGGGATCCCTCCTAATGTGGACAGAAATCTGAAATATTTTATTAGTTTATATATTTCTGGTACCACAAGACTTGTTGTAAATTGGAATTCGGTACTTTCTAATGTGGCAGCCAGTTAATGTTCATTTGTTACTGGTCATTATTTGAGCTCTAGTTCTTTCCAGTTTTACAGCAGAAAACTGATGACGAGTTTATATATTGAAGCTCAATAAATAAGTATTCTGTGTTCTGCTATCTGTGCCTAGTTGCAAAGACATACTGGGCATGGGAGGTGTCCAGCCAAATCGAGTCTGGTTGCTGTGATGGACACCATTCAGTTGGGGATGGAAGACCAGGATCTCCCAGACTCCAGCAACCCAGCGAGCTGCGCTCACCTTACCCATACATGAGTAAGTGCTATCCATTACACATACAGTACTTACTTTGAAGAACCCACGGCAGGCTTCCAAAAATGAGTGATGGCCTTTTCAGTGGCCATCAGCATAAACATCTCCAGCCTGTTTGCGGACAGGCTTCTTTGGAGTGTGCTTTTAATGAACTTGAGTGTTAAGAACATTCTCTCACAGGCCAACTACCAGCAAATAATAACCAATTATCCCTGACTGCTTTTAAGCTCGTCCAGTTAAACTTGGTCCCCTCTCCCAGATTCCACCAAATCTGTATTGAAATGCTGTTAGTGGTTCTTCTTAATAGAAAGGGAGGACCTAGAAATTGCATTCTGCCTAAGGCCCCATAAAATCTTTGCCCAGCTCTGGTCACATTTAAAAGTAAAATAAATCAATATAAATATTCCTTAAATTGAACAATAATAAGTGTTTGTAGGCTTAAATAAGTATTCTTACGGTACAAAATTAAAGTATTTCTTGTATTAAGCTTTCTTTGTTCAGTAATATTTGCGACTTGGTGCAGTATTTTGACTTGCTGGTTGTGACTGTTTTTTTATTTATCCAAGGGAATGTTGAATTTGCAAGGAATACTACTGATGAAAAGAACTGTCTGTAATTTACTGGTGTGGTTCATTTACATTAACTTTATCAAGCAGAAGCAGACACAGAGCTCATCACGTGCCACAACACATACTGAGCGAGTGTAAATGCATACGCCACACATTATATTTTGTTGTCAAAGATACTGCATTCACATTCTCACTGTGCATTCAACGCGAGCCTCTAAAAGCACAACTGTTAAATCATATTTGGGGTTTGCATCAATCTTGCACGAGCCAATCAAGGGGTCTGGCTTTTATACTTTATGCCAGCTCATTTTCAAAACCCGCATAAAGGCATCAAGGGATTATATAAATGCTGGTACAGGTGAGCCTGCTCACCAATAACATGTTCCAAATCATCCAGTTTGACGGAAAGGTGGTGTGCGTGATCCGCGCTGAGGTGCAAACCTTAAGAGATGTATGACCACACATAGCAACGCGCGAGGCAGGGAGGCAGAGGTTGGGACATGTGCGCGCCCCAAGGCCCCCTTTGATCTGACTTTGGATCAAATAAACAATGACCCAAAGTGGTAAAAAAGTTGGTTTTGGCTGTTTGCAGGAGGGTCTTAAGACCCTGCATGATGCCCTCCTTCTGGTGTCACAGTCTATGGGAAATCCTAATTTGATTCAAATTAATTACATCTGCAAGTGTGGAAGATTAATAATGAATAACAGCCTAATCATTTGGTTTTATGTGAGCATTTTTGCTCTGTTGAGCTTTAGCTGTTTCTGAGTAAAAAAGTACAGCATAGTGCACTTATACCTAACTAATAAAGACTATATTTAACTACTTAAATGAATAAAATAGTTACTGAAACACTAAGATCACTATCACTAGTATAACATCATTGAAACTAAATTGTTAAATGCCCTACATGTAACTACTGACTGTGTTAAGAATTAGCAAGCAGAACAAAAATAAACTACAACAAAACTTGATTTATATCTGACCCAGGTAAACTGCAGTTCATCACTTCTTACCTGAAATTCAGATTTCCCCAGACTGGCAGCCCCCGTGGGTCTCTCCTCCTACTGCCCTTTCCCCTCACCCATCTGTTGGCCAACCCAGCCATCGGCACCTGTGGCTGCTGCTGATGAAGTGGACAGTCCACCAACAAACATCTGTGTTATTTTAACACTTTTGGCAGCATCTGCCAGAAGGGTGGACTTCTTTTGAGCTCTATTTCTTTCTGGTTTTTGCCACCCTCCATGTTGTTCTCCTCTCTCTCTGTGTATGATTGATTGATTGACAGCTGTGGCCCAAGAGGGAGGGGCCATCAGCCCTCAGTGGCTGTAAGTTGTCCAGCCCAGAATCTATCATGACTAATAGGCCATCTACCAGTTTTGTGTACCAATAAGCATCATAACTAGAAAAATAATTAAAAAAAAATTTAATAAACTGCCCAGCCCAAAATCTCTTCTGGCCAAGTGGGCCAATGCCTGCTATGCCTGATAGCAAGTCCAGCTGTGGTCAGTGATTTTAAAAAGCTCAGCACCCTGCTAAAGAAGGCTGGTTCTATTCTGGGGACTGTTTGAAATCACAGGAGATTATTCTGCAACGAAATATTTGTTGCACAATTTTTGAGTAGGGAGCACTGCTGGTAAAAACTGGAAGAGATGAGTAGTGATCAATCAGGCTCAGCAAGAAAGAGAAGTGGCAAAAATCACAGAATGTACCAAAGAATGAAAGCAACCAAGGAGTACATATACACTACAGAGCTGATTACTGGAATAAGAAATAGGTAAGACTGTTTAACTGAGTGGTGTACCTAATGACAGAACAACTGCAAGACACTGAAGGAATGGCCAAACAAAGAAACACAGAAACTCAAGGATAATAAATTAGAAAAGGTATACAGAAGCCATGTGTATCAAACAATGATTTAATGAACAGAGGAAACACATCAGGATAAAAAAAAAATCAACAACTGAATACAAGACTGTACTGAAAATGAAAAAAAAAAAAAAAAAAAAAAAAAAAAAAAAAAAAATACTTAAACACATGAAACAATATCACAAAGACACTAAAGTCATCCACAAAAATACAGAAGCACAATCATAAAGCTGTAACACTGTAACAGGAGACCTTGGAAGATGTTAATAAAGCACCTGATGAAATAAATGACTGAAGGCTCAGTCTTACTTGGTTATAGAGGGTTATAGTCCTGAGGAGATGGTGGTTGATATCTAGTCAGGTGTGGGGTTTGTAGAAATGAACAGAGAGGGGTTATGAGTCTGATGACTATGGTTTCCCAGGGGAAGATGAGAAGCAGGCAGAGGGCAGACAGGCAGGTGAGTGTTCTTGAGGAGGACACAGGGGTCTGACTGACTTTTACCCAGGAAGAGCCTTTTTTTTTTTTACTTCTACCCAGTGTCGAGGGTCTGGAATGAGGAGAAGGTAAATGTTTGGCAAAAAGGGCCAACAGGAGTAACTTTTCATAAAGGACAACAAGAATAGCTGTGTATCTTTGTGTTCCTCTGTGGTGACCTGTCCAGGGTGTACCTTGCCACTTTGCCTAGTTATCGTTGGCGATAGACACCAGCCCCCTGCAACCCTGCAAAGATAAACAGATATAGAAAATGGATGACAAACTTGAATTAATTTGGGACAAACCAGAACAAAAAATAACAGAGAACCAGCTCTAGGATAGACCATTAGATAGACCACCTTGAAGCAACTCTCCCCATCTGTGCATGGAAGGAAAGTAACATTCCAACAAGATTTGACATGGCTTCACAGCTTAGGACCTGAGCTGTAGAAGTGTTGAGCTGTTGTTGAGGCTTCAGCTTTTGACGACATCCAGAGGGTCTCTTATAATCAGTCATCAACCATACCCCCACTCCCACCAGACACACACTCACAAACACACACTTTCTGTTCATCTATCAGTCTTGCTCGTCCCATGGGACAGATCTGAGGTAATGGAGAATGAGGAGAAATTAGCAAGCTTGGTTTTTCAGTAGGCTGGATGTGATCACACACCGCCATGTGAGTTACCACTAAAACAATCAAAAGTAATTAAAGTAAATGCAGCTCCAGATTAACCTTAAACACATATTCAGAAAACCATGCACTGAGATTACACTGAATCAATCCTGCATTAATGAGTTAATAACAAATATTAATACAGCAAAGTTACATGTGGAATCTAGAATATTTTGATTTTAGAATTCTAAAAACTGTTTTGTGGATTCCAAAACCAATGTACCAATAAATTCATGCATTTTCCACACAGGCTGACTCCTTGTCTGACGTTGTGATGGAATTGAACCATATTCTAGCAGTCAATGCACCATTGCTGAGGTAACTCTGGACAGGTTGCTTGTGTATCACAGGAGATCTGTCAGTTTAGTTCTGTTTAATTTGAATAATACACATTCACAAAAGTAGTGGTGTCATGGTTTTAGATAGTTGTCTAACCCACATGTAGAAATACTCTCGGGAGGCAAATGAAAGTTAAAGGTTTATTTACAAATAAGAAAAAAAATATGTGGCAAAATGAATGTTCAGTGATCTGGGGTCTGGTGCAGGGAATGGAGCTCATCTGAGGTTTGTTGAGTTAGATGATTTCCGCCAGGGAGGAATTAAAGGGATCCAGGAGGATGGTGAGTTTATGGTGGTTATTTGCGGGATCCAGATGGTGAGGAAGACAGGATGGTTCAAGTGGGCACGGTGGAGGGTGGACAGGGTTCGATCTTCTGGGAGGGCGCAAGGAAGTGGAGCCAGAGAGATGCCAATCAGGGATATGATGCCAGAGATCTTGTGGAAATCTTGCAGGTAGGTTTCTGAAGCCAGAGGTTTGAGCTCGAGTGGGATCAAACTTCTCATCGAGAGTAACCTGGGGTGGAAAGCACAGAAGTGAATAATCTTCACACAGGGAAAACAACAAGTGACAAGGAACACACAGAAGGCTTGACGTTACCATGAAGGTCAACACTCAGGCATCGAAGAACTGGCAGCAAGCTCCTTTTATACACCACGCCTGATGAGGCTGATTGGCTACACCTGCTGACCCACCCAGCCACCATGCTCCATAATGCCATCTGGAGGATGAAATAATGACCTGCAAAAAAATGAGCAAAAAACTCCCAGATCCCAACATCATCCCCCCCTTCTTCTGGGCCCTTTGGTGGCCTAGAAGAAGTCAACAGGAGAGAATCAAAGAAGGGTCACAGATAAAAGAACAGGGCAACCCAGGAATGGTCCTCGGGACTGTAGTCCTCCCAGTCGACGAGGTACTGCCATTCACGACCCCGTCGACAGGAGTCCACGATCCTTCGGATCGAGTAGACGGGGTGCCCCTCAAAGTCCTGGGCAGGTTGAGGGGGCTCGGCTGGTCTGAACAGGCTTTATTTGAGAAACATGGAAAGTGGGATGGGTGCGTAGATTGGAGGGTAGGTGAAGGCAGACTGCTGTCGGACTGATCAGGGACTCAATTTCATATGGACCAATGTAATGTGGGGCTAATTTCTTGGACATAGTTTTGAGGGGAATGTTACGAGAAGAGAGCCAAACTTTCTGACCAGGTGAATACTGGAGTGCTGGGATCCATTTCCTGTTGGCAAAGTGGCAGTTTTGTTCAGTGGTGCGTTGAAGGGTGGAGATTGTGTTAGACCAGATGTGTACTCCACCCAGTGTAGAAACTTGCTCTAATCAGAGAGGTTGGTCGAAGTGAGACATCTGAGGGTTGATTTGAGTTCTTGATTCATCCTTTCTGTGTGGCCGTTGGACTGGGGGTGATAACCTTCGCATTGAGTGCAAGATTGAATTGTTTCCATACCTGAGAAATGAACTGGGGACCACGGTCAGACAGAATTTCCGAGGTATGCCATGGAGATGAAAGACGTGTTTGACAAGGAGTTGAGCGGTCTGGAATGCTGATGGGAGTTTTATGAGGGGAATGAGGTGACAGGCTTTAGAGAAATGGTCAATGATGGTGAAAATGGTGGTCATACCTTGAGATATGGGAAGTCCAGTGACAAAGTTGATGGCTATGTGTGACCAGGGGCATTTAGGGATGGCAAGGGGTTCCAGGAGTGCAGCAGGAGGTCTATGAGATGGTTTATTGCAAGCATATATAGAACAAGCGAGAAGATATTCCTTTACATTTTTATGTAAAGAAAGCCACCAGAAGCATCTGGTGATGAGTGCAATGGTGCAACTGGAACTAGGGTGAGCAGAGAACTTAGATGAGTGAAACCAGTGGATGAGACGAGAGCAGACAGATGTGGGGATGTACGTTCTGTTGGGAAGTCTGTTTCTGGGATTAGGTTCAGTTTGGAGAGCTTGGAGTACCAGATCTTCCATTTCCCAGGAGAGAGATCCGATGGTGCAACTGGGTGGAAGAATGGGTGCTGGCACCTTGTCTGAGTCAGGTGAGTATTGGTGAGAAAGAACATCTGGTTTGACATTCTTAGAACCTGGGCGATAAGAAATGGATAGATTAAATCTGGAAAAGAACAGAGACCAACGGGATTGTCGAGTGTTCAAGCATTTAGCTGACTTAAGGTAAGAGAGATTCTTATAATCAGTCCAGACTAGCACAGGATGTTCCGTGCTCTCCAGCCAGTGACACCACTCTTCAAGGGCAAGTTTAATGGCAAGAAATAACCCCCACGTTATAATTTCTCTCGGTAGGGGACAGCCTGCGGGAAAAGAAAGCACAAGGATGGAGTTTCTCATCAAGATCGGAACATTGGGAAAGTACAGCTCTGACCGTATCAGAAGCATCCACTTCAAAAATGAATTGTTTGAGGGGGTCGGGCTGGATGAGAATGGGAGCTCGGAAAAACTTTTCTTTAAAAGCGATGAAAGCGGAGTTGGCTTCTGGGGTCCAAGTGAAGGTTGTTTTTGTGGAGGTAAGATCAGTGAGAGGGGTGGCAGTCTGGCTGTAGTTGCGTATGAATCTCCTATAGAAGTTGGCAAAACCCAAGAGTCGTTTAAGCTGTTTTCGTGAGTCTGGAATTGGCCAATCCAGGACTGCCTTGTTCTTCTCTGGATCAGATCGAACCTGTCCACCCTCTAGAATGAAACCAAGGAAAGTGACTGAAGATTTGTGGAACTCACATTTCTCTGCCTTAACAGCCGGTTTTCCAGGAGGCACTGAAGGACCAAGCGGACATGTCTTTGGAGTAGATGAGGATGTCATTGAGGTAGACAAAGACAAGGATGTTGATAAAATCCTGAAGCACATTCACCAAAACTTGAAAAACTGCAGGGGCGTTACACAGACCTAAAGGCATTACCAAGTATTCAAAGTGACCCAGGGGTGTCTTGAAAGCGGTCTTCCATTCATCACCCTGGCGGATGTGGAGAAGGTGATAGGCGCTGCAGAGATCTAGCTTAGTGAAGACGGTGGCATTCTGGACTGGTTCAAAAGCTGAAGAGATGAGAGCTAAAGGATACTTATTCTTAGTGGTGATCTGATTCAAACCTTGGTAGTCTATGCAAAGTCGGAGGGCGCCATCCTTTTTGCTGACAAAGAAGAACCCTGCCCCCAGCAGTGATGATGAGAGGCAGATTATTCCTGTTGCAAGTGACTCGTTGATGTATTTTTCCATGGCTTGGTGCTCAGGATGGGAGATGGGATGTTATATAATCTGCTGGAAGGGAGCAGGGCTCCAGGAAGAAGGTCAATGGCGCAGTAATAAGGTCGGTGTGGAGGTAATGAGGATGCTTTATGCTTACTCTCTGAGATCAATGGGGCCAGCTTCTTCAGGAAACACCGGGGGCAGATTTGGAGGAACAGCAGACTGCAGACAGGAGGAGAGACAGTTAGTGGACCAGGATTCAATTAGAACTTCGGACCAGTTTAGATGTGGGTTATGTTGTTGCAACCAGTTTATTCCGAGAACCAAAGATGAGTGTGGAATGGGAAAAACAAAAAATGAAATATTTTTATGATGATTACCCGCAATGATGAGTTCTAGGGGTTTAGTCTTGTAACATTGGTTTGACTCAACATATCAAACAAGCAACGCATAATCGAGGACACACACTGGACTTGATCATCAGTAAGGGTGTAAATATTTCCAAGGTCTCTGTAATTGTCGCCCTGTTGAATAATTTCTCTGTTGTTTTTGAAAGTACAGTCTTTGTCAACTCACTTACCAAACCAGATATTATAACAAAATCTTATTTTACAGACAACACAGCCTAAGCTTTTAATCAAATCTACTTCTTGACCTTAACTCTGTTGTGTAACCCAGCAGATGAGTTAGACGATAATTTCCATTCTAAGATTTCAGACATCATCGATTCTATTGCTCCCATTAAAGTGAAGGTCATGCCTGGCAGGAAGAAATCTTTGTGGAGAAATGCCCCATTAATGAGATGTGAAAGAAACCTTTGTTGTAGGGCTTAACATAAATGATGTACAACTCAACTTCATGTTTGTTATGAAATCTACAAAGTGAGGCTGTGAAGCTATCACTCATCACCAAAAACTGCAAGCGAAAGGTTCTTTGTTCATAAACAAAAACATCAAGAATGCTCACACTTCATTCACCGCAGTTGAAAGCTAACACTACTGAGTCATCAGGTAATTTGAATTTTTCTTCTGCTAAAACGTATTTCTGGTAAATGACTTCTGTTAAGTGTATGGGAGGGGCTGGTCCACCACTTCCTGTATACATAAGTTCATGATAATGCATCACTGGGTACAACCAAATGGAGGGTTTTCTTTTCTGTAAAGTATTGCTTATTCTCTTTTTAGTTTTACTTTGCAGACCATTTAGTTTGGTTTAACCTATTTTCTAATGGTCCAGACTGATGAGATTCAGACTATTTTAATTCTCTATAAAACCAGTAAGATTTCCCATCCAAGTTTTAGGATGTCAGAAAATGAAGATGTCAGGAATGCTGTCTACTTCTCCTCCCCTTCCTTGACAGTATATATATATATATATATATATATATATATATATATATATATATATATATATATATATATATATATATATGTATGTGTGTGTGTGTGTATTTGTATGACATCTAACCCTGACAGACATTTTATTTGCCTAATAGTTGTCTGAACACAGAGCTATTAGTGGTAAAAACTTGTACAGTGGCTCTACAGCATTGACCCTTGATCCTGTTGGTGTGCATGAACATGAAGTCAAACTTAAGTGAATTTAAGAGCAGGGCTGGGAATTGATGGAATAAAATGGCCCTCATCAATATTGATGCTGTTCTGGTAATTAGACTTAACATCTCAGACTCACAGAGACACACTGAGGGCACTGTGATTGGATAGTAGCCATAATCACTGTGTGTGTTAGGACAGGCTGAGGGAAATAAGCATTGGACAACAGCCACTGTGTGTATAAAGCAGTGTGTGCACAAATTTGTATGTGTTTGTATGCAAAAACCTTGACATACTGCAGTTAATAGAGGTTTCTATGTGTTGAAGCAAATCACAACATGCTTGTGTGTTGTATATGTGTGTGTCCATCGATGAATGAATCCAGTCAAGTCCATCTGTTTGGCAGCAGAGAAGAATGTGAGGCCATCTGTGCTCTCACTGTGTGTATCTTTGTGTGTGTTTGTGGGTGTGTATGTGCCAGCCCTGAGGTGCAGTGTGTACGAGGCTGAGGTGATAAGAGCATACATAGTCACACACATGCACACACTGTGATCCCAGCTTGTCCTGCAGAGAAGTGAGAGCTCTTGTCTTCGTGTTGTTTCACACAGGGATGTAGTTAATGGTGTGTTTTTGTAGTTTGTGTTTGACAGTGTTTGCCTTATAAAATACAACATGGTTAAAATATTTGGTAACAGTCTTAATTTGGTGACAAAACAAGACTAAAACTTTATAAAAATAATCTTTTAAAGACTGTCTGTCTATCTTGGAAATATGAAAGTATAAAAAGTCACACTAAATATGTAGGGTAAATGGCCAAAACACTTTTACGCTCATTCACCCAACAGCACACATTCATACACCAATCATACACAGTGATCACCATATAACTTTGGGCTAAGTGGTCTGTTGATATATGGTGGGGAGGGAAGCTGTAATCAAACCTACAACTTTCTGACTGCAAGAAAACTACACTTACCCAGTAGTAAGATTGATTGTTGATATATGTAGTTTTTTTGGTTTTAATCATGCTCAGTGGGCTTCAACCTTCAACCTAATTTATGAGACCTAAAGATTCAGTAATGTTGCTCTATGGTTTGTTTGCAGTTCCTTTGAACATTATTCAATTTGACCTTAGAGATTTTACTGCTGCTCTAAAGTGCTACTATGGTTGTGTTTTTAACCTTCTAAATTAAAAAAAAAGTTGTTCTTAAAGAACTCAGTTTTTATATTGTTTTCATGTTGATATAAAGTATTTCTTGATATAGAGAATGTTGTAGAAGAGACATCTTAAACTGAAATTACTGTATGTGTAAATAAAGTTGGAGACTTTAGTTAGAAGAGTTTGGTGCACTGACTAAAAAAATAACAAATGTGGGGAGGCAAAAAAAATAGAAAGATGTTAAGAAAAAGTCGACCTGGAGAGAAGATAAAATAAAGTTGTTTTCAGATTAGTAAAGTTCAGCTAAGATTTTAATGTACACACACATACACACACTTTTATGCGTTTGTTCTCCATCACTCAATGTCCACAATCTATGGTTACAGAAGTCAAACCTGATTAAGACTTTGTCAGAACACTGAAACAGCTCACTGAAGGTCCTCAAAATGTCCAAGACGTAATTTGGTCCCTCCACACATACATAAACATGCACACACATGCTCCCAGCTGGCAGGTGAGGAATGGTTAAAGCTTCTCAGGAGTTTATTTAGTTAGTGATCTGAGCTGAAGGAAGGTTTGGGCAAGCATCCACATGATATGCAGTTGTGTATGAGAGAAAATTGAAATGTGTCTTGAAAAATAAACACACTCAGAGATGTTAATATACACACATGAACAGCTGGCTCCTGACCTTGGAAGAGAATAGAATAGAATTTATTGTCATTGCAAACCGCACAATTGTACTGTGCTCAGAATTAGATGGGCAGGGGTGCAGATAATTACAGCTGAAAAATTAAAATAGTCTAATGAGAGTTAGGGCTAGCTGTCAGTGAGAATCAGTAACAAATGACCATATATCAGTAAAGTTGCAAAATAACATTTCTGTAAACAGTACTCTCACTAATCTGTTTGCATACATGAAATCAGCTCAAATTGCTACACTGATCACTTAACAGTCCCTCATAAACTGTACATAGCTGTACCACTATTTTGCTAAATTTGCACAGTTTTAATCGTACAAATATGTAGATATAGTGCAAGTTGTCATGATTCATGTTCTGTCCTGCCCATGCTGTGTTTAGCACTCATTCAACTCACCTGCTACGCCTGATTGCTTACCTGGTTCACCTGGGCCCCGCCCTACTTAAACACCTCTCAGCCTCCGCCTCCTTGCCAGATTATCCACAGCCACGAGCCAGTAGAGAGCCAGCATTTCATGCCTTGCCTTCTTGTGTTTCTTCGACCCCTTTCTGTCCACGGATCTTCCCCTCCTGCCAAACCCGTTACGGATTTCTTTGTTTCTGGATTTCTGGACCCTGACTCAAGCTCCGTCTCACGACCACCGAGTACTGCCTGTCCCTCAAGCTAAGTTTGCTCTCTCTGCCTTCCTGTGTATTACCTCTGCCTGATTATCATCTAAGCCCCTGGTGCTGCGTTTGGATTCCCTTGTGGAGACCTTCATTGTTTCATCCTGAGCAGCAACCAGTTCCCGATGCTGAATAAACTTGTTTTTCCTTTACGTACTTCTGTGTGTGGTTGAATTTCCGGGTCTTCCCTGAGTGTCCTTACAGAAAGTAAAATTTGATTTGTATAGCATAGGGATGGGCAATCTCAGTCCTCGAGGACTGGTGTTCTGTAACTCTTAGATGTTACTCTGATCCAACACACTTCAATCAAATAAATCCTCAAGTTTTCAGAGTCCTGCTTATCTCATTATTTGACTCAGAGGTATGTTGAAGCAGAGACACATCTAAAAGTAGCAGGATACCGACCCTCGAGGACTGGGATTGCCCACCCCTGGTATAGCACCTTTCAGAGATAAAATCACAAAGTGCTTCATAAAACACATAAGTGTACATCAAAGACAGTGTGATAATTAGGGGTACACGATAATTATTGGCCTGATATCAAGAAATGATGAGGTCATATTATAACGAATAGCACCAACAACATTCGGTGGTGTGGGGTTGTTTTTTTTTTTTTTTTTTTTTCTAAATCAAGCACACCTCTCCTGCATGGAGTTCAAGTGGCTCGATATAATTGGAGAAAATAACTTTGACTGGAAATAAATCATTTTAAAATTCCCTCATCAGAAAACAACTGAGTCATAATTTTAATAGCTAAAAAAAAATATATCAATTACCCCAGAGTGTTACAGGGAAACATTAAAAAGTCAGAACAACTCCCAAACTGGGAACTTCCAACACCATATGAATGCAGCCCAGCTTGTCAGTAAACAGAAATCATAAAGGCTGTAGTTTGGAACTTGTTTAAGGTTTTGGAGGAAGAGGATACGCTGGCTTTGTTTAACAAATGTTGAAAGAAAGTTAACACATTAACACATCAAATTTGATCAGTCACCTTAAACAAAACCATGGCTTTGACCTTTTGTTCAAAGCGTTTGAGGACGCCCCCAATGCTAGACAGTAGCAACAAGCCAGCCTTTAAGAAGTTGTCGGGACTCAAATCCATTGCCGAAACTTTTGACAAAACAAGAAAATTTGCCCAAGACGATACAAGGGCTGAAGCAATTAAAGATCTCTTATAATGGACATGATGGTACTTCACGACCAGCTCACCACCCTTTTTTCACTTTGTAATTATTTAAAATCCCTGATCAATTCTAGAGACCTTGTTTGTTTTTTGTTTTTTTTAACATCAATAAGTAATGCATCTTTTTCAAATAGATGCTCATTTGAGATATGGTTTTTGTTGATTATATTTTGGCAAATGTTAGCTTAACAGTTTATTTCAAAATTTATATTGTCTTTTAAAGAGTCAGCTGTTTTTGGTGTTGTTTACAGTACTGATGTCACAGCCTTACATTTTTGCTCACTACTCTTTCTTATTTCCATGTATGTTATCGACAGTCAGTTATTATCAGTTATTGGCCTTTGAAATGAGAAAACTATCGGTTGTCAGTATCAGTTTCAAAAAGTTATTATGCATCCCTAGTAATAATGCATCTACATAGGAATGCATGTTTACACACCAGCACATTTGTAGGTATCAATGGGGGCATTTCTTTACAAGGCACTCTGTGTATATGTATTTAAGTACATATTTTGTTTGGCCATAAGTACTTTAGAGTGTATATCAGGTTAGTGCAGTGGTTCTAAATAATACTCCTCAAGGCCCACTGTCCTTCATGATTAAGATGTTCCTCAGCTCCCTTAAACCTATTTCAAATGATTGCATTACCTTCTCAACACCCATCTGTAGCCTGCCAGTCACCCATCTAACAAATTAAGGTGTGTTGTAGCAAGGGAACATTTCAAACATGCAGGACAGAGGGTCTCAAGGACCAGGAATGAGAATCACTGGTTTAATGTCTCCCCCACGCGACTGCAGTTTTTGTCTGGGTCCATGAAGTTGGGGGCCAACATCTAGGTTGGTGGAGGTGTTGCCCCCTCTGTGGATTCTCTCACAATTTTATAGCAGACCACTTTTCTTTCTGTTTACATGCACACATACATATAAACACACACACACAAACTAGGAATGTGCATCTTTGGCCTGTGACTGATACAAAGTTTATCTCAATGCACTCCCAACAATACGATTCCTCCTTAATATAGAGATGGAAAAAATGATACAAACGATGGTTCACCCCTTTATCATGATGCCATCTGAATTATCATATTTTAAAGTAAGTAAAGTGTGATCTGATGTGATTTGGTTTCATTTTATGTGGCAAAACAAATGACAGAAATAAAATGCACCTGAATATACACAAATAATAATCTTCAAAAAACAACTGCCTTTTGCAAATGGTCTTGTGTGCCTGTTTTAGTGCAATTTTACAAAACCTGACTTACAATGAAGAAAAAAAAAAAAAGTTAATGATAATGATTGTTAGGAAGCTTAGCTGGATTAGGAATTTTGTTTTCTACATGTTGATGCATGGAGGAGTTAATAAAAAAATAAAAAACACATGGAAGATGATCTGAAAGACTTCTTCGTAACACTGAAAGGCTGGATACCTTTAAGAAGGCTGTGGCATCTGCAACTGTCTCTAAATGAAATGTTATAAAACAGGGAAGAAAGAAGCTCACCACTTCTGCTACTCTTCATCTGAGACAAGTAGGAGCCTGAGGCAGTTAAAGGTGAGTCACAGGCAGACCTCCACATTCATAGCATGCTGCTTCAAGTGCGTAAAGAAGGTGTGATATCTTTTAGTTAGCTAGTGTATGAAGTATGTAGTTAGGGGCTACACTGTGGTGCACTATCACCTTGCAGCAAGAAAGTCCTGGCTTTCTGCATGGAGTTTGCATATTCTTCTCGTGCATGCTTGGGTTCTCTCAGGGTACTTCAGCTTCCTCCCACAGTCCAAAAACCACACTGTTATGTTAATTGGTCTCTCTAAATTGCCCTTAGGTTTCAGTGTGCGTGGTTGTTTGTCCTGGATATCTCTGTGTGGCCCTTTGATGGACTGGTGAGCTGTCATGGGTGTACCCCGCCCCTCAACCAAGCACCATGGGAGAAAAGCACCAGGTTCCTCATGAAACATTAAAAAGACACATCAGCCATGTCAGCGAAACAATATCCAGAGCTTTCACAATCTCTGAGTCAATATAGTCCACCCCTGAAACCCTGCCATTAGGGAGTGTTTTAAAGGGGCAGTATTGTGTATTTTCCAGCCATATAGAATCATTTTATACCACAATCAAGTAACTATGTTACCTTCAGTTGTTACAGAAATGCTGTATAGATCAAATGCGACTTAAAAGAAATTTGACTTTGTAAATTAACACCTTGAAATTGGGCCTCTGTCTCTTTAAAAACTTCTGCTCTTTCTGAAACTCCGCCTTCAGGAAGTCATCACAACAGCGCTCCTCTGTTAACCCTTTAGTAACGTTTTTACCAGTGTTGCACTGAGAAGTAGCTAGTATAATGATCTCAATAGGTGCACAGTTCCCCCAGGTGTTTGCTAATTGCTGTTGGCAAGTATGAAGGAGCTGAGTGGGGAAGTCGTGGGGGATGGGTGTTCAGTGAGGCTCTGAGGAGGAGCTGCACCCCGAAGGTGCAGTTGTATCCATCCAGGAATATTGCAGAGCTGAATGGTTGCCATGGGAGATGAAAGGATTTCTCAAACATGCATGAAAAAAAATCAAGGCAACACTCCAGGTATGTTTTTGATGAGGGAATAACATTATAACATGAAGTAAAGCTCAAAAAAGTAAATTTTACATTTAAGACCACAGCATTTACAAGCCCAATTTTTTTTCCAAAAATGTGTATTCAGGGTCATTTTCTGTCAGGTATCCATGTAGTCATGACATCCTGAAGGAAAAGGCAAAAAAGCTTTCTCTCTTTGAAAGCGGTCGGATTGTTGAGCTGCATAAGCAAGGCCTCCCGTAGTGTCATTGCTGCTGAGGTCGGACACAGTAAGACAGTCATTTTAAACGTCTTAATAGATCCTGAGGGTTATGGAAAAAAAAGTCAAGTGGTATACCCCCAAACATTTCACTGGCCCTGAGTCGGAGGATCCAATTGGCTGTCCATCAAGACACAGGAGGATCCTTGGCTCAAATGAAGCTCGTCACTGGTGCCAACTGAAGTCCCATAACCATCAGACGGCATCTGCCAAAGAAGGGTTTTAAGAACAAAAAAACGTCATCAAAGGCCTCGTCTCCTTCCACGGCACAAAATTGCCCATTTGGAGTTTGCATGAGAGCATCAAACATGGGACATTAAAAGGTGGAAAAAAGTTTTATTCTCTGAGAAAAAAATGTAAGCTTGACAGTCCGAATGGCTTCCAATGTTACTGGCATGACAACAAGATCCCACCTGAGATCATTTCTACACGGCACAGTGAAGGGGGCACCATCATCATCTGTGGGACGTTTTCCTTCAATGGAATAATAGAGCTTCAGGTTGTGCAGAGGCATCAAACGGCAACTGGCTATGTAAAGATGTTACATGGGGCATCCTTCATGACTGAAGGCCATCGTCTGTGTGGTAATTACTGGGTTTTTCAATGGGACAATCCCCCCAGTTGAAAATGCTTGCCTGACAAAGGACTTCAGTGCAGCCATCTTCCCCACTTGGTGCTAGAGGGAATCTCTAGCCCCCTGGAAACACTAGCATCAAGCATGCTGAAACATTTTTTTGAGGTGATTAACAAGAATGGAGACGTTACTTATTACTGAGTCCTTTTTTTGAAACTTGTATTTCTATTTTAGGGGTTTTGGGTTTTTTTGAGATATAGTCTTAAACTTTTGATTAGATGATGAACAGCTTAGTTCAGTTTAATGGTTTGCAATAAATTGCTTACTGGTTTTTTGCTTCACTCTCATTTCTTCTTTTTGCATTTTGAAGCTCCACTTAGAACCTTTTTAAGATCCAACAGTGCAAATTATAAGTTCTTGCCCTTTTTCAACCGGTCTTAATATGTTGATAGGTGACATGTGTCACACTTTGAAGATTACTAGCACATTCCATAAATGTTCAATAAGGCTGAATAAGGGGCCATCTCAGAAACTTAGTTTTAGCCTGTTTTGTTATGAAACTTGATGCACTGACATCACCTTCAGTCCATTCCCTGTAAGGCTTCTTGAATGGATTTTGTTTGACAATCCTCTCAACGCTGCAGTTATTCCTACTGCTTGTGCATCTTTTCCGATCATATTTTTTCACTCAACTTTCTATATGCTTGGATATAGCACTATGAATAACTAGCTTTCACAATGAACGGAGGGGGCTGTGGAGTCTTTTTACACCCATGTTTTCTGTTTGCCATTTGGGGTTGGCGACTGGAAGTAGAAGTGGACCATCTGGTCGGAGTCTGGGCTGTGGATGGGCTTGGGGCCTTGGGTAGTTTGGGGCTGGGCAGGTGCTCTGGTTCTCCTGGGATCATTCAGATTTTTGGATCATGGCTCCTGGTTGTGGTGGCTAGCCCTTTGTCCGGGGTGGCAGCCGGATTCTGGTGGGTGGTTGGCTGGGGGGGGGGGTGCCTGGCTGTTGGCGGTGTGTGGTGTTTGCAGTCGGTGTGCTGAGTGGGTTTGGGTGTCTTGCTGGCTTGCTTGGACACCTCTGGATCTGTGGTGTGGGATTGTTAGGGTGCATGGTCTTTGGTGAGCTGGATCGACCTTCCTCTGGTGCTTCTTCCTGCTGCTCTGGGGCTGGTTTGAGGTCGCTGTTGGACGGTGGGATGCACCCTTGTGGCAGTTTCCTCTGGGTTTGCCTCCCCATGGATGGGAGAATTGTGGTGTCAATGTTTGGGGGGACGTGTTCGATGTTTGTGTGCTGGTTGGGTGAGGACCTTTGGGGAACCCATGTTGGGGCTTGTGGGGAGGTCTGCAGGGCTGAGATTAGGGCTTGCTGCAAGGGGTGGGACTGTTTCAGCCTGGGATTGCTTTGGTTGGCTGGCTCATAGGGACTATGTGGGCTCTTTATGACCTCATCGCTGGATGGGGATGGGGTCGGGGCCGGCGTCTGGGCCCGGGCTGTTCGGGTAGTGCACAGCTCTCATCCTGGCTGATGGGCTGTTCTGCTGTTGCGGAGGGTTGGGCAGTCTGCTCTTCTCCACTCCAGAAAGAAAGGAACCAACTCCTGGGTCCTGGGACGCCACATCAACTTGGAAGTGTGGACTGTGTTTGGGGAGTGCAAGTGAGGGTATGACATCCATTTTTTGTGTGTGTTTATGTTGGGCGAGGGGGTGTGAATATATGTGAGCATGAGGGTGAGAATGTGTGATTGTGTTTGTGTGTGGCTGTTTATCTGTCATGTTGGGTTTTGGGCTGTTCCCTCTCCTGGATCATCTTGGACCCCCACCAAAAATGTTGGGCCTACTTTCCCCTGTTGCATTCCCCTCCGGTGGCTGGTGCCTCTGCCCATCGGTGCGTTGGTGGCTCTTGGTGTCTCGGGCTGGGTGTGGGTGCCGGGATATGTGCCGGCTCACCCTGGTGGCTGCTTGCTGGGGCCTGGGTGCCATGGCTTAGTCAAGCCTCTGCTGGGGTGGGGTGATGTACCCTTGGGGCTCGGGTCTCTTTGTTCATGGCCAGATCTGCTCTGGCATAGTGGGTTGCTGGCAGAGCCTGTGGGCTCATTGCTGTGGCCCCATGGGGCTTCTACATCATTTTTGTCAATGCTTCTCTTGTGAAGCATTGACAATTTTATAAGGCCTTGTCACCATTGTCTCATCTGTCCTTCGGACAGATGAGACAATGGTGACAGGAGCTTTTTACAAAGGCTCATTAGCGCTTTATTCACAGTCACAAAAATGAGTCATACCAAGAAAAAAACACTGTCTTTACTGTGAAAAATGGAGGAGCAACAAAATGTTAAATTACAGGTACCATCATTTTTGTCTTAGCGGTTTTAAAAGTTTGTTCTTTAAAATGATTATAGTGACTCACAGATCGGAAGTAATGTCTGATTTTCATTGGTTAATTTTCAGTAAATTTTTGTTTATTATTACTTTTGTCAGTTTCAAGTTTTTTCAGTGACCATTGTGAGTTTTTCGGTCATTAGCAGAGGAGTACCACCAATTTAGTTCACATGTGTATTTCACTCGATGTGTAATGAATCTGTATAATATATGATTTTCACTTTGTGAAATAAGTGAGAAAAAACATTTAAGTTTTTTAATGAGATTCTTATCTTTTGAAATGAAATTATGTCATTTTTATCTTGAGGTGTTTTGTCGAAGATATCAGTGCTGCAAGTAACAGTAGATAAATGGAAAATGTTAAATTAGACCTGCCTGTTCTTTGTTGTGGTGACCTTCCTTACTTCCTTATAAAATGATGCAAGGTTAACATATGGCTTTGTGACTTTATACATGTTTTAGCCAAACCTTTTTGGCAATGCTTCTCTTGTGAAGCATTGACAATTTTATAAGACCTTGTCATACATTCTCAGTCGTGCCCAGGTCAGGAGTACAGCGAAGCCACTCTGAAACCTGTTCTTCCTGCTCAACAGTGCCTTGGTATTGTTAGTGTGTGATTGGTCGGGGTCTTCCTAAATAAATATTAACATTTGTTTTCATTCTTTCATTTTAATGCCTGTTTAATTTGACTTCAGGTTGTATACATAAAACAAGTTACATAAACAGCAAGGTTGTCTTTTTTTAATTTCAAGACCTTGTCAATACTGAAAACAAAGATCCTTCCAATTCTTGATTTTGTAAGAATTTGAACAAACTAAATGTATATCTTCTATAGTGTGCAGAGCTGCTTGGAGCTGAGACAGATGGACAGACATAACCTTATCCTATCCATCTGCAGTTATCTTCTGTGTTTCATCTGATCATATATTCATCACAGTATATATAGACACATATAGATAGATGCAGACTGAGCGCCAGCAGTACTGAGGCCTCCTCCTTTTCCAGACCTCCATCTGTCTCTTCCACCCCCTGCCATGTTTGATTGACAGCAAGTCTTAGGTGGAAATAAGGAGTGATATGAGGGAGGGAGTCAAAAAGAGCATATCTGAACAAAAAAATTCAGCAAGACAATATTATTTTTATTTTCTGTCACTGGCATTATGTTGGTTTGGAAGATTTATTATAAAAAATAGTTGGAGGTTAAACTGACCCCAAAACCTTTCCCAAGTCATGTCAAAATGCTGAATATGGAGCAAGCAACACAACCAGAGTCACTTACCAATCTACAAAGCTGTAAGTGCAAAAATGTCCAAGATGTGATTCTTTACATAATTTAAACCTTTTGAACAAAAGTGTAGACTGCTTGTTTAAGGAAAGGAATTTATGAATAAAAGAGGGAAACAGAAATATTTAACATTACATTTGTTGTTTACATAACTAAAAATATTGTAGTACTTGTATTAATGTGTTTTTATGTTATTTTGTATGCCTGTAACATGACAATGTAAATTGGAATGTGCTGCTGTGATTTTACCTTGTTAACAGATCTCTGCAGGCAGTAGTTTGTATTCTGGGGGCAATGTTTTTTGAGTTCATTTGTTGATGTCTCAGACTCAACCATAAAACCTTAGAAGAATGTATACATCAATTAAGCTCTTCCTCCTGCTGTCTTGCTATTCTACATTCTTGAGGCAGCTTTCCTCAAGAACGTTCTGCCTGTCATTGGATCTGACCTGATTCAAATAGTAAAGTCATTCCTCTCATCAGGTGTTTCCCCCCAGGCTCTAAAAACAGCAGTTATCAAACCACTATTAAAAAAGAACAATCTGGACAAATCACTATTGCAGAATTACAGGCCAATCTCTAACCTTCCATTCATCAGCAAAATTATTGAAAAAGCTGTGTTTCAACAGTTAAACAGTTTCTTAACAATGACCAACCACTTTGACCTCTCTTAGTCTGGTTTCCATGGTTACCACAGTACTGAAACTGCCTTTGTCAAAGTGTTCAGTGATATCCACATGCTGGTTCTGTTAGACCTCAGCACAGCATTTGACACTGCTGACCATGATATATCATTGAAGCAACTGGAAAGCTGGGTTGGACTTAGGCTTGCCAAGTCAACACCTCCAAAATACGAGACAGCTCGGCCAGGGGACATGGCTTAACGTGACGTCACCACACAATATTTTTTATTTCCCTAACATCTGAGTTAAATCCACCTAAACAAGATATAATCTTGTTTCTATTATTTTCATGTAATATAACGGATTAAAAAGGAGGATTAATCAATACGTTTTTGATTTGATTTTTTTTTCAACTTTTCAGCTGATGACTGCCTCAGTAAACAGAAGGTTGTTTTTAAAGCAAGACTGCAACTTCAAGCAGATATCACTTTGTAAATGGAATTTAAAAGGTTATGTAATACCAACCTGCATTTTTACTCTAAAGTATTTTACTTATTTCTCATTAAACTGTATTTAAACAGACATGTCCCACTAAGCTCAAGGATCCATTTTACAAGAGAGATATGGAAAATTGAAACTTCCCTTTGATAGTTCTTAGTACCCTTTGCTGATTCAAGCAACTTTGTCTTTTTGCACAACCTGGAAGAATTTCCTGCAAGACCATTCAAAATTCACAGAACTTAGCTGTGACTTCTAGGGAGAGAAAATTGACTCAAAATATCTATTTGTATGTAATACTTGATTTGTAATCTGCGTCAGCCTATCTGTGCATAACTTTGGGTACTTGTATGAGTAAAACATGATTGTAAACCATAAACATTTTGTGTGCAACTTCAGGTACTTGCAATTGTATGTTCAAATAAACATACAAATATTAAGAAATTATGAATACAAAATAAATCACCTGATACATACGGACAAAATGACAGTTATGCTCAGATCAGATTACGAGTGCACAAGGTTTTTTGAGACACATTTCACGTTTCCGAAAAGCTCCCAGATTCCTGTGTAAATGGTGCATTTAAATGCTGGTGGAAAGCTGGGTCATCTGAGTGATGTTTGGAGTCTAGTGTTTTTTTTTTTTTCTTTGAATTTATTTCACCCTATACTTGTGCTGAAGTGTCAAATATATTTTTATGTGGGAAATGGGACACCTTAGCACCCCTTAGTTATAACACATGTACTTACATTTACTTTTCAATACTCTGAGTTTGTTTATATAGACATATGCCTTTTCGAGGTGTACAAATGTAATTAAGTGGTTAAAAACGCAACCACTAGGTGGTGAAATACTTCGTTGGCTGGGAAAAACTGGCAGTCACACCAAGAGGCAAGACTGAGCATCCCGGTGGTCTTCCCTAAGAAGTTAGTAGAAGTTAAACCTGCACGCTTTGATCTGTGATTATAATGAGACATCTAGCATTTGTAAATAATTTCAGATAACATTTTATATGTCTGGTAGTTTGATATACTGTCCTCCTCACATGTTTTTGTTAGCAGGAGCTAATGTTTATATAAGCAATGCTACTTTAGCTGTTGTAAGTCCATGTCTAAGTCCATGTATTTTTAGTCTTGTACAGTTTAAGAGAGGATCTACACAATCACTGAGAGTGATTTCTACTTGATCACCAGGATGATCTGTTTTCATGATACAAGTCGGCTTGCTGGACCCTCGAAGCCATTTGCTGGTTATCTTTAGGAAATGAACCTGTCCCCCATTTCATCTCCACCAAGCAGAATTATTATTATACATTTATTTTGCAGAGGTGCAGTTCTTACTACTAATGCAATAATCTCTTTTATTTATTTCATTGCTGTCAGGTGGATGTAGTCAGAGAACGTTGTGTGTGATACCAGTGCATGCACAGGGTTAAAATGGCCAGCAACTTTGGCCTGCACCATATAATGGCGAGACACATAAGAACTTTCAAACAGCATGCTGGCAAATGCAAAACTTCAGTTGTTTCTGTCTCATGCTTCCCATTATTTATTTGACATCTGTCCTGTCAATACCTCTGTGTGTGAGAAGTCTCTCTAAATTAAAACTAAGGGATGCAAAGGTTTGACGTTCCTAACATTTTTGCAAATTTGTCTTGCAATTTTTACTTCTTGAACAATTCTCGTTTTATATACAGAGCTGTGGACAGAGTATCAAACTACCAGACATATAAAATGTTATCTGAAATTATTTACAAATGCTAGATGTCTCATTATAATCACAGATCAAAGCGTGCAGGTTTAACTTCTACTTACTTCTTAGGGAAGACCACCAGGATGCTCAATCTTGCCTCTTGGTGTGATTGCCAGTTTTTCCCAGCCAACGAACTATTTCACCACCTAGTGGTTGCGTTTTTAACTACTTAATTACATTTGTACACCTCGAAAAGGTATGCTATGTCCATGTAAACAAGTTTGGGAGTATTAAAAAGTAAATGTAGGTACATGTGTTATAACTAAGGGTTGCTAAGGTATCCCATTTTCCACATAAAAATGTCTTTGGCATTTTGGCACAAGTATAGAGTGAAATAAGTTCAACGGAAAAAACACTGGACTCTGAATAAAACTCAGATGACCCAGCTTTCCACCAGCATTTAAACGCACCATTTACGCACGAATCTGGGAGCTCTCCGGAAACGTGAAATGTGTCTCAAAAAACCTTGTACCTGATCTGTGCATAACTGTCGTTTTGTCCGTGTGTATCAGGCGATTTGTGTACACGTATTTAATGAAATTAAAGTCATTATTGGATTTGTGTGTGTACTTTTATTTTGTATTCATAATTTCTTAATATTTGTATGTTATTTTACTCATCCAATTGAAATGATCAGAAGTCAACAAGACTGAACGTGGGGATTTCCTCATCTTGCTTTGCTCCAAGTCGCAGGGGTAGTTCAGCTCCATCAAACATGAGTTCAAGTCAGAGATAATACTCAGATCGGATAGTTTAAAATTTATTTAGTTACAGGGTAAAGCTAAGGTAATTCTTTCCCCCAGCTTTCTCGCTGACAGTGCGTGTACAGAAGGAACTGGACGGGACAACAAGGAACAAAAAAAGTGTTCTGCAGTCTCTGAGGAAATGACCTCGGCAGCTTCAACAGGAATCTACTTGATATGATGGTCCCCACCCACTTTCAAGGCGACACACTTCCTTGAACCTGCAACACAGGGTTGGAGTATAAGTGCAAAAAAGCCTCTGAGAGAGGAGTGCCATCTAGTGTTTGTAAATACAAACTGCGGGCTGAAGTCAAAATACAGGAGAAAGAGCGTCCCATGTGGGACACTTCAAATTAGCTAAAAATATGGGACATCCTGGGTAATACGGGACAGTTGAAAACCCTAGTTGGACTCTCTGGTACAGTACTCGGTTCGAATCCTACCTATAGAACAGGGATTTATTTGTGTCAATAAGCAACTTCTCATCGGAGTGGACAGAAGTCTCATGTGGGGTACCCCAAGGTTCAATCCTGGGACTTCCCCTTTTTAATATCTACATCTTCCTGCAAGCTCAGATTATAATAAGTAAAAGTTGTCACTTGTGAAAGTTACAAATGATATTCTCTTGGCCTCAGATGATGGACTTGTGTCTGTTCTGGTTTTGCTAGATCTCAGTGCTGCTTTATATACAGTTGACCACAATATTCTCTTAGATAGGCTTGAACATGTTAACTTTTTGTTTTTGCTCACTTATTTTTCTCTCCATAGAAACTACATCTAGTCTGGCGTTATTTTACATATTTGTTGAAATTAGCATGATGTTGTGATAGGATAATATCAGACAGATAATCTGTGAAAAAAAAAAATCAAGCTCCTCTCCCTTCACCCAGTGGTCCCAATACTAACTGCCAAAATACACACAATATGCAGCTGAAATCTGATCAGTCACCAGTCACAAATGATACAGCAAAATCTGCCCAATAAACAAATAAAAACATAGATAACAGAGGACAGCCCCGCAGCTCAGAACGAAATAAAAGATGCTCTCCAACAGCAAAGCAGGTGTGAAAACCTTCCAGGGACGTTTGAGACCAGTCATCGAGACGGAATTCCCAACCACAGGTGAGGCTCAAGAATTTGCTGCCGGCCCAAAGAAACAAATATCCCTCAGCGTATGGGGTTTCCACCAATTTCCCAAAGGAAGCAAATCCAGATCCACACCACTCCTGGACAAGGCTCAAATCCCAGGACAGACAACAGGACAACCTGACTACAACATCTCTCCACCAGCTCAAAATTTTTAGACCTCATTAAGGTGAGGTAAAGATTTTTGAAACTGAGACTGCTGATACAAAGAAAAGTATTCAAGCCCTACTAGCTGGGGGAAAATTTCTGAGCTCCATCGATTTAGAACTGAGAATGTTGATTCAAAGAAAAGTGCTCATGCCCTATCAGCTGAGTGAAGAACTCAAACTGTCAACCCAAAGAAAAGTATTCACACCCCATTGACCTGCAGAGAAGACTTCTGAAGCTGTTGTATCGTTGAAGATCATCCAGTTGCAGAGCTGTTGCTTAAAAAAGACAAGGAGAAACTGCCAAGCTGAAAAGCTCTTGTTGCCCTGACCTTCACCTGATAGGAGGTGGTGCACCTAACTGCGCTGGGATGGCTAACGGTGAGGACAGCCAGTAACGCGGCATAGTTGGGGACACTCACTGACCTCAGGGGGGAGGAAACCCAGTTTCAGAGTTCCAGTTCCTGAATCCCCAGAAGAAAGATCTAAGTCCTGCATCTGCTTGAAGATAAAGTTAATGAAAAGTTTCGGAGTTCCTGAATCCTCAGAAAAGTACCTAAGACCTACAACTGATTGCCTTACCTTCACCTGATGGGAGGTGGTGCGCTTATCTGTACTGGGTTAGCTAACTGTGAGGACACCCGATAACATGGCATAGATGGGGGCACTTGGTGACCTCAGGGAGGAGGAAACCTAGTTCCAGTTCCAGCAAAAAAGTGTCTGAGTCCTCTGCCAGCTTAGAGGTGAAGATCATTAAAGTTTTAGTGTTCCTAAATCCTCAGAAAAGCACCTAAGTCTTCCAAATGCATGTAGGTGAAGTCCTGCCACATATCAGAGTTCCTAAATCCTCAGAAAGACACCTAAGTCCTACAACTGACGGGTGAAGATCCCCTGTATCAGAGCTCTGACTCCAGCAGAGTGCCTATTTTCTAAGCCCTCCTTCAAGCCCAGAGGGAATGCCAAGCCAAAAAGATCCAGTCCTGTCCAGAAAGATCCTGAAGCATCATTCCATCAGCCTGGGGTATGAAAACCTGTCTCTGTCTTCCAAACATCTTTTAGTTAATATTCTTCGGTTGCGGGGTTAGAGAAAGATAGGTTAGGTTTGATTAGTTAGATTGTTTTTTTTTTTAATTTTTCATGAATGAATTAAGCTGTACTGAACCCTTCAAAATTTTTCTTAATTAAAGTAAGACAAAATTTTAGATGAGTGTAGACATTCAGTTATTGTGTGTCACTGTAATTCAATGTTTTTTCAACAGTGGTAAAAAACTGTCTTAGTGCATGGTTCACAAAATTAAGGGAAGTATTTATTGGTTGCCTTAGCATAATTTTAACATAGGTTATTTAAACATCCCGAGGACCTGTATACGTCACTAAATCAGTCCTGGATCTGATCCAAGAGCCAGTTGTGATGAGAAGAGCAACTGTTTAAAGAATGTGTTCTGTGGAATCTAGCTGACTCAGGCTATTATTTTGGCTAATTCACAGCAGGAAGAGGGATGTGACATTCAGATGTTGGTTGTTAGAATCCAGGCAAGTCTTCTCCCTAAAACCAGCTAAATAGATTCTCTTATGAATTCTGAGGTGGGTTAAACTCTGCAGACTCAGGAATCTAATACGGAAGAGGTAAATAGCTGGTTAGGTGCTAATCCTTTCATAGAAAGAAATTAGTTGGGGAAAGGCTTAGTACTGCAGCAGGAGAGTGTTCGCCTCTCAGTGATAGGGAGCAAGGAGGGGAAGGGGGAGCACCTCGCACGTTAACACCCCAAAGAAAGCCAGATGTGAATAATTATTTTATTTTAGTTGTTACAATTACTATATGTGGTTAATCAATGCAACACACACCACTGTTCACACCCCTGACAGTAAAAGTTATTTGCGCTGGCTCTTGGCCTAACCTAGTTGAGCATTTGGCCCGGACCCATGAATGGATGTGGGCCGGGGTTTTTTTTCTCAAATGGCCTGTAACCCAGCATGGATCTGGATTACAGGTCTGGAAAGGATCTGGGACAGACGTGGTCCACAGGTGCAATAAAAATAGTCCATTTAGCCCAGATGTGGCACCGATACGGAATTCTTCTTTCATTTTTAGGATAATTTGGCCCAGACCCTGACTGGATCAGAGCCAAAACATTTTTTGCAGGTATCTGGCAGGCTCATGATCCCAGCCCAGCGTGCAGCTGGTGCATGTGGGTAAACCTCCTCTGACTGTTATGCGGATGTTGTAAACAAATTTGGTCCAGATCTGAATGCTGTCTGGGACAAAACCTGCCGGGTCAACGTCATAGCAAATTCAACCCAGCCGCAGCTGTGTACCACAGAGCTGGGCAGTCCCAGATCTGAGTGCTGGTGGCATCCTACAGGTTTTCATGACAGGTAACTTTTTTGTGGAGTTTTTGTCAACTACAAACTCTTTGTAAGCTTACCTGTATAGCTTAACAGACATATCAAAGAGGAAAATGAAGAATGAACAATGTAAGACTTAAAAAAATAGAAATTTAACACCATCTGGACACAACTGAATCACTAAGGATGCATGTTAGTGCCAGGTGTGAACAGGGCCTATGGTAGATGATTCAGCGACAAATGATTTGGCCAGGTTTTCTTCCTGTATTTTCATAGTGGATGCTCCACTGACTCCAATTCCATCTGTGTTATGTAAACATACATACATGAAGAGTCAGAATCCCATGATTACTTTAACAAGTTGACAACCAGCTTTTTAGTAGAATAAAGCATGATCTGCAACATGTGGGTTATCTGTTGCTGAACACTTGAGGACATTCTTAGTATGCTGAACAAACTTTGTTTTACATGACTGAGCGTATTCTTTGTTCCAGATAAACAAAGCTGGTTGTTCTTCTGGGTGTTATCTACAGCTTTTCTTGTTCTTCCTTTCCACCTTTGTAAATAAAGAAAAGTCAGTAACAAACAATTGTGACTGGAACTGTTCCAGGTGATATCATTTATCCAATTCAGTTTAATTCACAGCTGATGTCAACTCATAGAACTTTTAGAACATTTGACTTGCAATTCTCTTACACAGGTTATTTTGGTCACTTTCACAGCTCTTGTTAAATACCTGGGTGGTTTTTTTGACCAGGCAGTTTCCTTTAGACAAACAAACCTTTATCAGAGCCAGGTTTTCTCCACCTTGCCAGTGGCTTTTTTATCTTCTCAAAAAATATGGGGCACTAATGTTAATGTACTCATCCTTTGTATAAGTCAAGTTTATTTGTATAGCACATTTCAGCAACAAGGCAGTTCAAAGTGCTTTGTAAAACAAACAGAAATCTATAAAATGTATGTGCATGTGTCAAAATACAAAACTGAATAGGGGTCTCCTTTAGAGACCATGACAGCAATGAATGGATATTAAAACTGAACCACCACAGACACCTTTAATGTTGAGAAAAGCTTTTAAAAAAAACAGACCACATCAGATATCTATGTGCATTCTGATTCAGCAATCCAATCTTATCGACTTTGTCACAATGCATAAACAAGTTAAAAAGTCATTTATAGTTAAACATGTTTTGAATAATCATCTAAATTTAACCACTTCCTGGAACCACAGTGAAAATTTCTGAACACAATATTTACTGTAAAGATCTGCATTACTGGTTTTTAGACAAAAGGTAAGGAGATTGTTAATCAGTAATAAAAAAATCTCACCTTTTAGAGTTCTTTCAAATGACAGACAAACAACTAAGGTTATACAGTAATTTTGTTTAATGTTATGGGGTTCTAAGGAACCAGCAAGTGTTTTAAAGTATTAATCACTTGTGGGGGAAACTCACAACTGATAAACACACTGGGCTTTATTAGTTATTCATGTGCTTTTGTTTTGAATGACATGAATTCTGAATTCATGGCTGCAGGAATATTTTTTCGATTCTAATGGGGTGAATTTCATAACTTCTGTTATTAGAACATGATTACAATACATAGCATGCCACCAGCATGCAGATCTGGGTTTGCCTGGCCAGCTGTATCTAATAAATGTAACACCTAAAATAAAATAATTATTTACATTGGGCTTTCTTCATCCTGAAAGAAAACATTGTCTAACATGTTCTGTTTATTGTTTTCTTTCGCTTATCTGGGGGAATGCCAAGCCGTTCACTGGCCAACTGAGGAATAGTCCCTGCACAATGCATTTAGTCATGGTTTAATTCCACAAGAGTTCAGGGTTCACACAACTCCATGACAAAGGCTCACAAGACGAAAGCTTACAGTCTTGTTGGAAAATGGAACAAAAGCTTAAAAATATATATTTCTAACTAGATAACCCAAGTCATACCTGTTAAGAGTAGTGAAGGGACATTCACGAGTGATCAAATTCTTTCGACTGGCCCTTTACTCTGAACGATAGAACTCGAGTCTGTTAGTGAGAGCTGCGCTCTCTCATCCTCATCTGATAATATTTGCCTGTTAAAGTTATTTAATATACCCAGTTTTTTAGTTATTCCTACTTTGTCTACCCTCATAACTGGATTACTTCAGACTTTAGGACCACCAGATTCTTACTTTTTACTTTACTTTTACCCCTTTTTCTGCCTCCAAGCTGAACAAGAGCAAGATGCCTCTGGTTAACACTGGAGACATGAGCAGTATTATACAAAGACTTCAATCGGTAGAACTGAAGATTCACCTACTGGAGTGCCATACAGGTTGTAGGAATGACACAACTCTACCAATGACTAAAAACAAGAGACAGCTTCCAGCCACATCAGCAAACAGCCCACCCTGAAACTGTCTGGGAGCTAAGCCAAAAAAAAATCTCTGACGAGATGACTAATGGGAAGGACTCTTCACCTAGATAACACAGAGTTCTCAGCATTAAGCTGAGATATCCCTTCTTCAACAACTGCTCCAAGAACTAAAGATCACCCAGCTGGAGCAGACAAAATTTCATCTCCCTCATCCCCGGCACCAAGGACAAAACAACCAATTTGGGCCATAATGCATCCGGACTCCGCTGAAATCTCACTGAAAAACAGGTTTGCTGTACTTCAACAGGAGTCCCCAAAGAACAACAGGAGCTATGAGGCAAGATCAACGCAATTTCCTCCTAAAATGAACGCCAAGAAAACAAAAGACATGGCAAAAGTTCGTATTGTAGGTGATTATGTGGTGAAGGAAATCCACAGCCTTTGCAATACAAAGAGGACAACGGTAATCTGCTTCCCAAATGACAGTTTCTAAGGTTACTGCAAAAATACTCTCAATAACCACTGATCACCCGAATATTGAGACTCTAATTATACACATTGGAGCAAATAATATCACCAAACAAATAAGAAATCCTGAAAAATGACTTTAATTATTTTCTAAGCACTATTGGAAATCTAAAAATGAAGGTGTTTATCAGTGGACCGCTACCGACAGTGTGACGGGGAGATGAGAGGTATCGCAGACTGCTTATAATTAAAAACTCCCTTATCAAAATATGCGCTACCAGCTCAGAGAACTTCATTGACAATGTGGTGGGGTCAGGCTACAATGCCTCCTACTACATAGATGACGCATTCAACTTCCAGGTTCCTTGGGCCAGAGGCCTAGTGGTAGCTTGCCATCAAATGGGGATCAATTTCTAATTTCTAAGATCAAGTAAACCCATCCTTTTGAGGATTAGAGGCATCTAGAAACTGCAAGGCATATCAGTAAGCATATCATAGTCAAAAATGAAAAATAAATTATTTAAAATGATTTAACGCCCACCTGCAGCAGCCAGTTCTTAACTTCCCTGTCTACCACATGCTTTCCCAGACTAAACAATGGGCACCACCCAACTTTTGAAAACTTAAATCCCACAAAATCTCGCAGGATTTTATACTTAGTCCAAGAATGGTGGGCAGGATTAAAAGGAAGACATAACCTTAATTATTAAAAATATCTGTGTTGCCCCAAATAACCTGGGTTACATTGATGTATTATATAATTTATGTAAACTACATGACAAAACTATCTTCGAGTTCTTTTAAACTGGGCCTGATCAAAAGTTTCGCAGGGCCTTTGGAGGTCTTTCCTATATTCAACCAACCAATCAGTTAATCAAAACCTTATACAGCAGACTCAGGGCCATATAACCACAAACAAGACAAATAAAACATGAATAAAATCTAAAATAGCATAGTTACAGCCACAACATTATATTACATTCCAACCATAAATTTCAATATATTTTGTTAGTCTTTCCCTCCTTCTTTCCTTCACCATCTATTTGTCCATCAGTCCATCTATCCATCTATGACTGTAGAAATATCCTCCACAAATTGCTTCTGAGGTGATGCCTGTGAGCTTGTTCAGGAAGCAAACTTGACAGTAAACTGCATACCCTAACAATATAGGAAGTCTATTTAAGCTGCAAAGCATCCTTTTGGATGTTATGTGTTGCTTCTTGCCTGCCTGCTGTTGTGGCTCCCAGCTTTTTTACGGTTCTCTTCCACTCATCAGCCACCCCAGCACCTCCCTTGGGCTCCGAGATCAGAGATCCTCTCATCACCTCCAGACACAGGGAAGACACGGTCATGGGGAAGAGATGAGCTTATTACACGATGTCATTGAATGTTGTATTTGTGTTGAGATGTGGATTGTACCTGGACTATTTTGACTGCTGCTGTGCACCAAGTTTTCCCCCATCTGGGACAATAACCTAAACATCCTTGTAAAATACAGCTTGTTTGGGCAAATAAATATATTTCAAATAAAATTTGGCTGTGTTGTGTTAGTCAAAAAGTCATCTTTGTTGCAAGCTGCCCTGTTTAGTTTTGCTCTATATATTTCTTCAGGTATTCTCATCTCTTTTTAACAGTTTACAATCCAGCCTTCAAGACATTCTATACCCCAACATGTATGAGGCAAGGAGACCGTTTTAATGGCAGCCAAATTTACCCAAACAGAAAAACAGGAAGTTTTGGATGACGGAGGTTATTAAAAATACATCCGCCTCTTCTTGGATCTTGTCTGTCAATAAAGGTGTAGATGATAGTTGACAGATTAAAAGATGGATAAGGAGAGACCCAAATACATGGTACAATCTGTCACTGTCCTAAATATACCTCTTTCTCATCCTACATCCTCTCCTCGCCTTTTGCTTTACTTGCCATTTCTCTATGGCTTTATAAAGTGTGTGAAAGCTACACAGTTTTCCTATGTTTCTACAGTGAGTTAAGATGCCTAACAGCCTGAGGAAATGCCTCATAAAAAATCCTGATTCATGGAAAAAGCCAGTCAGAATATATCTGGGACCACCATTTCAACAGGGAGAAATGTCATAATGCCAATCAAGTCTCAAAAAGGAACAGTATCCTTCCATAAGATAAGTTATGTAGACAGGCAAACATTGGCTCCACAACTGGGATAAGGTCTTTGAAACATCTGATTTACATGGGTTGGAGGCAAGATAAAGACTTTATAAACAGCAGTTGTCAAACCACTAATAAAAACAACAATCTGAACAAGAAAGATGGACAGAAAATTTGATTTATTTTTTTGGGAGATTCCCTCAAGGAAATTGACATCTCTGTCCAAGGCTGGAGTGGGACCAAAAAAAAAAAAAAAAAAAAAAATCAGCCTGGGTATTTTGAGCAGAGACTGGCCCACCAGGGTTTGATGGAAACACGATGAAGCCTATGAATGGAAACAAACTTTCTTGTGACAGTGTTTCCACTCTTTCTTGTTGGTTTATATGTACTTGTCTAATAAACTTAAATCTACCCCATCCTCCCATTCCCGTTATTCTATAAAGGACAGAACCAAAAGGCTGCTTGGTCTAATTAACCTCCTGAACAATGTGCAATGTGTGATAGGATCCTGAAATTTGGACAGAAAGGAACAGAGGTGAGATATGATCATTGCTGAATATTGAAATGTATAAATCATAGATTGTGACTGATATTTTCACAGACTATGTACTCATCACATCAATAAAAAGTCACCTTAGATCTCCACAGCAGCAACACTGCTGACCTACACTGATAAAAAGAAGAGTTGATCCAACTTAATTGAATTGCTTCAATTGGTAACAAGTAATTCAATTAAGTTTATCCAACTGAACTTAAGTTTGTTTAACTTGACAAATTTAAGTCAGTCTTACTCAATTTATTTTATTTCAAATAAAAAATTTAAATCCCTCTAACTTAATTTTATAGAAAGTCAACTCAAAGTTTTAAGTTGTTCCAAATGAAAACACTAAACTTCCCCAAAGTACATTACCACTCACATACAAATACAGCATGAATTTAAATCATTTTAAATGTGTGTTTTAGCATGTTATTTTAGTCTTTTAAATAGGAGAAAAATACCTTCACACTAATCAGAAATTCAACTTCATTAAAAAAATAAATCTCCACTGCACAAATGGAACATTTTAAATTTTATTGTGAAAACATTACAAACTTACAGTTTTTCCACAAAATATTATGCATTAAACATACAAGACAGATCTTTTGAAACATCATAAGGGATATTGCTTTTCTGCTTAACTGGGGTTGTATTTTTGAATACTTAACCTTTTTGGTCAGCAACCTGTTAGATCAGGGGTGCCCAAGTCGAGTTCTAGAGAGCTACCATCCTGCAACTTTCAGATGCATCCCATTTCCAACACATCTGCAGAGCTGAATGACTGCTTATGTGCCAATTCAGCAATTTGATTCAGGTGGTTTGGAAATGGGGTCCATCTTAAAGTTGCACAATGGTAGCTCTCCTGGACGACACTTGGATACCCCTGTGTGAGGTTGTAGAATCCAGAAGTATTTCTCATAAGAAAAAATAGATTTTTCAGACTTAACACAAGTCCTCCTAAACAAAGAAAATCCATACTCTTAAACCATAACATTTGCTAAGAACATGTTTTGACATAAAATGTAATAACACTAGTCACTATTTCTAACATCTTCAAGGCCACACTGAAAACAAGAGCAATACCCAAAAAATATTTAGGCTAAAAGCTTTCAAACAAGGATCTGGTGTAATAGCTGTCTAGTTTAAACAAAGTCCAACAATTAAGGTAACTGACATCAGAAAAGAACAGAATACTAAACATAAAGATCTAGATATATTAACCCTCCTTCAAAAAACACTGGACAAATCTGGTGATCCAAATGAAAAAAATGCAAAAAGAAAATTCTGTGAAAGTGTCCATGAACAATGCTGCAGTAGCCTACACTGTCTTCAAATGTAATTTTTTCCCCCCCTTAACCTGTATTTTTTGCCACACAAAACCAGAGATAAATCGCCTAACTTCATAAAATGTCGATAACAAAAAAGACCTACTCCCAAAATGATAACGCTTATCAAAAGCTCATCAGTAAACACCCTCCAGAAATACCAGTCACAATTGTTATGCATTAAACTCTGTATTACTCCTGGCTTTAACATGCACAATGTCCCAAAAGAAGTTAAAAAAAAAAAAAAAAAAAAAAAAAAACAGTTCCTTGACCTTGTTAAGCTTCCAAAGCACGGCCCTCTTCTGTTCAAACAAAGAAGACAGAAGATAATCTGTCATGTTGCACAATATGCCAATGTCTTTACTGTGAGCTCTGAAGTCTTCCAAACAAATTCTGAACTTTGGGAGACATCTTGTGCTGCTCAGGTTGCATGAAGATTTTTTGGAACACTTCAAATGCGAAGTGCAGAAGCTTTGGATAACCCAGGTTAAGAGCATATATCAAACCAAGAAGCAGGGTACATGCTGAGGTCATCAACACCTCCACTCCCTCAACGATGATGCCAATGTCTTTTGGGGCTTCCTTCAATCCCTCTCCCTCGTTCTGAATCACAAACACTGCCATGGTGAGTTGTTTGAGTTCTATCTGGGCGTCATTTTTGCTGCTGCCCTGGAGTGAGGTAAACAGCATTTCAAAACGTGAAGACTGGAACTAATTTCTCACTACAGAATTTGGAAAATAAAACCAATGTACATGCAAGGATCAAGTACAAGATGTACAGCTTGTGAACTGAAGAGTGGTTTACGACATTTGACATATCCTTGATAAATTTTCCAAGTTCAAAGTTGCATTACAAATTGAATAACTGAAAGAGTGTCTTCTAATGTTTCTGAAAGGATAATGCATGTATACAGCTTTATATAAACTCCTCACAAAATTAAAGGGAAACCTAAATTAACATCCTAGATCTCAATTAATTAAATATTCTCATTGAAAAACTTTATTATTATCAACACAGTGAAATTGATTGAAAAGAAAATAAAACAAAATAATACAGACTGTGGAAGAACCACAGTGTTGGTTCTGTTGGACCTCAGCGCAGCATTTTACACTGTTGACCATGATATATTGTTAAAGTGACTGGAGAGCTGGGTTGGACTCTGGTACGACACTTAATTGGTTCAAATCCTAGCTAAAGAACAGGGATTTCTTTGTGTCAATAGGCAACTCCTCATCGGAGCGGACAGAAGTTACATGTAGAGTACCCCAAGGTTCAATCCTGGGACCCCTCCTATTTAATATCTACATGCTCCCATTAGCTCAGATTATAACAAGTAATTAGATTAGTGACCATAACTATGCAGATGATACACAGCTCTATATTACGATGTCACCAGGTGACTCCGAACCCACTAAACAGATGCTTAGAACAAATCAGTGCATGGAGGTGCCAAAACTTTTTCCAGCTGAACAGAAATAAAAGTTATTATCTTTGGACATAAAGAGGATCGATCTAAAGTCAGTACGAAGCTTCCATTATTACAGCTAGAAACTAGTGATCAAGCCCGAAATCTGGGTGGAGTGATGAACTCGGACCTGAGCCTTCAGAGACGCATAAAAACAGTTACAAAGTCGGCCTTCTATTATCTGAAGAACATTTCCAGGATCAAAGGACAAATATCTCAACAAGATCTAGAGAAACTCATCCATACATTTATCTTTAGTCACATTGATTACTACAACAGTGTCTTAACAGGTCTGCCTAAAAAATTAAATCAGACAGCTGCAGCTGATCCAAAATGCTGCTGCTCGTGTTCTCACTAAGACCTGGAAAATAGAGCACATCACCCCAGTTCTAAAGTCCTTACACTCGCTCCCTGTAGCTCAGAGAATAGACTTTAAAATAATTTTGTTAGTTTATAAATCACTGAATGGCTAAGCACCAAAATACATAAAAGACCTCTTGTCATTGTATTCTTCCAGACCACTCAGGTCTTCTGGTTCTGGTCTTCTCTGCATCCCCAGAACCAGAACCAAACATGGAGAAGTAGCCTTCAGTTTTTATACACCGCTAATCTGGAACAAACTCCAAGAAAACTGCAAAACAGCCGAAACACTAAATTCCTTTAAATCAAGGCTGAAAACCCACCAAAGGGTGGAAGTTTGAGTGTAAATCAGTTAAATAAAGTAAGTGGATCGATCATTGATCAATATTTTTTAACTATATTTGCTTGAGGATCCCTGTGATTTTGATGCACTGATATTTTCCCGATGATTTTGATGTGCATTTGCTAGATCATTTTGATGACTTTACTCAATGATTTTGATGTTTTGATGATATTACTGTATACTTGATAAAAATATAAATGTAAATTTCACAATTCGTGTTTCTGGTTTGCTCACGTCATGTTTTTCCTGTTTACATAGCTTTCCATTCTCCTTGCACTCCATACCCTCATTGCCCTAATCACTTAACCCAGCTCACCTGTCTGCCTAATTATCCCAAGTTGCACCCTCCAGGATTTAAGCCTCTCCCAGCCACAGCACTAGTGCCAGATTTTCTGAAGCCACCAGCTGAAGAGATCCAGTTTTTTCCTGCCTAACCAAGCTTTCAAGATTCCTGACCCTTTTCTGCCTCCTGGACCCCTGCTTAGCAATCTCCCTGCCGATAAGTTTCTTGTTCTCTGATCTCAAGGTTTTGACCCCTGCCTGGCCTTTTGACTTTGTTTTGCATGTTTCTTGTCTGACAAGTTTTCACCTTAGACCCTATGTTATGACCCCTGCCTGGCCCTCTGGATTCCGCTCCGCCTGCCGTTCTATCATTCTGTGAAGACCTCTTCAGCTACCTGGACCATCACTCAGACCACACCTCTCCTGAATTTTCCCAAGGAGTCCTGCTACACCTTTAACAGGTCTGCCTTCGGTTCCTGTAGTCCAGCGTCCAGAGTAACTACCTTAATCTTAAAATAAATCCTGTAATGCTGCTTGCTGTGTTGGTGGCATTTTTTGGGTCTTCTATTTACCAATTCCTTACAGTAAAATCTGGCTATTATGGATCCATCTGCTACACCTGATTGGCATTCTAAAGTAGAAAGCTCTATCTGTAATCTGGAGGAGAAAATGCATGCAAAAAAATGATATCATTATTGCAGGGTATGTCTGCTCCTCAGCCATCTTCTTCTGCTAAGGCTCTAGAAACACAACATCATGTTTCTCCCATCCATGAGCCCAAGCTATCTCCACCCGAGGTGTTTAAAGGTGAGCCTACTCAATGTCGTCCTTTTTTGACTCAGTGTTCCATCTAGTTTGAGTTACAACCTTCTTCATATCCCACTGAAAGAGCCAAGGTGTCATATGTGATTTCATTACTCTCAGGCAAGGCTAAACTCTGGAGAACTTCTAAATGGAAGAGAGATTCTGACATCTGCTACTCATTTAAAGATTTTTCTGAGGAGCTGATCAGAGTCTTTGATCCTGTTGTTCCTGAGTGCGAGGCAGCCAGGGGCCTTCTGAAGTTAAAACAGGGAAGAAGACAAGTACCAGAATACATAATTCATATGCTAGCTGCTAATAGTAACTGGAATGACGACGTCCTGTGTGATGTGTTCTATCAAGGTCTTTGTGAGGAGGTGAAAAATGAGATTGCCACCTAAAGACTTGGAGGGCCTGGAGACACTTGCCAGTCAAATAGACTTTAGACTTCATGAAAGGAGGTGTGAACAATTATGGGCCTACTTGTCACCTCGCAGAGATGGGGGTTTTAGGCCAGGGTCCATGTCTTCTCCCCCTGTCGCTCTGGTGCTTGTGTCACTCCCTGCAGAATTGGAACCTATGCAGATTGGGAGGACCAATGAGCAGTATTATACAAGGGAACGTGAGAGAAGGCTAAAAGACAATCTCTGCTTCTATTGTGGTAAGGAGGGACACCAAGCAAGGGGGTGTCCGCTAAAAGACAAGGCTCAGTAGGAGATAAGAGGCTCCTACTGAGTCATCAAGCCGGAACAAGACCCTCTTCACTCACGTCACTGCAGGCTCTCCTTCACCTTCATGGACAAGAACACCAACTCCCTGTTTTTGTGGACTCTGGTGCTGATGCAGAGTTTATGGGCATTGGTTTGGCCTCCACCCTAAAGATAAGTTTTACTCCTGTCAAATATACTCAAGAGGTTCAAGCCATTGATGGTCATCTCCTTCATAAGGTAACCCACATCACAGAACCCATCAAAGTCACAGTAGGGGGAAACCATTAAGTTTCTATCAAGTCTCCAGAGTTACCACTGATTTTTGGGTCTCCATGGCTGCGTTACACATAATCCTCATCTCAACTGGGTTACCGGTGAGGTGCTTGGGTGGGGTCAGGATTGTCTTACTAAATGTTTACTTCATGTTAGTTCTTTTTCTTCTTCAGAAGGGTCCTAGAGACCTACCCTGACCTGAGTAAAGTTCTGCCTGAATATCGTGACCTTAAGGAGGCGTTCAATAAACACAGAGCCACTGCTCTACCACCCCACAGACTCTACGACTGTGCCATTGACGTCCTTCCTGGCACCTCCCCCCCTCGGGGCCGTTTATACTCCCTCTCTAGACCTGAGAATGAAGCCATGCAAAAGTATATTAACGTATAATAAGTATATTGACGCCTGCGAGGCTGGTCTTATTCGCCCCTCTTCATCACCCGCAGGTGCTGGGTTCTTTTTTGTGGGGAAGAAGGATGTCTCCCTACGCTCATGTATTGACTACCGGGGTCTTAACAACATCACTATAAAGAACCATTATCCTCTTCCCCTCATGAACACAGCTTTTGAGTTGCTCCAGGGGAGCAATGTTTTTACTAAGTTGGACTTGCGTAATGCTTACCATTTGGTCAGAATTAGAGAGGGAGATGAATGGAAAACAGCCTTCAACACACCTACAGGTCACGATGAGTATTTAGTGATGCCTTTTCGCCTCACTAATGCTCCTGCAGTTTTTCAGGCTTTGGTTAATGACGTGCTTAGAGACATGGTGGGGTGATATGTGTTTGTCTACCTAGACGATATTCTTGCATTTTCTAAGGCTCTAACCACTCACAAGAAACATGTTCATCTGTTATTCTTCGGCTTCTCCAGAACAATCTCTTCATTAAAGCTGAGAAATGTGAATTTCATAAAACCACAACCTCTTTTCTTGGATTCATCATTTCCCCCATTCAAGTGTCCATGGACCCAGCTAAAGTTTATGCTGTTCAAGGATGGCCCAAACCAGAAAACCGTAAGCAACTGCAGAGGATTTTAGGGTTTGCAAATTTTTATAGTCAGTTCATAAAAAACTACAGTTCCATTGCTGCTCCCCTCCATGCTCTCACCTCTACCAAGGAGAGTTTCTTGTGGTCTGACAAAGCCAATAAGGCGTTCACGTCTCAAGGACCTGTTCACTTCAGCCCCTGTTCTCCGCTCCCCTAAACCCTCTCTGAAGTTCATTGTTGAGGTTGATGCCTCCAGCACAGGGGTGGGTGCTGTGCTGAGACAACGTTCTCCCTCTGATGTAAAGATCCATCCCTGTGCATTATTTTTCAGAAGTTTATCTGCCTTTGAGAGGAATTATGATGTGGGAGACTGAGAGTTGTTGGCAGTCAAACTAGCATTAGAGGAGTGGCGTCATTGGTTGGAAGGAGCTATCATCTGGACTGACCATGAGAATCTTGAATCTCTGAAAAAAAGAGCCCACCTGGCCTGTCAAGGATTAAGCCATTTGGCAGTTCTCAGTCGGTTCAACTTTTCTTTATCTTACAGACCTGGGTCCAAGAATGTTAAACCTGACGCTCTGTCCTGGTTACACGAGGCAGCTGAGGATGGAAAGACCAGTGGTAGTGAGGTTTTCATTTTCCCTCAGTCTGTGAGGCTGAGTCACACGGTTGGATCTTAAAAGGAGGGTTAAGGAGGCCCACAATGACCATCCTGTTCCTGCGGAGTGCTCTACTAATCATCTGTTTGTCCCTGACCACCTCGTCTCAGAGGTTCTGACCTTTTGTCATTCAGCTCGTCTGTTTTGCCATCCAGGAATAACCAGGACGCTGTTAATAGTCCGGCGCCATTTTTGGTGAAAGAACTTAGCCCAGGACGTCAAAGATTTCATTACTACCTGTCAAACATGTGTCCAAGTCAAACCCTCCAGGAGGCCACCATCTGGGTTATTCCAACCACTTCCTATTCCTCACAGACCATGGGCGTACATCACAATGGACTTTGTCACAGGTTTGCCAGAATCCAACACTGTCTTGCTTACCATTATTGATCGTTTTTCCGAGATGACTCACCTTGTTCCTCTCAAGAAGCTCCCCTCTGCCAAAGAGTTGAGTTCGTTCCTGGCCCGAGAAGTTTTCCATCTTCATGGCCTACTGTGTGACATTGTCTCTGACAGGGGACTTAAATTCGTTTCCCGGTTCTGGGAAGAGTTCTGCAGTCTGCTGGGCATCAATCGCGGTCTTTCCTCTGGTTTTCATCCCCAGACTGATGGCCAGACAGAAAGGGCTAATCGGGAGATGGAGACTAAACTCCGAGCTCTCTGTCCACAGGATCCTTCCAAGTGGTCTGAGAACTTACCATGGATTGAATTTGCCCTTAATTGCTTACCATCTTCTGCCACTGGTCTGTCTCCCTTTTATGTGGTATATGGCTACCAGCCTCCTATCTTTTCTTTTCAGGAGAGGGAGGCCGCCATCCCCTCTGCTCACACCATGGCACGGCAATGTCATCGTGTCTGGAAGATGGCCTGCAGAACCCTTCTTAAGTCCACAGCAGTCTACTCCCGCTATGCCAACCGTTGCCGCCTCCCAGCCCCAGTATATCGGGAGGGGCAGAAGGTATGACTCTCCACCAGAGTCCTCCCTCTCAAAGTAGAGAGCTATAAACTGGCTCCTAGGTTCATTGGTCCATTCCCCATTGCCAAGGTCATCAATCCTGTCGCTGTTTGCCTATGCCTCCCACGTACCATGCGCATCCATCCCACGTTTCATGTGTCACGACTCAAACAGTTCCAATCAAGTTGTTTCTTGCCCTCCTCCCACCCAGATCCTCAATGGGGACCCAGTTTATGCTGTGCGGCGCCTCCTTCGGTCCAGAAGATGGGGTCAGGGTCACCACTACCTTGTTGATTGGGAGGGTTATGGCCCAGAGGAACGCTCCTGGATCCCTGCCCTACATATTCTGGACAAGTCCCTAATTTGTGGGTTTCACAGAGCACATCCGGATCAACTTGGTGGTCCGTCAGATGTCGGACCTTGAGGAGAGGGTAATGTCATTATTTGTGTTTCTGGTCTGCTCACGTCATGTTTTTCCTGTTTACATAGCTTTCCATTCTCCTTGCACTCCATACCCTCATTGCCCTAATCACTTAACCCAGCTCACCTGTCTGCCTAATTATCTCAAGTTGCACCCTCCAGGATTTAAGCCTCTCCCAGCCACAGCACTAGTGCCAGATTTTCTGAAGCCACCAGCTGAAGAGATCCAGCTTATTCCTGCCTAACCAAGCTTTCAAGATTCCTGACCCTTTTCTGCCTCCTGGACCCCTGCTTAGCGATCTCCCTGCCGATAAGTTTCTTGTTCTCTGATCTCAAGGTTTTGACCCCTGCTTGACCTTTTAACTTCGTTTTGTATGCTCCTTTTCTGACAAGTTTTCACCTTAGACCCTATGTTATGACCCCTGCCTGGCCCTCTGGATTCTGCTCTGCTTGCCGTTCTATCATTCTGTGAAGACCTCTTCACCTACCTGGACCATCACTCAGACCACACCTCTCCTGAATTTTCCCAAGGTGCTACACCTTTAACAGGTCTGCCTTCGGTTCCTGCAGTCCAGTATCCAGAGTGACTACCTTAATCTTAAAATAAATCCTGTAACACTGCTTGATGTATTGGTGGCATTTTTTGGGTCCTCTATTTACCAATTCCTTACAGTAAATCAAAATTATGACATCATGGAGATATGGATTTGGATTCATACCCAATCTGAAAGTGGAAAATAACATGATAGACTGATTCAGTGTCAGTGAATATTCCTCCATGTACCTGTATAACCTCCCAATAATGCCTGGGCATGCTCCTGATGAGACGGCAGATGTTCTCTCTCTTCCCAGACCTGGATTAGAGCATCAATTAGCTCCTGAACAGTCTGTGGTGGGACGTGGCGTTGGTGGATTGACAGAAACATGATGTCCCAGATGTGCTCAATTGGGTTCAGGCCTGAGGAATGGACAGTCCAGTCCAGTCCATAACATCAATACCCTCATCATGCAGGAACTCTTGACACACTTCAGCCACATGAGGCCTAACTCCTTTTAAAAAGGTCATGGACAATGTTTGGAGGAAGACCTGTGGTAATGTGGTAATACAACAAATGTAATAAAACAGAACTTGATTTAACACCCTGATAACTTGGGTAATCTGCATGAATGCTTTTGGTTCTCAGGTTAAATGCACCACTTCTAACCTCTGTAGTTTGAGTGTAGTCTGTTTTAACTGCCAGACAAAACCTACATATGTATGACCTTGTGAAGTTTTCTACAAAGCCACCAAGACTGTCTGCAACCATGCACTGAACTGAGCCTTTTACAGCGCTGAAGAAATGTCTTTTATAGAATTGTTTTCGTCTCCAAGCACTAGAAAGGGAGCATTTATCTACTATTTTCCTTTTCTACAGGGTTTGTTTCACAGAGGGCCCGAGCAAGTTTTTCCAGCAACTGACTGGTCAAACTGGCAAAGATGATCATGTAGTATTTGGGTTATAGTTCAGCATGTAACTGGAAGGGACAAGAACCAATTAAATAGTTTAACTCCTGCAATAGTTCATTAATAGCTGCATTTGACAGAAGAAAACTGCTTTCTAACTTTAGAAGAACTGATGCAAGTTTAAGTTCAATATCTCTCTGTAAGTTTTCAGAATCACTCGTGTTAAATGTGTGATCTAGATTAGCTTCTACAGTACTTTCCTGATCAAAAATATCAGTACCAAAACTTGCACCCAATTCTTCAACACAGTCTAATTTTTTTTTTCAGTAATCCCAGTCTTAAATGCATTGCTAGTGTCAGAATGTTTTCTGTATTCATGACTTTTGTAGTTCTCGTAAATATTTATTTGATAAACACAGTCCTGAAACGCACACATGACAGTTTCCTTGTGCTCGAGATGTTGAAATAAATGTTGAAAAAATTCTCTCTCAGTGGAAAGTTGAATAAATTTTGTTGGACTGCATAATTTCTTGATAAATGGCTCAGTAAAGTATTCCAGGTCTTGACTCTACATGCACAACTTCAATATGTGCATGGATATGAAAAGCCCCGTCCATAATGCCTGTGGTTTGGTTTGTAGTGCTTAAGCAAGTCAGATCTTCTAGAAAACACCCTCTCGCAGTTTTTGCATCGCCACATGAAGTGTAACACTAGAAGGACAAGAGAGGAACATTGTTACCTATATGTTGCTAAATCTGATGGCAAGGAAGATGAAAAGAAATACAGAGGAAGAGTAAATTTTGAATACTGTGACAACCCGAGCCCCATGCAATACTTGAGATGTTTGTCTTATAGCTAGGTAAAATATAGACTCAGAATGCATTTTTTACCATAACTATTTGATTATGTTTTTAATACCCGTCTGGAAACATTCTCTACATTAATCTATGTCATATTGTTTGAATTGCAAGTAATTTTTTAATGTACAAATACACATTCATTTCTTAAATTGTCCAACTCAGTTGCACATTCCTTAGGATGGAAGTAAGCATTTTTGAATTACTCCACTATTTTTTTATATACACACGTGTGTGTGTGTGTATCTATCTCTCTCTCTCTCTCTCTCTCTCTCTCTCTCTCTCTCTATATATATATATATATATATATATATATATATATATATATACACACACACAAGTATATGTATATATATATATATATATATATATATATATATATACACACACACACACACATGTATATGTATATATATATATATATATATATATATATATATATATATATATATATATATATATATATATATACATATACATGTGTGTGTGTGTATATATATATATATATATATATATATATATATATACACACACACACATGTATATGTATATATATATATATATATATATATATATATATATATATATATATACACACACACACATGTATATATATATATATATATATATATATATATATATATATATATATATATATATATATACACACACACACACACGTGTATATATACGACTTTCAGCTTTTAACTCTAAGTTTTTTAGGGTCAAACTCAAAGTACACACACAAGATAAACGTTCAGTCGTACTCACAGTTATGTTAAAACATGTTGAGATTTGAATCCCCCAAAACAGCGCAGCTAATTACAACTAGCAAATGTGTTCTAAAACATAGTTAACTGTTTCAAATTTAAGGTAGGAATGTATTAAATATTTTTACACTGTTCATTAAATGTTTGCTTATGGTGGGTAGCATATACTAATTCACTTGCCTAGGCTCATTTCATATATTCAAAGAGCCATTAAAAAAAGAACACCAACTCATGGGCATTTAACCATTCTTACAAAAACAAACCGTTTTTATTGTAAGAAATAATTACCATTGTAATTCACTTACTGTTTTATCCTAATCTCGTCAACAGTTGATGCTCAGAAGAAATGGCGGTTGCACATGTGGTCGGTACAGGAGCTGTCTTGGGCAAAGCTTACGTCATGACGTCAGACATTGGATAATAAAGCTGGAACTTAATAATAAATAATAAATTATAATAATAAAGCTGAAACGTAATTGTTTAATTTAGACTCAAAGTAAAAAGTTAATTTGACATAAAAATGTGTGACTTTTAAGTTGATTAAACACATGAAAGTAAGTTGTCATAACTAAAGCAAAAGAATTCAGTGAGATTAAAGTAAATAAGTCCATAACATGAATTACAGCCCAAATATACATTTTAGAGTGTATTAACATGCACTAATTCTAATTAATTATTTAATCAAATGCAATCTATTTATCTTTACTGTGTTCAAGTACAAGTAGGGTGGCCACATACCATACTCATGCCATATTAAAGTTACTCAAGGCTGAGAAATTAGCGAAGGCCCACAAGAACATTTTATCAAATTTTAAATTGAACGGTAACATGCTCACATTAAAAAAAATAAAAGTAATTAATGTTCACAAGAGTTTGCTAATAAATGTTAGGAAAACAGAATAAGATAAAATTAAAGATTATTAATTAAACATTAAAGATAAAATGGTCTCACAATGGGTCTGAGGATCTCATCCTGGTACCTTATGGCAGTCAGGGCACCTCTGGCTAGCACATGGAGGGCTGTGTGGCCATCCAAAGAAATGCCTCCCCACACCATGACTGACCCACCACCAAACCAGTAATGCTGGAGGATGTTGCAGGCAGCATAAAGTTCTCCATGGTGTCTCCAGACTCTGTCACATCTGTCACATGTGCTCAGTGTGAACCCGCTTTCATCCATGAAGAGCACAGGGCGCCAATGGCGAATCTGCCAATTTTGGTGTTCCCTACCAAACGCCAATCGTCCTGCATGGTGTTGGGCTGTAAGCACAGGCCCTATATGTGGATGTCGGATCCTCATACCACTCTTATGGAGTCTGTTTCTGACAGTTTGAGTAGAAACATACACATTAGTGGCCTGCTGGAGGTCATTTTGTAGGGCCCTGGCAGTGGACCTCCTGTTCCTCCTTGCATAAAGGACGAGGTAGCGGTCCTGCTGCTGGGTTGTAGGCCTCCTATGGCCCCCTCCATGTCTCCTGGTGTACTGGTCTATCTCCTGGTACCTATTCCATGCTCTGGACACTGTGCTGAGAGACACAGCAAATCTTGCCATCGCTCACATTGATGTTCCGTCTTGGATTAGCTGCACTACTTGAGCAACTTCAGTGGGCTGTAAAACACGCCTCATGATGCCTCTATGCATGATAGCACTGACAAAATGAAAAAGTGACTAAAAGTTCAACCAGAAAGGACGAGAACAGAGAAGTGATCTGTGGTCACCACCTGCAGAATCACTCTTTTATAGGGGTTGTCTTGCTAACTGCCTCTCATTTCCACCTGTTGTATATAACATTTACACAGCAGCATTTGAAATTTATTCACAATAAGTGTTACTACCTAACTGGTGACATTGATTCCACAAAGGTGTGATGCATTTGGAGTTACATGGTTTTGTTTTGGTGTTCCCTTTATTTTTTTAGAGCAGTGTACTTTGTTGGTTTTAGGGGTTAGGTCTTGGAACTGGCGAGAAACAAACTTGGTGATGCAGGAGGGGGAAAGAGGGTGAACCCCCATCAAACAGTGGGGGCTCATCCAGCTGTCCAGGTTCCAAATGAGACCAGAACCCTGCAACGAGGACACCAGACTGGTGCAAGGGGAACTGAGCCTTCGGTAACGACCAGTCATCTCATCAGGTAGGCAGAAATACCTGTTTTAAGAAAACTTTCTGCAAGGTGGCTGTCAGACAGACACCTTTTATGCAAGGCTTGGTTCTCACGTTTCCTTTCTGGACTTCCACTCATTTAAGGTACGTAGGAACATTCACTTAGTCTATATTGTTGTGGAAAATGGTGAAAGAAATGAAGAGATAAAGACATCATGAGATTGAAAAATAGAGAATTCATGCATGAAGTAGAAAACTAATCAGTGATTTAACAAGAAGAGAGAAGAGCTTTAATAAGATATAGAATTAGGCTTAACAAGGACGGTCCCCGCCCGTTTACGGGCTTGTCTCATGATAAACAGTAGTGTTGATGTTGATTGAGAGCAATCAGAAAATTTCTCAAAGTGGTGTAATAAGATAGAGAATTCGGCTCAACGAGGAGCGGGAATCGGTTGCCAGCCTGGGGTTGACTGATTGATTGATTAGTTGATTAATCGATTTAATTACTTAATTATCTTGACTCACTCCGGGAAGTCTGTGTACGAGGCTATACAAAAAATAGTCCCCACCTTTTTTTTGCTGGCACGCCTCATGGTAAACAGTAGTATTGTGAACAATGATTAATGTTTTTGCATAACTTGTTGTACCATACAGTGTGAAAGAGACTGATGGATTGAGGAAGCGTGTTGTCTGGGAACCTAGCGGTGATAACAAGGACTGTGCACCGAATCAATCCTCAGGTGGAGTCAATGTGTTCTGGTGTCTTGGAAGCCGATTAAAGTGCTTTCAATTGGACCAAGATCTTGGAACACAGTGTGTCATACATCCCAGTTGGCCAGAACTGAGTGTTGTGAATAAAAAGCAAGTCACGGGGGCAGCCCCATGAGAAACCAAGAGCGAGTATGAATGAGAGTAAAAGCCCTTATCTGCCATCCTTGGGGACCCTGCTGGAAAACGGCATACAACGAATGATAAACTCAAATCCAGCTAAAAGCACAAAACAAGAATTGGACTCTTAATAGCTGGTGCAAATACATGCAGGTTGTGGGAATGTTTTGGAAAAACCCTGCTAACAAACAAAGCAAAAATAGGTTTTAATTGATTCTTGAAGAAATATTAATATGTGGCAGAACTAATATAATGGAAAATGTGTTATTGAAATTTAGAACTAGATTAATGTAGAGAAATTTTATGACAACAACTTCAAAGTTACCTTTACAGATGAGGGTGGAGATGGTTTCATCTAATTTAACAATGACTTTATCCACTACATTAAACCACTATTTCATTTACCCGACATAAAAATGTAGCTCCTATAACAGGGAAGCAGGCAACTTCTACTACCGGCTTATCAAAACAACAGAGCTGCAACTGGGCTGACAAACACAACGAAGTAGAGAAAACTCCCTACCATAAACGGGATCGAGCATCATTTGGAGTGCCGTTAAGGCAGCATTCATGAGTGTGGCTGTTTACTGAGAAAAGAAATACAAATTAGCGCAAATAACTTGGTTAATGAGGAGAAATTAAGTTTCTCATACCTAGCGTGCTGCATCAGCAAACATGAAAGTAAAGTTGCACAGCTTGCCTATTTGTCCCCTGCAGCCTGAACCACATACCAACAAGTAGGACTAGCACCTTAAAAATACACAAAACTAGAGTTTAAGGTCATTCTGCCACTATAGACACAATATTATCAAACCACCTTTGCAAAATACTTTCTCACAGACAGACGCTAAGCTCAAGGACAGATCACTTCCAAACTATTCCTTTGCAGTGAGAAAAAAAACTGACAAATCATCCAGATTATATGATTTGAGGGGTTAAACAAGGAGAAAGTCTTAAGCATGTTAGAATTTCTGATGTGCTGTTCATCTAACATGGAGGTAAGATTAGTTGATGACACTCACTGTTCAGGTTCTGAAAAATCCAGAGACGTCCTCAAGCAGAACTACAGGAAGGTGATGGGAAACAGGTGGTCGTCTTGTAACTCCCAGAGGTTGATCAAAATAAAGGTGCATCTTTACTGAACAAAACTAATTGGTAAACACCTTAATCATGGTATATGCACATATGAAATCTGAGTTATTTAAGGGTTGCTAAATTAATAAACAAATAGTTCAGGTCAATCAAAACGTTTGCATTTATAAACGTACACAGAAAAAATGTTTCTCTAACACAAAACCTTGATCAGAGGAATGTTAAAATATTTAAGCTACTCAGTCTAATAAATTATTTACAACATCTGGGGTTTACAGTGAATGATTACATTGTTTTTCCACAAAAATCCAACTTCTGATGGTCTTTAACTGTCTGCAATAACAAACAAAATATTTGGCCTCCAAAGCACCATCTTCAGCTGACAGAAATCAGTGTTAATAAGAGATAGGGACTGAACTAAATAAACTCTCCAAAAACAAGCCAGATATTCTTAAGGACAACTGTGACCATTGATAACCTGTTATTATCATATCTAGTGAGTGACTCTGTGCAACCGGCTGGGTTTTCTTAGATGGAAACCTTTTAACTACTTTGAATAACTGATTAAGCTTGAGATTCACTAACTTCTACCGCAGGTTCATAAGAAACTTCAGTATCATCGCTTCTCCTCTCACAGCCCTCACCTCCACCAAGAAATCATTTTCATGGACCTCAGAGGCTAACAAGGGTTTTCAGGAACTAAAACAGAGGTTCTCCCAGGCTCCCATTCTTATTCATCCTGATCCTGACTCCCAGTTCATCCTAGAGGTTGATGCTTTTGACACTGGGGTTGGAGTGGTCCTTTCCCAACGATCCCCTGAGGACAAGCTCCACCCCTGTGCCTTCTTTTCCAAATGTTTCTCTCCCCCTGAAAGAAACTATGTCGGAGACAGGGAACTCCTTGCTACAAAGCTGTCCCTTGAAGAATGGAGACATTGATTGGAAGGCACAGATACCCCTGTAATAGTCTGGACTAATCACAAATATCTGTCATTTTTCCAGAATGCCAAAAGACTCAACCCAAGACAATCTCAATGGACCCTGTTTTTCTCCAGGTTCAGCTTAAACATCACCTACCGACCAGGTACACGCAATATAAAACCTTATGAGCTCTCCCAACAGTTCTCTTCAGATGACTCTGAAGAAACCACTGAACCCATTCTTCTACCCTCCTGCACTGTGGGGAGCATGGCTTGGGACACTGAAAGTCTCATCCAAAGGGGCTACACACAAGAACCGGATCCAGGTGGGGGTCCCCCTAACCATCTTTATGCCCCTTCCAAAGTCTGCTCCCAGGTTCTCCAGTGGGCCCACAACTCCTGGTTCTCTTGTCACCCTGGGGTCAGTCGCACCATTGGCTTACTCCGCCGCTATTTCTGGTGGCCATCTTTCAATAAAGACACTGCCAATTTCGTTTCTGCATGCACAGTTTGTCCCAGATCTCACTGTACTCCTGCAGGCCTACTTCAACCCCTTTCTGTTCCTAGTCGGCCTTGGTCCCACATGTCACTGGTTGCATTGTTGGCAACGGTTGAGGGTGGAATGTAAACAGCTATCAAAATAACACTGGTGAACTCTCTTTGCAAACAACATGGATGAAAACCTACTGCCAACAGCTCAATGTTTGGACTGCAGAGATGACACCCCACAGCAACACAGGTTTTTCAAACAGGTATTGAATATACTTTTCATTAAGGCCACAATCATGAGATGCTGCTGGTCCCTTTTCCTTCTCCTGATATGCCATTTGATATGGCATAGTTTGGGGCACAATGGCCCAGCAAAACATCAGCGCCCCAGACCTTGTCGCCTCTTGCATACTGGCTCTTGCACTCGCCCTGCGTCTGCCGGTTCACAGGCTGAATCACCAGCCCACTAAGCCAACGGCCCACTGGGGATTTCCCCGGTAGCCCCATATGCCAGTCCGCCCTGAGGCCTGACGTGTTTTCTTTGGTCTTTCAGATAAATGTTGTCATCTCCAAACTAAGGACCGTACGCCTATTAGCTCAAGATGTCTGATTATTCTCATGTCCTGCTGCTCTCTTTCTGCTGCTAAAGAATCCATCTGCATTTTGTACATGAACTCTGGAGAAAGTTTGCAGCTGCACAACAGTTTCCCAAGTTGAAAGCTTTCTTTTCTTCTCTCGTAGCATTGATAGTCAAAATTACAGAATTTCTCCATTTTGCTCTCTGTCTTCTTCAAATGTTGTGGTGCCCATAGCTTCTGATATTTGGCATTGCAGTTCCTCTGCTGTGAATGGGTTTGGCGTCAGCCTTGGTGTAGAAGTTGCCATAGAAACACGTTAACCCAGTTCAGCTTGGTCTTTGTTCAATAACAGAAACCCAACCAGGAAGTATCTGCTTAAGTAGCCATGCTTTACCCAGCTTATTGGCCAAAATCCACAACAATAGCGGCGTAAAAAGCCATTCAAAGAGGAAATGGTAATTAGCTGTGTGTTTTCCAACCCCGAAGTAACAATGCACTGCTGGCTCAAATCATTCTGTAAACAAGCTGAATTCAAATAAAGGTTTTACCATTTTAAAACCTAAAAAAAAAAACTGCTATCTAAAGCACTGGGTGTTTTTTTTTTTTTTTTTTTGTTTTTTTTTTTTTTTTTTTTTTTTTTTTAATAACTTCAACTAGTATATTTTGCAAAAAAAATAAAACTCAGTATTTACTCAGAAATTGATTTTTTTTTTTTCTTCTTTTCTCCATTTCTGCTCTGCCGACTTGTTCCTGCTTCTCATGTGACCTGTCATATCTGATAAAATGGCCTTTTAAACTGTATGACTAGGTCAAACATTTTTGGTATTCTTACACAAGCTTCTGAAATTTTGGCCCATTCCTCCTGACAGAATTTGTGTAACTGAGTCAAGTGTGTAGCCTACCTTGTTCACACCTTTTATCTCTGCCCACAGATTTTCTACAGGATTGAGAAAAAAGCTTCAAAACACTGATTTTGTTGTTCTTAATGCACATTGTAAATAATTTGGCAGAATGCTTACACGAGTCTATTTGGAAGACCAATTTGTTCCCAAGCCTTATTTTCCTGGCTGATGTTTTTAGATGTTGCCTCAATATTTCCACATAATATTCTTTCCTCATGATGCCATCTATTTTGTGAAATGCACCAGTCCCTCCTGCAGCAAAAACCCCCACATAAGATGATGCTGTCACCCACCCCCTACTTCAGTTTTCATGGTGTGCTCAAGCTTGCAAGTTTTCCCATTTTTCCTAAAAATGTAACAATGATCATTACAGCCAAGCACTTTGATTTTTTTTTTCTCGAGACCACAGAACATAACTCCAAATATTAAGGTCTTGTTCCTTTTGAAAATGGTCCCATGACCCTGTATTTTTCTTGTGAAGTAGTGTCATCTTCTTCACTGAGTGGCCTTTCAGCCCATGTTTGTACTTGACTCGTTTCACTTTAAATAATCACTTTCTCTTACCAGCATCAGCCTGCATCCTTACAAAGTAATTTGATTTTGTTATGGGGTTGATACATACATTTGGCACAAAATACATTCCTTTCGTGAACAATACAATAATGTTTTCCCTGCCTCTTATAGCTTTGTATTTGAAAAGATGAAAAAAGCACCTTCAGGCATCTTGTACCCCCCAAAAAAACAGAATTATGAAGGTGGTCTTCCATCTTACCAAATTTCTCTTGTTTTTCCCATAATGTCACACCAGGAAGTTTTAGGTGTTGCGTAAAATACATTCACAGGTAAATCTCCATTTACTTCAAATATTGTTAATTTTAGCTATTTAAAGAGGCAGTATTGTGTGTTTTCCAGGGACATTGTTTTAAATAAATACAGAATACTGAAAAATGAGGAAAAAAATTGGGAAATGTAAACTAATAAATCTGTAAGATCAGAAATAAAATAGGAAATTGAAAGTGATAAATATTACTTTATGTCACACTGGATAATCAAATAAGTTTGAAAAGTTCTTAGTTTTTTTTAATGTAATATTTGCCACATTAATTACCAGCACCTGGAATTCATTGTGGGATGGTGGGTATTGAGCAATATGAAATCAGATCCCGCAAATCTAGTTTTTATAATGCGGGAAATTCCTGCATGCATCAGAGCCATGAACTAAAACGAAGAGCACTTCGAGGACTCTCTCTTCTCTTTAAAGTATGAGCTCCCTCCACTGTCTCAGTATATCCCTTGATAGCAAACCAACAGTGGTCGGATTCAATGCTTTAAACTGTTAGGAAATCAAAACATGGCGCACTCGAGACGGTTTTAGGCAAAATGTTGCCGAACTAAACACATTTAGACAAAAGTTGTCACTATTGAGGGAAATACAGCTGAGAAGGATAAGAACAGGAAAAAAAGAGTAGAACATGAAACCAAAAGAGAATAGAGCCACAGATGCATCTAAGATAACCAGTAGGGAAGAAGATTCAACAGAACTGAACTAGAGATCTTATCACATTCTTACTTTTAGTTGAAGACATTGATTAAATATCACAACTAGTACCATTTCTTCCTGAATAGTTTTCCATGTTTACAAATATGTTCTACCTTCAAGCCCTGAGTTATTAGGTGTAAGAGATGAAGCAGAGGAAACCAAATGGGTAGACAGAAGAGAGAACAGCTAATATGACAACTAGGAAGGTAAAAAGAAACAAGTTAAAGTTGTATATTAGACAAAATAGGACCTGCAGTCAAGCTCGTATATAATTCCCCCCCAAAGTTAAACATCCCCCACCCCATGTGAAGCATGTAAGGGGGAATTACCCTCTGTTTGAAAATATGAATTTCAGATTCTGGAGGAGATTTTTCTGGAGAGGCGTTGTGGATAAAAGCCAGCTTTATTGCAAAGAGAGTTTGCCAGTTTTATTTAGACAGCTTACTCACATCTTGCATGGTAAGAAGGTGACTAGAATCGATGCTAACAGGAAGTACATGTACCATCATGAGTTGTTAAATTAAACAACTCATTGAGATTTAACAATTCGGTTCAGCATTCAGCTTCAAATCCATGGTTTTGCTGTTACAGCAGAAATGAAAATCACAGCTCATTGAGAATAATAATAATAAATAAAAAAAACATCTATCCATCCTTCTTCTGTACTTGCCTCATCCTCGCAGGCTTGAGAGGAAGGACTGGAGCTCATCTGCAGAAGTCAGTAGGCAGGAGGCATGGTAAACAGGACAGGTTCCAAACCCATCACAGGAAAACACAGAGATACACAGGATGAACAACCATGCACACACACATAAGTGCATTTTACATTGGTCATTAAATCTAACATCCATATTTCTGGACTGTGGAAGGAAGCCAGAATTCCCAAATGTTCAGGGATATAATGCAAATGCCATGCAAACAGAACCAGATTCAAATCCAAGAGTCTTTCCTGAAAGGCAACAGCGTTATTAACTGTGCCATAGTTAAGCCCAAGCTCAAAACAACCTCAATTAAACAAAAATCTCTGAAATCCTTTATGAAATAGATTATAAACTTTTTATAGTTAAACTGTTGTTTAGCTGGCCACAGTAGGATGCAGTTTAAATCTATAGTCAGACAATCGATATGAGTTCTTGTCAGATGCCAAACTTTCGAAAAGATTCCCAAGTTTTTTTTTTTCCAGTTTTTCCTTTCTGTTTGTCTCTTCCTGCATCCTGCTCTGAGTTCTAGTCACATGCAGCATCGTTAAGCTATACAGAGAGAGGGGAGAGTAATTGCTATTTTGAAATGAGTAAAATTAACTTGTAACCCCAACAGGCGTTATTGAGATTGAATACATCAAATTAGCCGTTATTTTCCAACACTTTACATCTCAAACTAATAAGTAGTTTACTTTCTGTTGAGAAGTGAACAAAGCTATCTAGCACATTCAAAACTAATATTTATTGCTCAAATCTGTGGAAGATGGTGCCTTGAAGAGTCCCACAACTGCCCCAAACACAATGAATTTTTTTTTTTTTTTTTTGAAAATGGAACAAAAGCTGGAACAGTCATTCATAGCGTTTGTCAAGAGAACAAAGAAATTTCTATCTCTGTTGTCACCTAGCAACAGCTTTCCTATGACTTATAGTAAAACTAACTGTGGTCATGAGTGATCTTATGGCCCCTTCCCAAAAGTCTGAAATGAGAGTTAACTACTGGCCCTTGAGAGCTTCTGTGCCATTTGAGCCTTTTATTTCCAGCAATATTTTTTTAAAAATGAGATTTTAAATCAAATATTATTTTACACATTAAAAGGACTACTCTTCCTGTTTTTGTTGTAAAGCCTTCCATCAATCCATGGTCTTACATGATCCTGAAGTGGGTCACAGAGGTAACAGGGGAAGGAGGGAAACACAGAACTCCTCAAGGGGTAAACCCAGGGTGTTCCCAGGCCAGATGGTATTGTTGTCCCTACACCCAGTTCTTGACCTGCCTCTTGGTCTCCTTCCAGTGGCAGTCTTCCTTACTGAAAATCTTTACTGGAAACTCAGTTGTGTTGAATGGAGATTAGGAGACTCCACAGTGACTTATGCTTTCCTGAGATTGGGTAACTGAAAGGAGACATCCGTGACATTCCCTCTTAGTGGGGCTTACCTGGAAAACTTAAGAAGAGAGGCACCCAGGGCATGCTGATTAGATGTCCAAACAACCTCAGCTGCTTTCTTTTGTTGCAGAGGAGCAGAGATTTTACTCTTAGTTGGCCGTCTCTGATGCCTGAACCCAGCCACCCTATAAAGGAAGCTTATTTCAGCCTCTTGTATCCAGGATTTCGTTCTTTCAGTCAGGATCCATATCTTATGACAACAGGTGAGGGTCGAAATGTAAATGGAGCAGTAAACTGTTGGCTGTGTTTTTTGGCAGAACTTAACTTACTATTTAAACCTAAGATCAGTATTGGAATAATAAACATATTATCCTAATAACTTTATTTAAATATATTTTACATTGCCATTTTGTCCAATAATATAGTTGTTTTTTTTTTTTTTTTTTTTTACCATTTGTACCAATGATGCATATCATTGATAAAACCACAGCAACTTTTCACTTTGTTTTTTTTATACAGGAGATGAAGAGATTCTGTCATTCCTGGTCATGCATACACATGCATAATCACACACTGAGATAGACAGATGTAGTATGAATGTCTTGCTGTGATGTATATAAGGGTACAGTTACATCCTGGGGTTAATAATGGAGCTGTCAGTTTGATGTACATACCTATGTGTGTATATCTGTGTGTGTGTGAGCCATTAATGGTGTGTTAGTTGCTATTACAGTTGAGGGGTTTGTGCCAAGAGGGTTGACTTGCTCCTTGTCAGTCTGTTCAGACATAATAACTTTGTAGCAAATAAGTGAAGGGCATGTTAGCATTTGTATTTCCAGGTGTTTACCTTTTATTCTGATAGATTTATGTTAAAAATCTAAACAGAACAAATTAAAATCAGTTTTAGTATAACACACTACATCAAGAAAAATCTATTCTGTCTGTTTGATCTATTGATCTATTACCTATATAGCCAAATATTTAGAATGGTGAAACAATTTTGCTGCTTTGATGCATAACGTCATTAAAAAAAAAAAAAAAAAAAGACATAATGCAAGTATTCAATACATCCAGGCTAGCTGACAGCTTTACCTGAGACCGAGACAAGACTTTGATGGAACCCCAACCCACAACATTCTGTAACTAGTAGAAAATTAATTAATATTAACCATTTAAATACATGATTCATCTTCTCCCTTGTCTCTTCCAGTCTTCTCCCTCCTATCTGAACACTTTGGTTTTTAAGGGTGTATTCACACCAGGAAAGTCCTTTGGTCTGCTTGTTTGGTCTGGACCAAAAGCGGACCTTATTTTATTCGCTTGCAAAAAAGCATAATGTGAAAGCAAACTGCACCAAACAGACTAAAATTTGCAAACAAAGCCACCCCAGTGATAATCATTGTTCCCATTCGACAGAAATGATGAGGGTGGGACAGATCACAGACCCAGAAAAAACAAACATGGAAGTCCTGCTTGCTGCATTTGTGCTGTTATTATAACTGCAGTGCCATCTTGAATGTCAAGAGCAGCTCATTAAACACAGGTTTCATGATGGGATATTTGTAATTTTGGAACGGCATTGGTAAATGCCGCTCCTTTGTTTTGTTCACATTCGAGATGAGAAGATTGTTTCCACACCAAGCCACAAAGCGGTCCACCAGCTCTCTGTACTCAGCTTCTTGTCCATCTCTGATACACCGGACAACTGCAGAGTCATCTTAGTATTTCTAATACATACACCAAAGGGCTCATTTTTACCATAATGCCTTCCAATGGTAGCTCATGAGGTCCAAAACGACGTATATTTCCTGAAGTTAATTTGGATCGAGGCCGGTCTGTATTCACACCATAAGCAAACCATACCAGAGTTTGTATGGAAGTGGACCGAGAACACCTTGAAAAGTGTCCGGCCATTTGGTCCATACCAGGATTCACATGAGTGTATTCACACCTGCACAAGCAGTCCAGACCAATGAGGGAAACGAACTCTAGTCCGTTATAGTGGACCAACTGTGTCAGGTGTGAATACACCCTAAATATGCTAACAGTGACATATGTGATCTTTTAAATAAAATTTGGAAATGTATCTAAAATATAATATTCATTTCAATATACTTTAAAGGTCCTAACTGCTGCTATCCCTCTTTAAAGAGAAATCCAAGCTTCTGATTGGTTATCCTGCACAAATACTCAGCTGCAGACCAATCACCTGTACTATAGTAATTTTTGCCCCACTGAGGGACTGAGTCTCCAGTAATGTGGAGAGATAAAATAAATTATTTTCTGCCAGTTTTTAGAAGATGTTTCTTCAAGCAGTGGTACAGGAGAAGTCTGAATCTTTCAAAAAGACAAAATTTTCATGCAATATCGTTATTGATTTTTTTTTTTTTTTTTCAAATGTCAGAAATGTTTATTGGAAAGTTTTGAGTTGTTGGTTGATAATTCTTACTTAAACATGAAAATTAAAAAAGTGAGATGGAAGAATGTGTTTTTCATTTAGTTGTGTAATAATTCTGCACAATAAATGCTGCCCAATAATTATGCATATATAGATATTCTCCTAAAAAAACAAAACCTCGCTTTCATTTTCTTAAACATTCAGTTGGTGCATAATAAAAATAATGCTGTAGTTGTTTTACAAGCAGTGTTTTTTTTAATTATTATTTTAATGTTTCTTCCTCACAGCTTCAAACAATTGCTCCTCAACACTATCCACTCTGCTCTGTGGCTGAAAAACCGGCTTCTTGAAGTTGAGTAGTAGAGGCAGTTTTCCAAACACACCCACGAAATTAAGACCAATCATACAATAGTTTCGCATAGAGAGGGGGTGAAAAGTTCGCCAGGGGTGTTGTGACAAGAAGGGATGGACAACATGAAGCTGAGAACAAAATGACGCGATTTTTGTCACCCAGCTGCGACAATAACTGATTTTGGCAGTTCAACTCAACCATGCAGGGCCCTTTAAGCCTCACCCACTAAAAGAAGAAACTGGGGATTATTTGGTGATGCCTCCAGCTTCTCCCTGTGTATAACATTGAAACCATATCCCCCAAACCTTCATAATCACACAATACGTTTAATATCCGACAGAAGTCCTGAACAATCCTTCGTCAAAAAACTGAATATGACAATAACTCCTGTATGGAAGATCAGTTTTCGGCCTAACTTTAGACTTGCTGCTGGACTTGTACAGAACTGGATTGAAGGCAATTTGGATGAATCGCCAAACGTGGACAAGTACGGGAATGGTGTGAGAGCGTTCATCATGGAAATGGGGTAGCAGTGCTGGAGCTCTAGCAGTTACCACAAGGCTGAAGCAGTGCTGAGCTGTGAGGGCTGCCCAATGCTGATTCCAGGTTTAATTCAGGTTATTTTTGTGAAGACATCATTTAAAAAAAAAATCCAAGTAAATATGTAAATATTTACCACAACATCACAAATGAAAAAAGTGTGAAATTAGAAAATTTATGCTTTCTGGCAATGTTGGCATTGCTAACAGACTTTTTTTGTGGAGATTATGAATTTTCCATTTTAGGTCCTAACTTGGACCACTTTTAAAAAACTAAGAACCATTTCGACATTTATATTTTCAACTAAATAACATGATTATGTAATAAGACAATCACTGAAGAAGCACTGAATGACAAATTTGAAAATTCCCCAGTTCCAGCTGGAAAATACCTTTTTCTAGACAAGATGTGGTGTCCTGTGAAGTTGGTAAAGGTGATCTATGCTGAACAACTTTTCTCTGAGCTGATGATGTCCTCACAAAATTAGATCTAAATGATACCAGAAAGAAGTTCTATGGCTTTCAAATGTTTCTTTAAAAAACAAATATAAAACACTCTCTGAAGCAGTCTAAAATTGTATTTTTTGTTATACATCCTCTTTAAGACCCAGCTCCACTTATCCCAATGGATTAAAGTAAAACTTACACTTGTGATAAAGAAGTTTTGCCACTTTTTGATCAAGTGGCATAAAACTCACTGGGCAGATTTTCAAAAGGCAAACCTTCCAGGATGACTGTCAATCACGAAATGCACCATGACACTCTCTTATCCTTGGAGTCAGAGTAGAGGCACTGAAAAGGATCTCCTCTTTGTGAAAACTGTTGTAAAGGGGAATCAAAACTGTGGCCTCCACCAACATTAGAGCCAGCTAATGCTTCCCTGTCAGTCTTCTTGAGCAGCAGCGTGTCTAACTCCTTCGAATCATTTTGTGGAGCCCCACTGAGCCAGGACCAGCCAATGTCAAAGTAAGCCATCAGCCAGATGAATGGCCTGTAAGCCTTTTCTTTTCTCTAACTATTAGGAAAGACCAACTGAAATATTATTATTCACCTGTTCTGAAATATGTCAGATTAAACTGTTACTTTCACTGAGCCATACATGAAAGACACAAACACTAAAAGTGCTTTACAGCCATATTCCAGAATGCATTTGGAATTTCCTGAAATATTATATTAAAACATTTTAACCTGCTCAGAAACATGACAGCTTAAATTGTTATTTTTAGCAACAAAAGGGGAAAAAAGGAAAAAAAAAAAAAAAAGAATGAAAAAAGGAAGATTTATGGGGAAAACCAGCAGCAACTTTGGTTTCTGAATCCTACTAGCAGGTCATTGTATTGCTTCATAAAGGAAATTAATTTAAATGATAGTTTAACATAGAAATGAATTTCACAAGTCTATAATCTAGCCAATTAAAAAGATAACATCACATTTGAATCCATCCTGACTGCTGATTTAATTTGATAACAACCAAAATAAAATCATGTTAAATGACAAAAAAGAAGATTTTTGAAAGTTGAAATTCATATATTGCATAAAGTCAGAGTACATATAGTATGAATACATTATAGTAGGCTAACATACTTACAATCATCCTGTTTTCACCATGTCTTTAAACATATCAAATATTACAACTAATTGATTTTATAAAAACTGCCAAAATGTAGAATTAGCATATGGAAAGCTCCATCTACCCTCAAATTCAACAGCTTGTGAAATCACTCTTAGTAGAAATTGTTTAAAATAATTAACCTCTGTATGACTTCATCTGTTCCCTGTGATAGACTTGTGATCTGTCCAGGGTGTACCCCATCTCACGCCTAATGATCATGGGAGAAAGGCACCAGCCCTCCAATGACCCTAGATACGTAGATAGATGGGTATATATATGTCATAATGTGTGTGGATGAACTTGGATCAGAACCTAAGTGGAATCCAGAAGGTAAATAATGAAACAAAGTGAATCAAGAAATCCAAAAAACAACTTACAAAAACAGGGAGGAATACACAGGGAGCCAAGGAACAATGCAGATCGAGTAACATGAAGCAAACAGAAAGAGTCAGCAAGGAGTGAGTGGATGAGAGCAGGTTAAATACTGGGAGCTTGATTACCAGAACAATGGACCAGGACTAATTGCAAAGAGGAGCAAGGAGGAGAGTAAACAAAATGGGGAACAGGCAGAACATAAATCTAAGGGAAATAAAGAATAACTAACCACACCAGATCCAACCTAATTAAATAAACAGCAGCTAAGAAAAGACTGATCAAAAGTAAAAAACAGAACTAAAGTAGATCACAAGAAAGTCAAAAGCAGACATAGAAAAACCACAACATGGATGGATGGATGGATCGACATGTACAAAGAAATAAAAGCAAATTTGTCTGCACATGAAGTGATGTGTAAAATCTTTGAATGACACAGAGAAGCACTTGAAGAAAATGATGAGTAATAAGGCATAGAAAGCCAAGAAACCAGCTAAAAATCTGCCAGTATTTAGGAATTATTCCTGTTGCTATGTGAAAATCAATATCATCTGGTTTAATATTGACTGATGGGCTATAAAAAGGTTTTGCATCAAAGTACTGCAGAGAGAGGCTGAATTGAAGATTGGGTGAAAGGACACGTTCACAAAAAACATCTTCTTGTTGCTACACATACTCATGGTTACAGCTGCATTTCTAATCTACTGAATGCTCCAGTTAATGTCATAGAAGTCATGATGTGAAAGTGGAAAGAACATCATTTCACAATAAACCAGCCACAGCCAAGTGCCCCTCATAAGACTGCTGACTGAAAATAGCCTGTGCTGTTCTTCCAGTGACAACAATGATTAATGCACTCAAACACTTTGACCTCTATACATGATCACTTTGCAATACTTAACTGCTGCAGAAAAAACCCATGTTAAGGCTCGCTTAATGTTTTACTGCAGAAGACTTGGACAAGCCAGAGAAATACTGGGAGAATATAGTCTGGTCAGATGAGGCCAATCTGAACTCTGTGGTTGTTACAGCTCACACCAAAGGATGGACATTTATTGTATCATTTATCATTTATTGTGATTAATTCTAATTCTATTTTTTTTTTAATCCTCTACCTCAGTCATGGACTCTTCTGCTTCTACTAGTTTGTCTTCAAATAAATAGGAGATGCCGCTGCTCCCTTTGCCTCCCCCTCCCACTTTTCTTTATCCAGAAGTCAGATGAAAAGGCAACGGGAGAGACTGAACTAGAACAAGACTGCAGGTCAAGATGGTGTCAGCCCCAGAATTCTGAAGGCCTGTGCAGAGCAGCTCTGTTGGATTCTGCAACACCTCTTCAACCTTAGCTTGACCCAAGAGAAGGTTCCACTGTTGTGGAAGACATCCTGTCTGGTTCCAGTACCAAAGAAAACTCACTCATAAGTCATCAATGACTATAGACCCATTGCCCTGACCCATTGCGTCTTCAACTCCAACTCCGCCGCGATAAGCAAATTGCAGGGGTCCTAATATGTGCATGTTTGTTTACTCAGGTGGGCCAACAGGAGTCTCTCTAGGACCATCAGAATGTGGGATGTCAGGGCAATGGGTCTATAGTCATTGATGACTTATGAGTGAGTTTTCTTTGGTACTGGAACCAGACAGGATGTCTTCCACAACAGTGGAACCTTCTCTTGGGTCAAGCTAAGGTTGAAGAGGTGTTGCAGAATCCAACAGAGCTGCTCTGCACAGGCCTTCAGAATTCTGGGGCTGACACCATCTTGACCTGCAGTCTTGTTCTAGTTCAGTCTCTCCCGTTGCCTTTTCATCTGACTTCTGGATAAAGAAAAGTGGGAGGGGGAGGCAAAGGGAGCAGCGGCATCTCCTATTTATTTGAAGACAAACTAGTAGAAGCAGAAGAGTCCATGACTGAGGTAGAGGATTAAAAAAAAAATAGAATTAGAATTAATCACAATAAATGATAAATGATACAATAAATGTCCATCCTTTGGTGTGAGCTGTAACAACCACAGAGTTCAGATTGGCCTCATCTGACCAGACTATATTCTCCCAGTATTTCTCTGGCTTGTCCAAGTCTTCTGCAGTAAAACATTAAGCGAGCCTTAACATGGGTTTTTTCTGCAGCAGTTAAGTATTGCAAAGTGATCATGTATAGAGGTCAAAGTGTTTGAGTGCATTAATCATTGTTGTCACTGGAAGAACAGCACAGGCTATTTTCAGTCAGCAGTCTTATGAGGGGCACTTGGCTGTGGCTGGTTTATTGTGAAATGATGTTCTTTCCACTTTCACATCATGACTTCTATGACATTAACTGGAGCATTCAGTAGATTAGAAATGCAGCTGTAACCATGAGTATGTGTAGCAACAAGAAGATGTTTTTTGTGAACGTGTCCTTTCACCCAATCTTCAATTCAGCCTCTCTCTGCAGTACTTTGATGCAAAACCTTTTTATAGCCCATCAGTCAATATTAAACCAGATGATATTGATTTTCACATAGCAACAGGAATAATTCCTAAATACTGGCAGATTTTTAGCTGGTTTCTTGGCTTTCTATGCCTTATTACTCATCATTTTCTTCAAGTGCTTCTCTGTGTCATTCAAAGATTTTACACATCACTTCATGTGCAGACAAATTTGCTTTTATTTCTTTGTACATGTCGATCCATCCATCCATCCATGTTGTGGTTTTTCTATGTCTGCTTTTGACTTTCTTGTGATCTACTTTAGTTCTGTTTTTTACTTTTGATCAGTCTTTTCTTAGCTGCTGTTTATTTAATTAGGTTGGATCTGGTGTGGTTAGTTATTCTTTATTTCCCTTAGATTTATGTTCTGCCTGTTCCCCATTTTGTTTACTCTCCTCCTTGCTCCTCTTTGCAATTAGTCCTGGTCCATTGTTCTGGTAATCAAGCTCCCAGTATTTAACCTGCTCTCATCCACTCACTCCTTGCTGACTCTTTCTGTTTGCTTCATGTTACTCGATCTGCATTGTTCCTTGGCTCCCTGTGTATTCCTCCCTGTTTTTGTAAGTTGTTTTTTGGATTTCTTGATTCACTTTGTTTCATTATTTACCTTCTGGATTCCACTTAGGTTCTGATCCAAGTTCATCCACACACATTATGACATATATATACCCATCTATCTACGTATCTAGGGTCATTGGAGGGCTGGTGCCTTTCTCCCATGATCATTAGGCGTGAGATGGGGTACACCCTGGACAGATCACAAGTCTATCACAGGGAACAGATGAAGTCATACAGAGGTTAATTATTTTAAACAATTTCTACTAAGAGTGATTTCACAAGCTGTTGAATTTGAGGGTAGATGGAGCTTTCCATATGCTAATTCTACATTTTGGCAGTTTTTATAAAATCAATTAGTTGTAATATTTGATATGTTTAAAGACATGGTGAAAACAGGATGATTGTAAGTATGTTAGCCTACTATAATGTATTCATACTATATGTACTCTGACTTTATGCAATATATGAATTTCAACTTTCAAAAATCTTCTTTTTTTGTCATTTAACATGATTTTATTTTGGTTGTTATCAAATTAAATCAGCAGTCAGGATGGATTCAAATGTGATGTTATCTTTTTAATTGGCTAGATTATAGACTTGTGAAATTCATTTCTATGTTAAACTATCATTTAAATTAATTTCCTTTATGAAGCAATACAATGACCTGCTAGTAGGATTCAGAAACCAAAGTTGCTGCTGGTTTTCCCCATAAATCTTCCTTTTTTCATTCTTTTTTTTTTTTTTTTCCTTTTTTCCCCTTTTGTTGCTAAAAATAACAATTTAAGCTGTCATGTTTCTGAGCAGGTTAAAATGTTTTAATATAATATTTCAGGAAATTCCAAATGCATTCTGGAATATGGCTGTAAAGCACTTTTAGTGTTTGTGTCTTTCATGTATGGCTCAGTGAAAGTAACAGTTTAATCTGACATATTTCAGAACAGGTGAATAATAATATTTCAGTTGGTCTTTCCTAATAGTTAGAGAAAAGAAAAGGCTTACAGGCCATTCATCTGGCTGATGGCTTACTTTGACATTGGCTGGTCCTGGCTCAGTGGGGCTCCACAAAATGATTCGAAGGAGTTAGACACGCTGCTGCTCAAGAAGACTGACAGGGAAGCATTAGCTGGCTCTAATGTTGGTGGAGGCCACAGTTTTGATTCCCCTTTACAACAGTTTTCACAAAGAGGAGATCCTTTTCAGTGCCTCTACTCTGACTCCAAGGATAAGAGAGTGTCATGGTGCATTTCGTGATTGACAGTCATCCTGGAAGGTTTGCCTTTTGAAAATCTGCCCAGTGAGTTTTATGCCACTTGATCAAAAAGTGGCAAAACTTCTTTATCACAAGTGTAAGTTTTACTTTAATCCATTGGGATAAGTGGAGCTGGGTCTTAAAGAGGATGTATAACAAAAAATACAATTTTAGACTGCTTCAGAGAGTGTTTTATATTTGTTTTTTAAAGAAACATTTGAAAGCCATAGAACTTCTTTCTGGTATCATTTAGATCTAATTTTGTGAGGACATCATCAGCTCAGAGAAAAGTTGTTCAGCATAGATCACCTTTACCAACTTCACAGGACACCACATCTTGTCTAGAAAAAGGTATTTTCCAGCTGGAACTGGGGAATTTTCAAATTTGTCATTCAGTGCTTCTTCAGTGATTGTCTTATTACATAATCATGTTATTTAGTTGAAAATATAAATGTCGAAATGGTTCTTAGTTTTTTAAAAGTGGTCCAAGTTAGGACCTAAAATGGAAAATTCATAATCTCCACAAAAAAAGTCTGTTAGCAATGCCAACATTGCCAGAAAGCATAAATTTTCTAATTTCACACTTTTTTCATTTGTGATGTTGTGGTAAATATTTACATATTTACTTGGATTTTTTTTTTAAATGATGTCTTCACAAAAATAACCTGAATTAAACCTGGAATCAGCATTGGGCAGCCCTCACAGCTCAGCACTGCTTCAGCCTTGTGGTAACTGCTAGAGCTCCAGCACTGCTACCCCATTTCCATGATGAACGCTCTCACACCATTCCCGTACTTGTCCACGTTTGGCGATTCATCCAAATTGCCTTCAATCCAGTTCTGTACAAGTCCAGCAGCAAGTCTAAAGTTAGGCCGAAAACTGATCTTCCATACAGGAGTTATTGTCATATTCAGTTTTTTGACGAAGGATTGTTCAGGACTTCTGTCGGATATTAAACGTATTGTGTGATTATGAAGGTTTGGGGGATATGGTTTCAATGTTATACACAGGGAGAAGCTGGAGGCATCACCAAATAATCCCCAGTTTCTTCTTTTAGTGGGTGAGGCTTAAAGGGCCCTGCATGGTTGAGTTGAACTGCCAAAATCAGTTATTGTCGCAGCTGGGTGACAAAAATCGCGTCATTTTGTTCTCAGCTTCATGTTGTCCATCCCTTCTTGTCACAACACCCCTGGCGAACTTTTCACCCCCTCTCTATGCGAAACTATTGTATGATTGGTCTTAATTTCGTGGGTGTGTTTGGAAAACTGCCTCTACTACTCAACTTCAAGAAGCCGGTTTTTCAGCCACAGAGCAGAGTGGATAGTGTTGAGGAGCAATTGTTTGAAGCTGTGAGGAAGAAACATTAAAATAATAATTAAAAAAAACACTGCTTGTAAAACAACTACAGCATTATTTTTATTATGCACCAACTGAATGTTTAAGAAAATGAAAGCGAGGTTTTGTTTTTTTAGGAGAATATCTATATATGCATAATTATTGGGCAGCATTTATTGTGCAGAATTATTACACAACTAAATGAAAAACACATTCTTCCATCTCACTTTTTTAATTTTCATGTTTAAGTAAGAATTATCAACCAACAACTCAAAACTTTCCAATAAACATTTCTGACATTTGAAAAAAAAAAAAAAAAATCAATAACGATATTGCATGAAAATTTTGTCTTTTTGAAAGATTCAGACTTCTCCTGTACCACTGCTTGAAGAAACATCTTCTAAAAACTGGCAGAAAATAATTTATTTTATCTCTCCACATTACTGGAGACTCAGTCCCTCAGTGGGGCAAAAATTACTATAGTACAGGTGATTGGTCTGCAGCTGAGTATTTGTGCAGGATAACCAATCAGAAGCTTGGATTTCTCTTTAAAGAGGGATAGCAGCAGTTAGGACCTTTAAAGTATATTGAAATGAATATTATATTTTAGATACATTTCCAAATTTTATTTAAAAGATCACATATGTCACTGTTAGCATATTTAGGGTGTATTCACACCTGACACAGTTGGTCCACTATAACGGACTAGAGTTCGTTTCCCTCATTGGTCTGGACTGCTTGTGCAGGTGTGAATACACTCATGTGAATCCTGGTATGGACCAAATGGCCGGACACTTTTCAAGGTGTTCTCGGTCCACTTCCATACAAACTCTGGTATGGTTTGCTTATGGTGTGAATACAGACCGGCCTCGATCCAAATTAACTTCAGGAAATATACGTCGTTTTGGACCTCATGAGCTACCATTGGAAGGCATTATGGTAAAAATGAGCCCTTTGGTGTATGTATTAGAAATACTAAGATGACTCTGCAGTTGTCCGGTGTATCAGAGATGGACAAGAAGCTGAGTACAGAGAGCTGGTGGACCGCTTTGTGGCTTGGTGTGGAAACAATCTTCTCATCTCGAATGTGAACAAAACAAAGGAGCGGCATTTACCAATGCCGTTCCAAAATTACAAATATCCCATCATGAAACCTGTGTTTAATGAGCTGCTCTTGACATTCAAGATGGCACTGCAGTTATAATAACAGCACAAATGCAGCAAGCAGGACTTCCATGTTTGTTTTTTCTGGGTCTGTGATCTGTCCCACCCTCATCATTTCTGTCGAATGGGAACAATGATTATCACTGGGGTGGCTTTGTTTGCAAATTTTAGTCTGTTTGGTGCAGTTTGCTTTCACATTATGCTTTTTTGCAAGCGAATAAAATAAGGTCCGCTTTTGGTCCAGACCAAACAAGCAGACCAAAGGACTTTCCTGGTGTGAATACACCCTTAAAAACCAAAGTGTTCAGATAGGAGGGAGAAGACTGGAAGAGACAAGGGAGAAGATGAATCATGTATTTAAATGGTTAATATTAATTAATTTTCTACTAGTTACAGAATGTTGTGGGTTGGGGTTCCATCAAAGTCTTGTCTCAGAGAATAGTCTTTAAAATACTTCTGTTAGTTTATAAATCTCTGAATGACTTGGCACCAAAATACTTGAAAGACCTGTTGTCACTGTATCAACCTTCAAGACCACTCAGGTCTTCTGGTTCTGGTCTGCTCTGCATCCCCAACCAGAACCAAATATGGAGAAGAAGCATTCAATTTTTATGCTCCACTAATCTGGAACAAACTTGCAGAAAACTGCAAAACAGCCGACACTGAGTTCCTTTAAATCAAGGCTAAAAACTTACCTGTTTAGAGCTGCCTTTGATTAGTAGTAAGTGGAAAATTGATCAGTATTTCTGAATTATGTTTGCTTGATGACATTTCTTTGATGATCTTTATGATTGACCTTTATGATTTTGATACATTGGTGTTTGCTTGATGATTTTTGCTGTATACTTGCTGGATGATTTTGATGTACACCAGATTAATGTTTTTATGATGTAAAGCACTTTGAACTGCCTTGCTGCTGAAATGTGTTATACAAATACACTGCTTTTACAAGCCATTTATAAATCATAAGCAGTCTGCTCTATCTGTCATCTCCCCGTCGAACTGACGGTAGTGGTCCACCGATAAACACTTTCATTTTTAGATTTCCAATAGTGCTTAGAAGACGATTAAAGTAATTTTTCAGGATTTCTGATTTTTGTTTGGTGATATCATTTGCACCAATGTGTATAATTAAAGTCTCAGTATTCGGGTGATCAGTGGTTACTGAGAGTATTTTTGCTGTAACTTAAGACACTGCGTCATTTGGGAAGCAGATTACTTTCATCATCTTTGTATTGCAAAGGTGGCTGATTCCATTCACCGAGTTATCACCAACAATAAGAACTTTTGCCATCTCTTTCTTTTTTCTTGGTGTTCATTTTACCAGGTAATTTTGTTGATTTTTCCTCATACCTCCTGTTGTTGTTTGGGGACTCCTGTTGAAGTGCAGCAATCCTATTTTCAGTCAGATTCCAGCGGAGTCAGGATGTGTTATGGCCCGAATTGGTTGTTTTGTCCTTGGTGCTGTGGTTGAGGAAGATATGTTATGTTGGCTCGAGCTCCATGGTTTTTTGTCCTGGGGGCAGGTGTTGAAGAAGAAATATCGCGGCTCAATGCTGGGAACACGGGGTCCTTCCCGTTAGTTGTCTCGCCAGAGATTTATTTTTTGGCCTAGCTCTCAGAGTTCCAGGGTGGGCTGTTTGCTGATGTAGCTGGGAGCTGTCCATTGTTTTGAGTCATTAGTAGGGTTGTTTCATTTCCAAAACCTGTTTTCCTCTCCAGTTGGTTACTTACATTAAATGAACGTAAAAGAAGACCAAGAGGAAGAAGATAGAGAGAAAATATTATAAGCCAACCACAGACCCTTTAGGGACCCCATGCCTCACAGCACAGGTCACAGGGAGCTCATTTCTAAAGCTATCATTCTGAGATCTCCCAGACAGATAAGATCTCAGCCATGAGAGTACATTTCCATTAACTCCAATAAAACGTTCAAGCCTGTCCAAAAAAATACTGTGGTCCACAGAGTCAAATGCAGCAAATAGGTTTAGCAGTAATAAAGTCGAAATATGGTCATTCTCTGGATTCACCAAGAGATCACGACTTTGGTTAAAGCTGTTTCTGGGGAATGGTTTAATCTAAAAGCAGATTGAAATGGCTCAAACAGATTGTTTGTTGACAGATGTTCAATAAGCTACTTAGAAACAACTTTTTCAAAGATTTTAGATGGTAATAATAGTTGAGAGATGGATCAATAATTAGCAACTGAGCCAATATTCAATCTAGGTTTCTTCAAAGTTGGTACTACCACTGCTGATTTAAGACAGGCAGGGAAAACTCCAGTAAGTCAGTGATGTGTTTAATAAACACAAAATGTAAGGTCCTAAAATTAACCACAGTTCCTTTAAAGCTCAAACTGGCAAAGGATCTAAAGAACAGCCTGTAGGTCATGCTTCATTAACAACTTTAGTTAATGCAGACAGAGCAATGACCCTAGGGCAACACCAGGCAAAGCAGCTAAGTGGTCTGATGACCTGCCCAAGGAAGGAGTAATCTGGTTTCTCAATGTGTCAACCCTGTCTCTACAAAATATAAAAAATTAATGCACTGTCAAGTTTGAGCTATTGATGGTTGGTTTACTCTCAGTAAGTTGTGACACTGTATTGAATGAAGAGATTAGAATTATACTTATTGCTCATTATGGGATTTGAGAAATAAGTTGCCTTTGCTGAAGACATAGAGGATTGAAAAGCGGACAAAGTATTCCTCCAAGCCTGCAGAAATACTACTAATCTAGAGTATCGCCAGCAGCACTCGGCTTTTCTGTAATTTCTCCTCAGATTCTTGAGTTCCTCATTGGGCCAAGGCATAGGGTTCTTTTTTGGGCCTTTTAAGTTCTTTACAGGAGGAACAAAGTTCAGTAGTTCAAAAAGTGTGTGATTCAAGATCATGGTCTGGGTGTCCACGGAAAGAATCATGGGTAAAAATGGAGTCCAACACATCAGGTAGCTGTAGATTAATTTAAATTTTTGTAGCATTGGTTTCACCTTTTTTTGTTGATGAAGAAAAGTTGTAAGAATATTTAAAAATAATAAACGTCTTATTTAGAAGTTTTGGTTTTCGAGATATTGATAAAGCAAATCCAAATAAAGTTGTTTCAGATCCGTGAAAAAAAAATAATCTGTGTATTTAAAACTTGAACTGTGACTTAATTATAGGATAAATATTTCATCTTGGTATTTTTCCCAAAAATTCAAAAGGCTTTAAATAAGCATTCATTTATGACTTCATGTTTTAGTCAAAAAAAAATTACAGTAAATTTTGTCAACTAAAATTAAAATGACTACAGATGACTAAAATCCAACTAAAACAAATTTCCATTTTTGTCCAATAATACCAAATTGTTAACCAAAGTGCTATACAGTGGGTAAAATCAAAACATATAAAACACAAGGAATAAAACAAGACAAAATACAGAGATAGCAGAATAAAGTAATAAAAAAAAGTCACATTACTGAGTATTAAAAGCCATATTGAACATATATGTTTTGAGTCTTTATTTGAAGACGTTCAGGTCAGAGGTCAGTCTTAATTCAGCCAGGAGTTTATTCTAAAGCCTAGGAGCTGCTACAGAGAAGGCTCAATCTCCCCAGTGCTTATATTTAGACCTGGGCTCTTCCAACAGGCACATATTCGAAGTCCTTAATGCTCGGCCGTGGACACGAACAGTTAAAAGATTGCATAAATACAACTGGGCCAGACCATTAAGAGCTTTAAAAACAAACAATAAAAGTTTAAAATCAATCCTAAATTGAATAGGGGGCCAGTGGAGGGATTTAAGTCTTGGTGTGATATGATCATGTTTCTTAGAGTGTGTTAAGAGATGGGTGGCAGCTTTCTCTATGGTTTGGAGGTGACTGAATAGAGACTGGTTTGTGCCAAAATAAAGTGAATTGCAATAATCAAATGTTTATAATTACAATTTACCTAACATGTGATGTCAAAATCAACACAGCTGATATGAGGCATAATGTGAGGGGCAGGCTGTGGCTGAGGGCTGAGGCTGCTGAGGGGACTGGGAGGGCAACTGCAAGGGCTTCTGGGAGAGAAACTGTTGAGGACTCAACCAACCCTACAAATGGCTACGAGGCTTCCTCCGCACCAAACTGGGGACTGCAGCTCACAGAAAAGTGGTAGAAGGTGTTAAAGTGGCAGAGGAGCCTGTTGACTAGGCTAGTGGAGTCAGCGTGGTCTACAGTTTTCAGGATAAAGGCCCAATCATAAACCCTGGAAAGCTCCATCTGCACACATTATGCTGTCCAATGGTATGGAGCTTTAAATACAGCGAACACATATTGCATCATAGCCAAAACCTGCAACAGGTTTGACTCCACAGCTGAAAACAATCAACTTTGTGGAATTCTTGGAAAAGGCACAGATTTTTTAGAAAGCTTGTCATCACAACTACTGCATCAGACAACTTCCTCCAAATGTGACGCCTAGAGAAAACCAGACACGGCTCATCACTAGGGCAACACCATTCCCACAGTGAAGCATGGTGGTGGCAGCATCTTGTTATGGGGATGTTTTGCAGCAGCAGGAACTGGCAGACTAGTCAGGGTAGAGGGGAAGATGAAGCCAGCGATGTAGAGAGACATTCTTTATCAAAACCTGCTCCAGAGCATCTTGACCTCAGACTTGGGGGGGCAATGTTTCTTCTTTCAGCAGAACAGCGACTCAAAGTTCATGGCCAAGATCTAAAAGAAGTAGCTTTAGAACCACTCTGTGGATATCCTGGCAAGCCAGAGTTTAGACTGGAATCTGATTGAACGTCTCTGGAGAGATCTGAAAATGGCAGACAGACGTCTCCATCCAACCTGATGGAGCTTGATAAGAACTGCAAAGAAGAATGGGCTAAACTCCCTAAAGACAGGTGAGCTGAGCTGGTGGCATCAGATTAAAGACTGGAAGCTGGATCCACAAAGTATTAAGCAAAGGCTGTGAATACTTGCATAAATGGGATTTCTTGGTTTTCTATCTTTAGTATTTGCAAAAATCTCAAAAACTTTTTTTTTCACATTGTCATAATGGAGTATTTGTGGGTAGAATTTTTAGAAAAGAGATTAATTTAATACAATTTGGAATAAGGCTGGAATATAACAAAATGCGGAAAAAGTGAAGCGCTGTGAATACAAATTCCGTATATAGGGCCTCAGTTGTCCCTCTTGCCTTGAGCCCCCATGGTGTCTAGAAACAGCTCTGACTGGAACATAGCTGATATGTGTTATGGTTGTCACAGTTTATTTTAAATAAACAAAATTACACCTACTGTCTGTGTTGGGCAAATTTCATGTTTTTGAACTTCTGCTCTTATACTAAGAATGATTGGTGAAGATGGAACTTCTTTTATTATTAATATTTAAGAGGGATGAGCATATCCCAGGCTGTAGCATAACACTAGAACAACTGAGCTTTTTTTTGGGTGAAAAATACATAGAACTACTAAACCTGTGCAGAGTTGTGCAGGCCTCCAGCTCCATTGTCCTCCTGCTTTTGTTGTGAAGATGCCAAGTGTGCTGATCAAGTAAAAAGGCATAGAAATGTGTTCAGATTTAGTTTTTTCTGTTGTGTGTTTTTACTTCTTTTTTCAGTTTTCAAAACAAAGTTTTTATTTGTACGATTTTTAAAGTTTTTTTTTTTTTTTTTTTTAAATTGCAATGCATGCTGCTGTTTTTGTTACCTGGGTGTCAACATGAGGAAATTTTGTGCAACATTAGCTGTTATGTCTTTCTTTTATATGTGTTGCTTCTGATGCCTTCCTGTTGTAAAAAGGTTTTGTATACTGGATATCAATGTGGTGGAATTCACAGTGTCCTGCTACTTTATGACTGGGATTGTTTCTTTTCTGCCTTGATTCATGTTCTATAAAAGATAAGCAAACCATCTAGGAATAAAATTTGAATACATCAAAAGTGCCCTCAAGTGGTCAAATAAGTATTAGCTGAATTAATCAGACAGCAAAGATATAGCCTAAATTTCACTTTCAGTTTTAACCGTTGCGTGTCTAAGTTGAGTAAACTGGCTGCGTTGTCTTGTGTGAGATTAAATAATATTATTGGGTCATTGCTGCAATACTTGAGCTGTTGTACTTATGTTGAAGATGTGGTGTCTCGTATGGCTTACAAGGCAAGTCAGAACTGTGGCGCTTATGTGGCAGAATTTTTCGACTTGTCCTAAAAATAGGTAGTAGGCTGGTTTGTTTAGGGATGAATTTGTGTATCCTACAGTGTTAAATGTGTGAGAGTGTGTGTGTGTGTGGGGTGTGTGTGTAGGAAAGCAGAAAACTTGGACATTTTCACACAATCTCTGTTGTCCATGTTGGCCTCATGGGTTTGCTTAGGTTCCAAATATTGACAGTCTAATCTGTAATGTGTGCTTGTCTCTGATGAAGTACAACTTTTACATCATTTTAAACCCTAGTAAGGAGTAAAGAAAGTGATTTCCACACATAAGTCAGAATTTAAAAACAGTTCATTCGCTTTTTATTGTGCCAGTATAATTCTGTCACCTTTATAACTATTATTGAAGCATTTTTGAAGAAGATGGGTACAACCACATTTTACACAAACATTTTCCAAAACAGCAGTGTCTGTGTGAGCCAACTTTTTCCTGAGAGCTGTGAGTCCAGCTGGGTGCTTAAGAATAAATTGATCACCCATAAATGTCACCTTGTTTTCAGCTGCACACTCAAACACTTCTTGCTTGCTAGGGGCTTCTCACAGTCATTTTGCAGTTTTGAATTGCCAAATTGAAGGAATACCAGCCTTTGTTCTTTGAATCATACCAGTGTTTTTATTTGCACCATTGACTAATCCTCTATAAAGCTTTCCAGATCATCAAACCATTTTTCTGTCACTTTCCAACATGTTGCTCAACTCAATACACCGAGACATTCATGAGAACTTTATTTTCTGCAGAATCGGACTTTAATTAAGCATACAGTTACAGACCTCCAAGCTCCAAGTTTGATTAAAGTTACTCTAACTTTATTTAAAAGCCAATCTTAGAGAAATGTGGTTCAACTGTTCCAACTGCCCCTCAAACAGATTGAAGTGAGTGCTGAACCTACAGACTGGTAACTCAGCATTTCTGTAAAGGTTCTGATTTTGCTGTATTCTTTGAAACTTTGCTGTTTCCTGATCACATCCTTTCTTACATGTACAAATGGAAACAGTGAAATGTATCCACATACACTGCTCACTAGCATTTTTAATTATAGATTGAACACATTTTTCTCACTTTGATAAAAACTGCAGAAGAAGATGGAGAGGAATTATAAGAATGAAAAAAGACAAACATGAACTCAAGACAGAAGACAACATCTTTGTTTTCTTCCCTGCTCTTCCTTCCTTCCTACACCCTTCCTATTGTTTCTCTCTGTTTGTAGCATCACTTCTCACGGCTGCCCTCCTCTCTAGTCTATCTTCAATGTTAAAATGATTTTTGCCCCTTCTCTTCTCCCATATGATCTTCAGTCCTTACCTTTCACCTTCTCTCTTCCTTATTTCTAAATTTTCCTCCATTTCCAGAAGATCCTTCTCTCCCTCTTCATCCATGCCCCCCACCCCCCGCTTGGTCGGGGGTCCGTATTGTCCCTCTTTTGGCTCTCTGTGGGAACAGCTTCTCTGTTTTTTCAGTAATTCAGCCGGGCTTTTTTCCCAAAGAGGGCCACCACAAAAGGTCCCATCCTCCAAATACACGCAAACCTAAGCAGTACCCCCTGCTCCCCACCCCTCCCACTATGGCCCTCTGAGTTTGTTTAAGAAATTGAGGGTATAAAAAAGACAGAAAGGGAGAGGGACAGGGAGAAAGCGTCTCCCCATTAAGGTAATTATATAGAGCCTGTGTTCCTGTTAGGGCCCTTAATTGATGTTAATGTTTGCCTAATTGGGGGGATTCAAGAAACTGGGGGTGAGGGGGCTTTTCCTCAAAAGGGCCTTCTTCCCTACAAGCAGCACCCTTCAGTTCTCCCCACATCTTGCTCTGTCGTTCACACCTTCCCCACAATAGCTGTTACCTCCAGCTTTCTCACATTACTTTTCTTAAAAGCCCCCCCCCCACACACACACACACCTCTTGTCCCTTGTCCTTACCCCCTCTGGGCAAATTGAACAGGCTCTCACAACTCACATACCAACCTCATTTAACTTCTTCAAAACACAACAGAGACTAAACACAACAGGCAACATTAGAGGCTTAGTTTACCCGACTAATAAAGATTCTCTGATCTTGATGCCTAGAAAGACTTCACGTCTTCAGCAAAATTATTTAAAGCACATACCCCTGAAAGAAATTCGGAGATGTTGACTATTTCACTTTTTAAAAAATGCTTTAAATGGATTTACATTATACCAGAAATACCTGAATAATTATAACTTAATTTTAGATTTGTATTCATTTTATATACAGTACCTCACCTTTGAATACAGTGACAATAACAGCAATAAAGAGAACAGTAAAATATACATCAACACTTTTCATCCATTTTTAAAATTTCTTTTAAATCTCCAGTTAATTTAGATAACATTTCCTTTTTGAATGGCATAGGTGGTTCCAAAAGTGTTTGTGGTTTACAATTACACCAAAGAATTTCTTCATAAACTCCTTTAAAGGAGTCATGACAACAAATTTCATTTTTCTGTGGTTTTGGGGATATAATCTAATCTGTTGTGCACTGATTAGGCCGTGTGAATGTCAAGAGTTGGTATCAAAAGCCCTGCTCATAGACGGTCAGCTTTGTTTCTTTGCTCAAAAAAGACAAATCAGAGAACAATTTATTATTCTCGTTAAACATAATGTAGGTTATCATTCTACGTAATTCATATTCCCCAATTAGAGCACACTATCAAGCAAACAGCCCTCCTCCTCCCCTTCCCTCCGCCCCCCAGCTGATACACTAGCTAATTTAAGGGCTAAGTTGCGCTAGCATGTCTGATTGCTACTAAAAAGGGGGAGCTGTTATGTCCGAGGGAGCTCAAAAACAGCTGGAAGTTTCTAGTTACTCCCGAAGGAGGAGAGAATCAGAAAAGAGTGGTTGAAGTTCATTTATGGTGAAGTACTACGCAATTAAAACCCCAATTTGAGACGATGTTCAGCGCATTTCACTGAAGAGTTTCTGAAATATGGTTGTTGCCAATCAGAGTGAAGTCAACAAGAGAGAGCCACATATCATTATCATACCCAACCTTTTACTGAGGAGCCAAAACAACCCCCTATAAAAAGATGACTATTTTTTTTGATGAAATTCTTTGGAGAATTGATATATACAGCAATATTAACTACATGAAATAGTTTTAGTATAAGTGTTAACATTTTTTACATGGTCAATTATTTTTAGACTATTTTACCATTTACCCTGAACAAATTAAATCTGTATCATCTATCAATTATGCTTCCACTTTCTGTACCTGATTATAGTTGGAGGGGCCTGGTCCCTATTTTCAGAGGTCAACAGGCCAAAGACAACGTATACCCTGGCCTGGTTGCAAGTCCATCTCAGGGCAACACAGACACACACAGGAAAAACAACCATGAACCACCCAATCATACCTAAGAGCAAATTAGAGAGATCAATTAACCTAATAGCCTTAGGAATCTAGGAGGAAGACAGAGTACCCAGAGAAAACACAGGGAGAACATACACAAAGAGCCCAGGCCAGGATTTGAGCCTGTGACCTTAATACAAGGCAACAGCGCTAACCACTGTGTCACTAGCTATGTTTCCATCAAATTGTCATGTGAATTTTGAGCAAACTTTAAAATGTTGCAGAACAAAATAGAAAAAAAAAAAAACATTTAAAAAAGTGAATTAGGCATGTTTCCATGTACTAGTTTGGAGCAAATCAACCAGGCTACACAAGGTGTAATTTCATCAGATGTTGACGTTATGTATGGCTTTAATAAACAAGATGCAGAGGTTGCAAACTAGCATGGACCACACATCTCAGAAAAAAGGAGAGCAGCAGCGTTCCACCACTCCCATCCCAGTCTGGAGTGCCTCTTGCTGGCCACTCCAGGCTGACGGTTCTCCCCTCCATGCTGAAGGTTTGGACTTTGGACTAAAATTTTCAATTTCATGCCTCTGGTAATGCACAGATCCACCAGTGGATGGGAAAGTTCGCTTTGTCAGAATTTATTCAGCAAATGTGTTTCCATCTCCCCTTTAGCACATTAAGTCTTTAAAGCCTCAATTTGAATCTCCATCCAGTTCCAAAGTCCTTACACTGGCTCTCTGTAGCGCAAAGAATAGACTTTAAAATACTTCTGTTAGTTTATAAATCACGAAATGGCTTAGCACCAAAATAATTAAAGACCTGTTGTCGTTGTATAAACCTTCCAGACCACTCAGGTCATTTGGTTCTGGTCTACTCTGCATTAGAACCAGAACCAAATAGAAGAAGCTTTCAATTTTTATGCTCCACTAATCTGGAACAAACTCTCAGAAAACAGCAAAACAGCCGAAACACTAAATTCTTTTAAATCAATGCTGAAAACCCACCTGTTTAGAGCTGCCTTTGATTAGTAGTCTGGACCATAAATCTCCAAACAAATCCGGGTGAGAAGCTGCTCTAAATAAAATATTTCATTACACATTAACCATCACCTCCTAATAATTAATTAAATTACAGAGTTGGTGGAGGGAGGACATCAGCTGAGGGCCAGTCACCCCATAAGGAGTACAGGGAGGTTAAATTAGCAAAACAAAGTGAGGGAACTGCAGGTGGTTTTAGTTATTTCCACACCTTAAAGGAGAAAGCCAGCAGGCAGACGTGCCTCTGTAGGTAAAATGGGTTCCAAAACGTCAAAGGCCTCAGGGGTGCCTCGTCCTCCAGACTCCTCAATATATACAACAATGAGAAAAAAAGGTGGAGATGATTGTATTGAATGTGCCTTAATTTGGGAAGTTTGAGTGTAAATCAGTTAAATAAAGTAAGTGGATCACTGATCAATATGTTTGAACTATATAAAGATATTTTTTTTGATGATCCTTATGATTTTGATGCATTTATATTTTCCTGATGATTTTCATGTGTATTTGCTTGATGATTTTGCTCGATGATTTTGATGTTTTTGATGATTTCACTGTACACTTGATTGATGTTTTTATGATGTGAAGCACTTTGAAATGCCTTGCTGCTGAAATGTGCTGTACAAATAAACTTAACCTTAACTTAACCTTTTCTTATGTGACAATTCAAAATGCTCATTAAAAAAAGTTGATGGAAACATGGTTTATGTGGAGAACTAGACCAGTATCATCTACAACTGTTATATGTTTATACATATCAGTTGCAGTACAAATATCATTTAAATGTTTTTGTTCCGAACAGCTTTACTTGCAGAAGACTACTAATTTTTTTTCAGCTGTGATCATGTATTACCAACATCAGCTTACAGGATTCCATACTGTTCTCGTTTTAGAAGGAGCAGCAAATGATTAATAATGTCAAGTACCTTAAACAACCCAAATGAAAACGCTTCATGTCAACTGCTGTTAGCGTATTTTGTACAGATTCCATCCTTGCCAGAGAGGGTGATCAATCAGCTTTTTTTTCTGAACCCATATTGAAGGTCACCAAGTTTCTCAAAAAATTATAAATTCTTAAAAAGTATTAACCAAGTCTGTTTATCTCAGTTTTTTTTTTTGATACAGACCACTTTTGCCAATTTGATTATGTCTGGAAATCTACCTGTTAGAAAATACTTGATAAATACCTAATTAGATATTTAAACAGAATCAAGAACATCTGTTATGAGTGACATATTTATATTACATTCTAGCATTTTTCTAATATTTAACTGTCTTAGGAGGCTAATACATTGTACTCACAAACAATACCAAGAATCAGTATTTTAATCAAGACCACCTAACCCGACACAGTTAAAACCAAGACCAGGGTGTATCGTGACCGAGACAAGACCAAGACTTTTAGGGTCCAAGACCATGACCAGTGCCCCCGCACTACATAATACAATAAAATGTGAAACATGATCCAAATTTCTTCTCAAATTGATCTGAAAGATCCACATTCCCATAAAAACACCTAGATGTTGGTATGTAACAAGCCATTTTATCTCAAATATAGTATTTTATTAATTGTTTTTGTGGTTGAAGTTCACAAAAAAAGGGAATCATCTGTATGAAGTAAAAAAAAAAACCCACAGTATGTTCTTTCAGGTAAAAATATGTATATATCTTTATAAAATATAAAATTTTAAAATGTAAATATAAAAATACCCATGTAGTGTTTTTACAAGAATTGTGTGTGTTGATAACATTTTAGTGCTATTTGTAATATAGAAATAAAATAAAAAAGAAAAAATATAACAAATACAGGAAAAAAAAGTGGACTTGAGTTGCTTTGGCAGAAATAAAATTCCTCTTCTGCACCATTAGATATAATGATTAAGGGAACACATTTATGGTAAACAACACTCAACTATGAACATTAATCAAGGAGCTACAAGCAAAAAGCAACCAAGAAGAAGAGAGCACATCTTAACTGTTCTCATCCTCTCTCCCACTGCATGAAGCCTGCATCAGTTTTGCAGCCAGGTAATGCACAGAGCTACATACGTCTGTCACCATGACAGCTGATGAAAACAAGCAAAGAGCAATGAGCATGCGCTCAGTGTGCTTCTTATGTTCTTATATTTAATTTATTTGCCTATTAAATAAATATAATTTTAAATTAAGTAGAATAGTGATAGCTACTGCAGTGTGTGCAGAGCAGCACAAAAACAAAGAATGGCTCTCACTGAGACTCGAATCCTATCGTTCATAGTAAAGAGCCGTTCAAAAGAATTGGCTCGGTCGTGAATGTCACTTCACTATATTGCAGACTTTGGTCATAGCATTGTCGGACATGCAACACGTTGTTCAGCACATTAAGTGGAGTTAAGTTTATTTGTACAGCACATTTCAGCAGCAAGGCAGTCCAAAGTGCTTCACATCGTAAAAACATCAATCAAGTATACAGCAAAATCATCAAAAACATCAAAATCATTGAGTAAAGTCATTGAAATTATCTAGCAAATGTACATGAAAATCATCAGAATCATTGGGAAAATGTCAATGCATCAAAATCATAGGGATCATATTAAGCAAATATCATCAAGCAAATACAGTTGAAAAATACTGATCAATTATCAACTTACTTTATTTAACTGATTTACACTGGAACTTCCACCCTTTGGAAAACCAAGCTTATCTTACTCGGATTTGTTTGCAGATTTATTCTCCAGACTACTAATCAAGAAATTAAAGCTGCAAGCATCATTAGCGGCCCTTGCATCTCAGCGCACTCCGCCCTTGCAGCAACCGTGGGAGATCCAGCACCTCCACCTGATGCCATGTCAATGCTCTCACGCCATTCCTTTATCTGTCCACTAGGCAGAGCATTTGGCGAATCTCCCAAATCACCTTCGGTACAGCTCAGTATGAGTCCAGCGACAAGTCTTAAAAGTTTCCCGAAATCCGACCTTCCAGACAGGAGTTACTGTCACTTCCTGTTTTGTAGCGAAGAATTGGCAAGGATTTCTTGTACGCTGTTTAACTTGTCATGCGTAGTTATCAAGAGTCAGTGGATACTGTTTGTATCAGTTTATTTCTGTATGAATAAAGAGTAAAAGCAAGTCAACCAGCAGCAAAACAGCTCACTTCCTGTTCAAAGGGACTAGGGCTAGGGCGATGTTACCAAATGATGATGAAAATGTGATTAGAACTGGTCTGTTATGACACACAGAAAGCTTCTTTAAGCCACAACCTTGTAAATTATTCCACCTTGATGTTTCATGGCGAAGGGCCAGACTTTGAGGCTTGACCATGCCCACATGCTTTGATGTAGGAAAAAGTTTTTGGTAACTGTTGACAAGACTTCAAGATTCTGCAGAATGACGGTGAAGTCTGCATGTTAAAACCTGTAGGAGAAGTTCGTTCAGATACAACATATGTAAAAGAGTCAAAATTACAACCTTGATCCAAAATGGCCGACTTCCTGTAGAGTTTGGACCACAGCTCCAGGAGACTTTTTCATAGGTCCTGACATGATACACGTGTGTTGAATTTCATGATTGTCAGTCAAATGACGTGGGGCTGATTTTTTTAAAGATTACTAGGGGGCACTGTGGAGGGATGAGGCCATGCCCACCATATATAGACTGTATCTCTGTCGGGGGATGGATTAGGATTGATCAAAGTGAGTTTGGTGCAGATCGGCTGAAATATGAGGAATTTAGAGCCAAACGTATGGCAACGGCATGATGTCTGACCCTCCACCAAAAAGCCTTTGTGCTTTAAAGCAAGTCAGACCAACTTGTTATCTGTCTTCTGACACAAGGTCATTTTGATTAGGTTAAGTGGGTCAGACATGGAGCTTTCAAAGTAAAAAAGTGACTTCCTGTTCTGAGGGGGCAGGGCTTATATGACGTCAGCATATGACCACATAGGATCATTGAGCATCCAACCTGAGATGACTCAGACCCTGTTTGGTGCAACTTGGGCTAAAAGTTGCACCAAACAGGAAAGCTCCTTCATTTACTTTGGCGAGTACCCCAAATTAGTGGCTTGGCCATGCCCCTTAAACATGCTCAAAAAATTTAGATTTTGATATCTTTTACTGCTCCTCCCTTATCTGCATACTGGCCGAATATGAAGCTAATAGCTCAAAATCCCTAGGGAGAGTTTGTTAAAGTTTGAAATGTGTAAACGTCCAAATTTGCTCTTTGACCCAAAATGGTCGACTTCCTGTTTGATTTAGGGCATACCTCCAAGAGAGTTTTTTTCTTGTTTTAGGGGAATCTACCTATGTTCCTATGTTATGAACTTTCAGCTCTCTAGAATTTACCAGTTGGTCTATCTCACTTTAAGGGGCAATGCAGAGTCGTTGGCCACGCCCACTTTGATACCATTAAAATACTCAAATTTCAGTTGGGGGACAATTTTGGGTGAAGTTTGGTGAGTTTTCATATATGTTTAGGCCTCCAAATTAGCGCTTTAAATGTGTCGAGAATCATAATAATAATAATAATAATAATAATAATAATAATAATAAACACTACAATTACAGTAGGCCTTCACAGCGCTTTCACATCTTGGGTCTAATAATAATAATAATAATAATAATAATAAACGCTACAATGACAATAGGCCTTCGCAACGCTTTGCTGCTTTGGTCTAATTAATTTAAAGCCACCAAAGTGCAAGAAAACAAAACATGATATGGTATCCAGGTTCCAGATAGCAGTTGGATTCTTAAGAAAGTGTTTAGCCCAGTTAATTTTAAATGTTCTATTTAGGGCAGAGAAATCCAGAGAAGTAAATCCATCTGATTCATAATTATTCATAATAACATTTTTTCTAAGATAGTGTGTGTGGTTTTTCCATATAAAATTAAGAAGCATATGGTCAATATCTTTACTAATGTTATCTACATGTAAGGAGAGAGCAGCAGATGTCAATCTGGATATTCTTTCAGCTTTGGTAATCAGCACTCTACCTTTTAGCCATTGGTTTAGTAATTGGTGTAAAATTAGAGGAGTATCTTAACTTTTGGTCTTTGGAGATTAAAAGTTCTAGGTATGTGACTTCTTGTTTAACAGGGATATTACAGATAACATTTACTGAGCAGTCTTTAATTGCTAGCAAGTCACTTTTTTAATTTAAGCATAAACCAGAAGCCTTGGAAAAGACACTAATCACACCTAAGGCAAGAGGAATCTGGATTTTATTCCTTAAAAGTAATGGTGCCTGTGTATCTTCTTTTGCTTTCAGTTTTAAAAATCTGGCAGCTTTAATGGGAATTATCACCAAGGAGGAGAGTGGCTTTGAACGATTCTTTTCCAACTCTTTTTTTTTTTTTTTCCAGTTTTTGATTGTCTTCAGTCTTTTCAATGCATAGAAGAAAAGCATCTGTTGCTTGTTGTGCCTATGAAGCTCAGCACTACCCTCTATCAGTCAGGTATGGTACTTTCCACCTCACCATGTGCATTTTCAATGTGCATTTATGGCCGATCACAAAGACTGAATATGTCACTCACATTCATTACATATATAAGACACACTGTGCAATGTCAACATATGTAGAACATGTACAATTAAATAAGTATACTGGTGATATAAAGAGAGACAGCAATGGGCAGGTGCCAACTGCCTGCTTCATTCACTTTGTGTGACACAGTGCCGTCAGAGGTGAGGCACAGCACTATACTGCCTCATCTTGGACTTCTTCCATGTATTTGAACAGGGAACGCGTAAATTCAGCAATTTTGACCATAAAAATGTTGATACCAATAAAAAAAAAAAACAAATTTATAGAAAATTCAGGAGGAAAAATTGATTTTTCTCTCATCATTAGAGCCTGCCATAGCAATGCATAGGAGAGCTATGCAATGCACTGCCTCCCATGCAATGCATGGAGGCACCTATTACGCTCCACCTCGAAACTGCTTTCTCTGTTAATGAGGCCCCCACAATATATATATATTAAAAATTCCGGCTCGTTCTCGAGATGTGTGCTATTACTCTACTTTTCGTTTCGAGTTACCATGGCGATGTAATTAGCGAAAAACTACCCCATACAAAGTCAATGGAGCGAGGTCCTGAAGACATGCTAAAAAAAAAAAAAACACTTTTGAGGATTAACTGTGTCATCATGGTTTCGCCTACAAACGGCATTCAACACTTGGTTTGTAGATACGTCCATGCTGTGTTCAGAAGTGAAGACAGTATGTTGATACCTCTGACAGTTTTTCTACAACACGCCTCTAAGCGACCCCAAGTTTTACGAAAAATCATGATTTTAGAGTGTAACTGCAATTAACTGCCAATCTGTTAGAGTGTGGGAGCAAGGGGATTTCAGAGCCCAGATTATTTTTTCAACTCGCCATCACACCTACAAGTATTGCTCAAATGACATGATTTACAATGATATCGAACCACTCGGTGTTTGAATTTCCTCTAGGGCTGATGGTTTTCTTTCAAAGTGCTTCAGAGTAAAGTGTCGTCGGAGGATAAGGGGGACGCTTGGCCATTCATTTTCCTGCCATTTTCATGATCTCACCACCTTTCCCACATATTCTTTCGCTCGTCCCTGCTTTCACTGTGAACGAGGTACAAATGTGAGTCGCGGGACCAACAAAGATGAAAGACGACCCTCGCTTATGCTTCGAGAATTTCTCCCATACCTCTTATGGTTCCCGAACGGGAAGGAGTTGTTCGGAAAAGTTTTTTCAGTCAGGCTGCCTGCCTCAGACATCTAGAACTTTCTCTGGACCAAAGTGAGTGACAGTGACAGTTGGCAGAGGGACTGTAGTGTTTTCAACAGGGATATTGGTGACACAGAGTTAAACCACAAATGAAGACCCTGGAGTTTAGTTGCAGCTTATTTAATTGTCTTCATGAACATGTGGTGAAAACTGAAATGACATAAAATATACTATCTCAACACACGGAGACATGTTTACTCAAATTAAGTGCCTCAAGCTCACAAAAATAACATTTCAGTGAAATTAGCAATAATATCCAGACTCATCAGTATATACTGCCATACAATGCAACTTACGGCGTTCCTGCCTGATGATTTGGAGTAGATGGCATCCGATTACATTTCCACACTGCCTCTTGCCTGTGGCCCTTTGTTTTTAGCAAAACCGGAAAACCGAAAGTGCGTGACCGGAACCGGAAGTAGAACCCACCGACAATATTTTCTAGCAAAAACTTATTTAAAACATGAACCATTCATCTAAACACTTGCAATCATTTTTACTAGCACAAAATATTTTTAGAATTATTTATTTAAACCTATGAACTTATTTATTTAGAGAAATGCCTTAAGGGCAACACAGGGACATTAATTACCACAGTAACAACACACTTAGTGGGGCAGCCACAGCTTTGGTCTATGAGGGCTCCATCTTGGGAGAAGGTGCCTAGAAGCAACATGGCCGCTCTGCTAACAGACTTGGTTGACTTCAGTGATGAGACCTGACCAGCCTAAACTTACAACCACAGTGGACTTTCAAAATAAGAGCTCATTATACCCTACAAAATAAAAGCCTTCATGTTTTACACAGCAGGTAACTGCAGCTTTGTGCTAAATATGACAGGTTTGACTCAAGCAGTGTTACACATGGGATTGGTCTGGCCTTTTAAAATGACGCTCACTGACAATTTCAAAATAAAAGAATCATACTTCCTTACCTACACTATGTTTAAAGCTGAGAAAAGAGTACATCGGTATGTTGGATTAGGACGAAGGGTCCATGTGTGTGATAGCCCTCATTCTTATGGTAGTGTGAAGATGCTAGTGGAACAACATGCTAGTCGTAGCCCACAGACTAATGGTAGCATTTACGCTAATACTAGAAAGTTAGCTTAGTTTAATATAAAAGCATGATATTTACTTACTAAATGAAGTAAGTCCATTATTGTCAACATAACTGTGATAACGCACATTCTACTGGTAGTGTCAACATGCTAGCTGCTCTACATGCTAGTGATAGCCGTCATGCTAACCTTAGCATATATCTAAAATGAGCATTTTAGCCTTATTTTGAAATAATAATTAGGTTTAACATACTAAATGGAGTGAGTCTATGTTAGTCAACAGGATGGTGACACTCCACATGCTACTGATAGCATTTTAGCTAATTTTAGCGTATACACCCATATTAAATGGAATAAAACTATGTTAATCAGCATTATAGTGATAACATAGATCCTACTGGTAGTGTCAATATGTTAGTTGCTCCACAATCTAGTAATAGCCCTCATGCTAACATTACCCTTACAGCTAAAATAAGCATTGCAACTCATTACTGATGTATTTGCTATGTTTAGCATATTGAATGAAGTAAGTCAATGTAAGTCCACATGCCAGTGACACCCCACATGCTATTGATAGCATTTAAGATAGCATTTTAGCTAATTTTACCTCATACATCCATATTTGCACATTAAATGGAGTAAATCCATGTGAGTGAGCATTATAGAGATAATCTAGATCCTACTGGTAGTGTCAAGATACTAGTTGCTCTTCATGCTAGTGATACCGTTCATGCTAACGTTAGCCTTATAGGTAAAATAAGCATTTTAGCCTTTTTTTGATATATTACCTACGTTTAGCATACTGAATGAAGTAAGTCAATGTAAGTCCACATGCTAGTGATACTCCACATGCTACTGACATCACTGAACCTAGCATTAGCATTTTGGCTAATTTCAGCTCATACACTACAGTTTGCATACTGAGTGGATTAAGTCACGGTTACTCAACATGTCAGTGATATTCCCCATCCTACAACCTTCCTTGTAGATCACCTTTGCATTGTTGATCATCTTTTCCATCGAAACGCCTCTTTCGGCTCCCACCGACACGCACACTTTAGCAGGCCCCTTTTAAATTTCTTCCGAAATTTTCTAGTTAACATTTATTTTACTTCTCTTGTACTTATTTTACTTGTCTTGATTACAGGTGAGGCACTGCCTCCCCTGCCTCCCCTGACCGTACGTCACTGGTCTTCACATGTCCCCATAGGTTCGGTTCTGGGTCAATCATCGCACCTGGCTTTCGACCCGATCAGTGACTTTTAGTTGTAATAGCTTCTTCTGGTGTCGTGGCATGCTCCGCTAATTTTCTCTAGTTTTACTCAGCTGCTGCCCTGTCCTCCGGTTTGTTTGTTTTTTTTTTTTTTGTTTTGTTTTTTTTTGGGGGGGGGGCAGGTGTTCAGGGCAGTGTGTTGATGAATGCTTCCTTTATTTCCACTGTCAAAGCCCTTTACATTCTATGGAATTCCTATCGCAGTTGCGTGTTGCCAATAGAAAACGAAAGCACATTGCTCCCTATGCAATTTCGCCGCTGTGGTTGAAGCTATTAATAACAGCTGCTCCACTGTCAAATTTATCATGCCGTTCCTACGTCGCATCACCTAACAGTCAGTCATTCATAACTTTATCGTCTCCACACGCCAGGTTTTCAGTCATGCTAACATCTTCACTCTGTCTCGCACATCCTTCACCTTCGCAAGGCACACCTTTGCTAATTTCTGTGCAGTTCACAAAACACCTCGACTACGTTCATAGATCACCTTCTTCGGAGCAGGTGATTCCAGAGGTGTAACAGGTAGGAACGGAAATTCGTCATTTTCTTCTTAAGTCAATGCGAGTGTTATCGGAGTGTCAGCGTAGTTGTGGCAGCTACCAAATAAAGCGTTGCTGGGAGTAGCATAAGCCTCATTAGCATTCTTTGACACTCGCTTGGATTTGGACGTTTCTAGCCCTCTTTTCACTCCTTTCTTGTTCGGCATTTTGCTGTAACTTACTCTGACTGTTGGATGTTTTATCTTTTAAAGAACTGTTAGTGATAGTGATCACATAGTCAAGGTTTTACTGTGTTTCATAAGCTTTTTGTGTCGACCTCGGTAAGGAGCATCTACTCAGTCCGCCATCTTGGCGGCCCTGCTAATCTCCTCCTCTCATCACCAGACTCAGCCCTGCGTCTCAGTATCTCTCAGTTCCACCCACTTTGCTTGAATTTTTCAAAATCTGTAAGGGGCGGGGTTATGCTTTCACAGGCAGGGTTAGTTACACTTGAAGAATAATCCTGAAGTATTTTTTCAGCATGCAAATGAGCCAACAGTTTGGCTCATGCCTCTGGAACAGATCGTGCAATGCATAGTAGATGCCTCATTGCCCCAGTCCCAATACTCACACTACAGCCTATGCTCCTCTATGAAGTGTGCACTCAATTGAAGTGCACAGGAGGGTTTCAGTGTGCAGGTTACAAGTGTGCAAAAATTGGTGAACTCAGACAGTCATAGCTACAGCATCCAAAATGACAGTATAATGAGTGAAATAGTTATAATTAATAACAACCGTATGCATTTTAAGAAGGTGGCAGGATGATTGTAAATGCACAGTATAGGTACTTTTTCTTTCCAAAGTCATCGCATAAGATATTTGGCTGTTCAAATATGTTTTGTTATGACTGGTTGAATACAAAGCAAAATTTGATTGTATTTACATATGTATAGTAGAGTGAAATAAAATTATTTCTTTACTTTTGAAAACTGTTTTATTTGTTTTGTTTTTATGCAACAGACAGCTGGCTCGGTGAACATTGCCATGTTTCCACACAAGTCCTCTTGGTATGATCATCTAATTAAAGGGAGAATTACATAATCAGCTGTTACTCCAGAGGAACTCTTTATAGACAAAATGTGACAATAAATTCATAAGGAACACTCTGACTTTAATTGTCTTACCCGCTACCCTGAAAAGACATTTGTTTAAAAAAAAAATAAATATATATAAGGAAAATCAGAACCAAATATCTGTCTTCTCCACTCCCACAAAAAAATTAAAGAAATTAATTTCAAAATTTTGTTTGAAGTTTATCCTTACGACTTTTTGCAAAAGAAATTTTATACAAATACCAATTATTTTGCGTTTTGTGACTCAGATATTGAGATAGCAGAACATCTTTTTTCATTGCAATTTCATATGTTTTTTGGAAAGATTTTCAGAACTGGATCTTGTATAAGAAATTGATTCCACTTTTAAGTTTTGACAGTAAAATTTGGTCTTCCAACAGGGACTGAAAAGTCAAATTATGGTAATAATAATTTAATCCTTCTGGCTTAAGTTTTTATTCACAAATGTCGTTTCTTAAATATCACTCCCATTTTCAAAAAATTTTTAAGTGAAATTTTTTAAGGAACATTGCAACAACACATAAGCCCAATCTTTATACCAATATGTAATTTATTATTTGAAATTCATCTTGCATTTGTATATTTTCTGCTTTATTTTCCTTGCACTTTTGTTCTGTATAACTTTTTAAATTTTTTTCTCATTTCTGCTTAGTTCATCCTGCCAAAATGTACTTTTCTTCTTACTGATGCCTGGGTGCCTTGTCATATTCTTTTTTAAATCTTCAGTAAAGATTTACAAAAAGGAAAAAAATGCCATATTTCCACCTTCTGGTTGGAAACGTCATGTGCAGCTATGAATTGTGGATAAAACACTTCACCGAAGTCTGCTTGGATGCGGACTTAGCTGAAGGGTGGATCAATGGTGCAAAAGTGAAAAGCCAAGTAAATGCACCGAACTTCATAAATTGCTGTTCTACAAAGTATTTTAAGTTAATGCCTGTCATTAACCCATTTTTACACACACAACATATTTGGGAATCAAACAAGCACAAAACACAACGTTTCTAACTTTTGATGTGATTATTTAATTGTTTTGGGGGCTTTCTGAATAAAGGGCACAATGTTGACACAACTGATTCTTATAAATCATTTTAATATTGACATTGATGAACACACACATCTATGCAGGGAAGTATTTATGAACATATTTACACAGTTCTATAATTCAAGGTGCACTTGGCATTTCAAGATATGAAGAAAACAACCTCATACCCTATAAATTATTTTAGGTATTCTATAGAAAAGACAAATTTTGATAATTGTCAAACATTTGCTACATACTTTCTTTTTTTCAGGAAAAAAACTACTATGGACAACAAAGACAATGTGTGGAAAAACAATAAATTCTAATAGACTAAATTATTTTATTTCATTACATAAACTGTCTTAATACTCTTATAATTCAGATTGAGATATTTCACTTAAAAATATATAAGAGAAAGAAAAAACTGAATTCTTAACAAAATTGTTTGTATAGCAACAAACATTTCTTACAAAAATTAATTAAAACCATCATTGTTTAAAATGTGCCAATAAAATTATAATACAGGAAAACTCAACCAACAGTGTGTTAAGATAAATTAAGATAAGTGTTAAGATAATTTCCTTCTTGCAAAAACATTTCATAAACAGAGCTGGGCCCTGAAGTAACAGAACTGACAGGACCATAATAAGTTGGTATTACTGAAAAGTATCTATGAATAGTTTTAAATGACCCTGATAGAGTATATTACCTCTCAGTAAAACATACATTTCCTCAGCTATTAGTCCCCTTACTTCTATGTTGCAGTTTCAATATATCCCACAGTATCTATCAATCAGTCTTCTTCTAGGCCTCTAGGTGTCTGGATTGATTTTGTGAAATCAGTTGTTTGTGGGTATTCTTCTTTGTGCTCTACTCTTGTAGCTCTAATTGCATCCTGTGCTCTTCTTCAGTATCTTTCTCTCTCCTCTTTTCTCTTGCTGTTAGGTATGTCACCAATCTGACTTTTCCTGACTCATTGTTGCATCTCAATGTCTTTCTGTCCTTTTCTAAATTCTCCTCTATTCTGGACTGGCATCTGGTGTAGCTTAGTGCCTTTGTTTCTCAGCAGCTGAGAGTGGCATATCTAAAGTAAAAATGTAGGTTGTATTGAACATTATTGTAATTTAATCAGCAAATAATTTAAAATGTATGTATGTATGTATATATTTACTCTTTATCAATAGGAGGAAGTGACATCATTCCATGCAGTTTTATATAGATGTGGGAGGTAATTCTACGTCTTTAAAGGGAAAGAACCATATGCTGACAGAGTTGACAAAGATCGCTGGATATATGTTTTTAAAGAAAAGGGGTATTTTAAATTTACTATTTAAAATGTTGTTATTAAGCTAACTATTTAGGCAGGTTAGGAAAAAAAAATGGTAATGATGAGTTACCATAAGAAAAATAATCAAAAATATGTTTTTACATCATAATCCATGTTAGGGAAAAAAGCAGTAACCAACTCAGAAAACAAGAAGTAATTTTTTTCAACACCTCACAATCAGATGGCAGAAGATTTCCTGGAACTGGCTGGCTGATTGTGGGTTATTATTCCAACCTAATAAAATACACACAAACACAACATTTACATACACACTAAAATCACATTTTGAAAAGGAAAGAAGGGAAGGTATTACACAGTTAAGTCAGTTAAGTCATTACAATATAAATCTATTTATATTATACTCAACACTGGGCACAGACAGGGGCTCAGCCTTTTGGTCAAGCTGGGAGCAGTCCAGTGACAGGGTCTCCTTTTCCGTCTGAGACCTCTTAGTAGCCACAGGCTAAAGTGAAGGATAAAAGACAGAAATGATCTAACAGTGTCATACAAAATACATCCCTGATTCCTTTACAATAAAAAAAAAAAAACATTTTCAGCATAGTGTGGCATTGAATTATAGCATCCTTACAGCATAATTATACACAGATCTTGTGGAGGTGAGCTGTGAAACGGAAGACTGAAGTAAAACAGCTCCAGCTCTGATCCTGACTATGTGACCTGTCTTGCTAAAATCCTCAGGTCTTTAATGCACTTCCTTTCTAATGGCTGTTTCCCATTAGTTCGCTCTCATTAGAAAACCTGCACAGTTTGAAAACATTTGCTAAGCAAATAACACTCAGAATAGTTACTTCAGGCCAATTTAGTTACATAGGAAATATTTCTTGATTGTTTTTAGGCTGGTTTCACAGCAGGAATTTACAAAATTGGCTGCAAAGTCAAGAAATTCTGCTTGTAAAATTATGTTATAATGGACAAATACAGTAATACATATGTTTTCTTTCATCCTTACCTGTGAAAGGTAATGTCAATAGATCTAGTTTGTACTTTAAAACGGTTGGAACAATTCCAGGCAGCACATGAATTAGGGACCTCCGATCGCACCACTCTGCCATATGGCGATGTGGGATTCAGTGCTCAATGAGTCGTCTACATCAGGTTTTATGCTACCGATTTTGATACCAATCACACGAGTGCCAATCACTGCTGATTATTGATACCGATACCGATCATGTGGATTGGCTGTTAATTTTTTTGATTTTGTGGAAATCATGGCTACATGATGTGGCAAAAAGGAACCATAAAGTCACCTTTATTTAGAGATGGTTGCAGGACTACAGAGAGGAGGCAGAGGAGCTGTATTTTTTTCACTGATTGTTTGTCTGTTGTTATACTCTGAGGACATAGTGACAGTTTTAATAAATATGTAAAAAACACATTTTTATAAAAGTTATATACTGCAACTTTAAGGAGATGTTCCATGTGAGAGTAGTAGAGTACGCGGTCTGGTGGAGGTCGAAATATTATGTCCCAGAAGCACGTAGCGGGGGTCCAACACCAAGAGCAGTCGGTGGAATCCAGTGTCTTCCACCCCTGAGAAAGGCTAGTCATCTGGCCTAATGAATGAAATTATTTTTTGGCTTATTTGCTGAGCCTTCTGACTATCAAGCTCAAACGAGTGACTGTTGGTAATTGTGGGCTGCTTTAACTACTGTCTCACTGCTCTGGGAGTCTTTCTTTATTCTCACCAGTGAGCTTCGATAACTCACCATGCTCCATCAAGTGTTGGTTTTTTAAATGTCATAATAAATTCCTTATGTTGATGGATTTTGACATGTCTCCCCAGGTATTTTTCCGTTGTATCTGTTGGAAGACCAGGATTGATCTGGCACACACCCAGTCACTGAGCCCCAGATACTGGGAACCACCATGCCACCAGCAGGAAATGGGACCTGGGGGGGAATCGATCCCACATTTGTCACTGCCCTAAGATTTTCTTGGAAAAGAGCCAGTCTAAGACCTGACCTGACAGATAAACAGGCACATATAGACACAAGCACACATTCCTACCCATCAAACAAAAATGGATGCTGTACACCCACTTCCACTCACTATAATCACTATAATTCTCAGGTCCAGGTTCTGATACCTCAGAGGGGCAAACAGCCCCTGGACCCTCGAGATAGATGGCCAGCCCAGACCGCCCCCTGGCAGACAGCAGCCAGCATCAGGATGCATGCAAAGTAATCAAGGCCAGAACAAACTCATACCCATGCTACCCTGGGGCAGCCTGACAAAAGCAAAGCTGCCATAAAATTGATGCCACTGGACCCTCCTACCACCACCATGATAAACACACAATGATAGTGACCAACGGAGCAGGTATAGCAGGTATTCAAACCAGCAGCCCACCAGTTACAGGACGAACTCCGACCCCCTGAACCACTGCTTAGAGGGAGCAGCATAGTCACTTCTCTTGACTACAAAGTGTATGGAGAATCACAAAAGCAATGAATGCAGCTCTGTGGGCTGTAATGTCTCCCCACCAGCTGTATGCAAAGTTTCCATGGTAACTAACTTCGTTACTGGCTGATGTTGGTGGTGGTCCTACCATGTTCTTTGCTGTTTCCCTGCTTTGCTGCCTGGACTAAGGAACACTGGGTGTCAGTCTCTTTCTAGGCCAAACTCTAGTTGAATTCAGAGATGAGAGTCGGTCAGAACCAACAACCCAGCAGCTTCTTAGTTTTGGGTGCATTTGCTGTGTGTGTTTGCAACAGTATATAATCCATGCTGTTATCCAAGGGATGAACATTAGCAGATGAATGGCCAGTTAACAGCTCTGCTGCTCAGCTTGTGTATCACAGCACACCACATTTATGCACTTGGTTAGCTTGGTAAGCCTGCTGTCTCTTAAAATATTGGCCATGCAGCTTCTGCACTATGAAAATCATTTATTTTTCTCACATCTTCAGGACTTACACTAATTCCCATTAAAAACCCAAACAAACCCTACATTGTGTCTCATGGAACCAAAAAAATCCAAGATTTACTGGAGCAACTTGTGAACTTGTGTGCAGCCATTCTCTAAATTAAAACCACATTAAACTACACAAAAAGACGAATATAGGAAATTAGTTCAAAAATCTTACAGGTTAATTCCAGATCAGTCCAGTTCAAACCAAGTAATCTCGGCTTTGTATAAACTAGCAGAGAAAATTTGTTAAATGTAAAACAGTTCAAACCATTCCAGACTAAACTACCTAATTCAGCCTGATCTGCAAGACTAGTAAATTTCATCTAGGGTCATAAAGATCACAGCTCACAGGTAATAAAGATCAGACCCATCCATAATCATTAGATCAAACCATTCAGGATGAATCCCATTTTAAAACAAGAGCACATCCAAATCAGCCAGCCATAGTTAGACCGAGCTAAAACACATGACAACAAACAAACACATCCATCTTCCTCCAAGCAAACACCGTAAACTGAGTTGATCCAGATGAACTTGAGCTAACTGACAGCAGCCATTGTTCTGCCATGACATGCTCTGCTCTGACACAACTGACAGCGATTGTTGGTTTGTGTAGGCTCTGATGATGATGATGGTGATGATGATGATGGCAGAGGGTGAAAGGCACCGTCAGCCTCCACTATTCTCCCGTCAGCTCCTCCACCAGCATGTGCTGGCACTGCCGCCACCACCAGGCCCAGTGCTAATTACAGCTACATCTGTTTTTATTCTTCTTCTCCTCTCGTCCCGCTGTTGTCGGTTGAACAAATAGTTCACGCCTTGTCCCTCCCATCCTGCGTCTCTCCTCTTTACTCCCCCTGACACCTTCCTGTATGTCCTCACAGCTGGAGGCAGTGTCAGCGCTGCTCTATTATGGAGTGTATTTGCATGTTTTTGTGTGTCATCTGTGTGTGAGAGAGGGAAGGTTTGGTATGAAACACTGGTGTATTTTTTCATGTTCCCACATCTCTCTGTGTTTGTATATGCTAATGAGAAATTTCTGTCCTGTTAACCATAAAGGAGCTGCTGGATAGTAACCCTATAAAACAAACAGCTGCGAACCAGCGAACCAATTATCTCTGCTCTTGTTTTTCTAAGCCCACTGAAATTTCTGGATGTAGAAGAAAGAGAACTGTGTTTTTACCAACACTGAAACCTGAAATGACCCAACATACTACCCTGGATTCTTTCTCTTGGTTCAGTTAAAAGTACCCATCATTTCAATGGAGGGGGGCTGAAGGGATCAACAGATGATGACAAGGCCATTGGAAAAAGCAAAGAAAAATGACAGCACCACAAATAAGCTTCAACGCTTTCTGCCCACGAATTCAGCCATACACACAGAAAACTCTTCTAAACTATGTCCTGCAGCCAAATGAGACACCTGTCCAAACCTCCAAAGACCTTTTGTATCTTTCACAAATTCTCTGCACAGTGTTCTAATTGGCTAGCCGGCCTGTGTGTTAGCGTGCATGGCATGCCTGGCTGCCGAGAAGGTAAAATAGGCAGGCGGGGGAGCTGAATAGAAATTTGATTGTGTTGCTGTCAAGCGCTCCCACATGAACTCCCCTTTTCTTTTTCCACTGAGACAGAGAGGAAAAGTGTGAAGGGAGAGTAGGGGGATAAGAAGGTGTGTGTGTGTGTGTGTGTGTGTGTGTGTGTGTGTGTGTGTGTGTGTGTGTGTGTGTGTGTGTGTGTTAGGGGTAGGGGGAATGTAAGGGCTGGGTATGACGAGGGAGGGTGAGAGAGAGAAAGAAAGAGAAAGGGTGAAAGAGACACACTTCATTTGCCATCCAGTGGCCTGATTGGAGTGGCAAAGCCAATTCACATTTCAAGTGGAGTTCCCATCACACAAGCCCCCTATACCAAACCTCCATTCCTCCTTCATCACCCTGCCTCCCCATCCCCACCGCACCCCCCCATCCCTCATATCCTGCCAATCAAGCAAAGCCTGTACAAGCTGCCGATGTTTCGAGCAGAGAGCTTCATCATCATGGATGGGAGCGGTAATGACTCTCTCTGAGGGGCTGTAATAGCTGCAGCTAATGGGGAAGGGTGGCAGGGAGCGGGGCACAGGGAGCGAGGGTCATAGGGAGGGTTGAGGGTGACTGCGGAGCTGCTGCTGCTGTCACGGTCAGAAACTTTTTTGGGGTAATTTACACTGAATGTTTCCCAACGTTCAACAAGTTGGAAGGGTCTCACAGCAGCTTCTGATTGTCTTGAATACACACATAAAGAAATCTTCTTAAAAATATCGGACAACCAGAGCTCATATATGTGAAGTCTTGAGAAGGCCACTGAAAAATAAAGCACCAAGTAAATTCTTGAAGAGGTCTGAGAAGAATTGTACTGAAGAACAAGCAAAAAGAATCAACACAGACAGGCACAAATGCAAAATACTTTAAATTTGTTTAAAGAAATGCAGCTGACAAAAAGAGACATGTATAGGAAGGCACAGAGAGGCAGATGACAAGCTTTCAGTGGAATCTTGCAGATTTACAAAATATCTATTGTTTATTGTGATTTTTATTTGTAAAATAAAAAAAGCCTTATGGTAATAGGTAAACAACAATGCATCGGCTTTTTTGATTACCATCCTTTGTATACATGACCCCAACAATTTTTCCAGTCATGAGCTTTTGATTTTAATTTTAAGAAAATGTGTAAAATAATTTTATTAATCTGAAAAACCGAGGAGAAGGGGTTTAGACTTACTCAGAGAAGCTGTAAAAGAATCATATTATTCTGTGGAGGAATTGGAGGTAAATGCAGGTATCAAGGGAGCTTCTCAGAGACACAGCTAACATGCCAATATGGCCACAACAGTTCAAATATGTGACGTTAAGATGATAAAGAAATGCTTTTACCTATGATTCTAATTTAGTTTTGGAAGAAGTCACAAGAACTAATCACGATGCAAATTGCATTTAGGGAAAACAGGCTGAAGGGCTATAATAAGCTTTTATACATTCCATATTACTTGTATTCATACATATATAGTAAGTATATTAAAAACAGGTGTGGAAATATCTTTTATTAGGATTTTATGCCCCCATAAAGTGAACTGTTCCAAATCTAAACTTGATGACACTATAAACTCCCACTGCTGTCAAATATGCTAAAATGAGCCTTCTTAGCAATATTTATTTTATAGTAGATAAATAAATGTTTTAATGAATTCTGCTTTTCTCTCTACAGTTTCTTCAGTTTATTCTGCTGTATGTCTGAGTTGATTCCGAAGCAATGTGACATCTTGTTCAGTTACAATTTCGCTAAATATTGTCAGCCGGTCATTTCTGCTGAAGTTAGCATATTATCTGTAGAGTCTGAAAGAGCTGTTCAATGAGCTGTTTTACCTGTTTACTTTTTGATTTGGAGTTTAATGGATCTGACGTCAACTTCAGTGTGGTGTTTTTCACCTGAAAGAGTTGTGAACTGATCTATTTAACAGTCTTATAGATCAAAATACACTGATGGTGGCAGGTAGTAAACACAACAGCATTTCTGTAACAGAAAGCTGTTTAAGTTGTAGCTGGAAGTCTACAAACACGCACACACACACACAAAGATTGTTGCAGTATGTTTTTTGTGCCCTGAACTTCATACAATGTACACTGTTCTAGACAATTGCTTTTCCATTCAATTCAATTCAGTTCAAAAATACTTTATTTATCCCATTGGGAAATTAAATTCATACAGGTCTTCCAGGTATCATCTACCAGAACCAGCTGAAACATAACAGTCAATAGGTTGCTAGGGTATTAAATGAAATCTGCCATAATCACAAAAAACAACAATCAGTAAAATCATGCAGATTTACCTCAGTTTCACAAACTAATATATATTTCACTAAATATGCAAACTAGTTATTGGATGACTATCTTGATTAGGATTGTATAAGAATTTTTGGGGTACTTTCTTCTTCCTTTCAAATATTTTAAAAAAGATACTAAATTTGTAATATTAGATTAAATGCTTTCCATATGCTATTAAGCAGCACTGTTTAAAATTGAATTGAACATTTTTCTGTTTAAATTAAACCTGCAAGCAATTTCAGAAATGTGTGTAAGATGCAAAAAATGCTATTTTTACTTTTTAATTTAATAAAAAAATATAAGTTTGAGTGCCACCAAAAACAAAAACTTAAGCACACCGATGTTCCCTGAGGTACATTAGTTAAATTTTCACCTATTCTGTCCCCTTTGCCAGTAGATTTATGCGAATAAAGTTTTGCAAATGAGTAATTCATTATAACAATGTAAATAAAGTGTGATTGATCTTTTTACCTGAAGGTCTCTAACAAGTTGTGGAATTACTTTAATCTGAGCCTTATCTGCTAAAAGACATCCTTACACTTTACATTATTCAACTTTCTGCCTTGTTAACATTGAAATGAGACCTGCATGCATAGAGTGAAATAATTATCACTGTGTAATTACATGAAATTCTCCTTCTTGCTCAGCTAAATGTGAAAATGTCTGGCATGCTAGGGTTAACTTTACACAGTTTTAAGGTTTCAAAAGGTGATGTGACATGATCGGTCAGTGGAACATAAAAAGGCTGACTCTGAGGTTAAGGAAACAGACATTGTGAAAGTGATTAACTGCTACAATGTGTATGCACCTATTCACTGCAAATAAACAGTATGCTTGTTTGAGCACAGCAAAGCAGAGCCATCTCCTGGATGGCTGACATATATCAATAGAATTTCACATGGACTCATCTCTGTATTTTACTTTAAGGTTGAGTCATCATGCATGAAAATGCAAAGAACACTAAATTGCACACCCTAAGGTGGAAGATAATGCTTTTAATTGTAGCTACTGCAGCTGTGCCACAGATTTATTAAACTTTCAACAGATGATACCTTAAGATTTTAAACAGCTTCTACTGAACTTTCTTAACAGATTTTTTTTTTTTTTTTTTTTTTTTGCATACTATATGTTTTGGCCTTATTTTTGCATGTTTGAAATTATACATGTGTAATAAATTGCACCACTTTCCATTAGAATACATTACTCTGCTATATCTTTACTACATATCAGGTAGCATTGTGCTCCTGAACCAGGTCACTGTCTTTAGGGAATACTGCTTCCATGAATGTATTTACTTATTCAGCCGCAATGCTACAATGCTTATGTAGCTGTAGATGTCAAAATAACCCATGGTTCCTTAGCAGAACATTGCTAAAGCATCACACCTTTCCCACTTGGTCGCATTCCATCTATAGTGCATTCTACTTCCCTCACTGCCTTACGTGACACATGCACACAGATCTTGCCATCCACATAATGTAAAAGAAATGGACCACTTTATGTTCGCAAGAGCAGCTGTAGGTCAGTAGTTGGATCTACATAAGCTCTGCCATTGGATATAAACACAAGCACTATACTTTGCTCCCCACAACCCAAAGCTGCTCATTGAACGTTCGCTGAGGTTTAAAATGGCCTGTACTTGTAGAGCACTTTATCAAGTCCAGAGGACCCCAAAGTGCTTCACACTACATTTAGTCATTCACCCATTCATGCACACATTCACACGCTGATGGTGGCAAGCCGTAGCCGTAGCTGACAGAAGTGAGGCTACCATGTAACGGCACCACTGGGCCCTCTGACCTCCACCAGCAGGCAAGGTGGGTGAAGTGTCTTGCCCAAGGACACAACGACAGAGATGGACAGAGCAGGGCTTGAACCAGTTACAAGGCGAGCTCCTACCACCATCGAAGGGAAATCTATCCTGAAAGTGCTTTCCTAAGTGCAAATATTTCTTTTGGGGCCACTGACATAAAGTTCACATCACATTTCTGTCAGTGGCCCCACTGGAGGTATCTAGACTGAGAAAGACATTGTAGTGTTTTCAGTGTGTATTTTACCAGCTTTATACTGGCTCATGAAATTTGTTTAATAAAGTTAAATATTCCAGGTAATAGGTAGTAAGCAAGCTTACTGAAATGTACTAAATAATTAGTAGTTGGAAATGTTAAGTTTTGGCTGTGTCTTGCATGAAGAAACTACCTGCATGAGTTGCTAAGGTGTGATTTTGATCCAGTCTACCACTCAAACTGTCTCCAAACCTAAAAGCTTCTTGGTAGCAGCTCTTTATGGCATTATGATCTTAAGTTTTTTTTCCCACAGATAATTTGCTGACATCATTTAGTTCACTGGGTTATTATAGCAGTTTTATTTTCTTTTTGTAAAATCAGTGTAGAGTTGGCTTGGCTGTGTCAATGGGATCATTGGCCTGGTGAAAAATATTTTAATCTTCAGATTCTGTTTATCCAAGTATATTTCTCCATGCTTGTACCATATGCTGAAAAACAGCCCACAACATAATGTTTCAACATGCAGTGTGGAAGTGATGTGTAGTGCCATTTCTCCTCCAAACATGGTGTAAGCAACAACATTCGACGAGTTCCATCTGGTGTCATCTGACCAGTGTATTCATCCAGTATTTCACTGCCGTTTTTCAAATCTTCTGCAGCAATTTTTAAATGAGATTCAGTATACTTTTTTTCAGCAGTAGAGTCTTGTGCAGTGAGAATGGAGGTCATTGCAGTTAAGGGCATTATGCATTGTTTTCATGAAAAATCGAAAGCTGCTAATTTTAGGTTTTTCTGAGGCTATCTGAGGCTACCCAATGATTGTAACTATACCTTTGACTCCTCTGCCAGAAATCAAGTGAGGAACATCTGGTGGTTGCTGGTTTATGGTGAAGTTATGTTCTTTCCACACCTGGGAGATGATCCCAACAATATATTCAGAAGTTTAAAAATTTGTCTGTAACCAGTGCCATCTGGATGTTTTCAGCAATAAACTTGTAAAGGTCTTGAGTGACCTCTTTCCTTTCTGTCCATTTGAGCTACTTCTTATGTAACTCATGGGAAGGGAGAAATCTTTCCAAATGCCATTGTCAGATTTCAGTGTTTAAAACTTTTATAACTTTTTAGAGTTTGTTTTGTTTATGCATTCAGTACTTTGGGTTGATACATATGGTGATTTTCAAGCAACACTGAGAAACTGAAACTAGTTGAGGAATACAATATTTGGTCTTGACACAAAAAAATTCTAAGACCCTTCATATCGCTAAAACCACAGCACAGAAGTGTTTTAAAACTCGACAGCTTTCAAAGCTTAAGCTCAAAAGATGAGTCAGTGACTGAACTTTGGCCAAAGCTTGAGCGGTTTCGTTACCGAAGGAGACAGGATATAAATGTAAAATGATGGATAACAAATAAAAATTGTAATTCAATCAAATGTCTTTATATAGGAACAGTTCACAAGAATTGTCTTCTCAAAGCACTTTACTTTACGAGACAAACATATCCAACTTATAAATAGAAATATACAGTATAATCAAATCAATCCAATTGTATGGACAGATTCAGAGTCAGTTACATATCTTCCAATTCAGTTCTAGGTATAATACAGTGCAGTTAAGCTTCTGGATAAGGTCGAAAGGACAGAACAACTATGGATGAGTGAATTCCATCAATAAAATTTGTTTACAGTTTCTACATAAAACAAGGGCACTTTATGTCTCCAACTTCTCATGCCTCAAAAAAAAAGACAAAAAAATAAAAAATAAGCTGAACTTAAAGTGCAGCAAGACACAATAATTTCAGAACACCTCAGGTAAAACTTACAGATACCAAGAAATATGTTCTATTGGTGTGCAAAATTGCACTGTCAGATCTTCAATGAGATGTCTTAACCTTGGACCCTAGTAAAATAAATAATAATAATAATAATAATAATAATAATAAATCAGTTTTATTAATTCCAAAATTTTGTTTTAATTTTTTCATAATTCCAGATGTTTCAAAGTAAACACATACTTTATCCTTAAAAAGTACCTAATTATATTGTTATTGTAAGTGTTCAGTTTAACAGAAAAAAAAAACAACATATATTCTTCTTAAAAACAACAGTAGCACACACATTTAATATGAAGGTTAAAAACAATCCTTTTTGTAAAATAAAAACTCACACTTTAAGTAAAACATGTTCCACAATAATTTTGAAAATGTGTTCTAACCTGTGTACCAACATTGATGATGCATTTTATTATTAGTTTTTACATCAACCAATATTTTGTTCCTTTGGACTTTTTAGTTTCAATCTTTGCTCCAAGTCAGGGTTAACTTGATTTTACAAAGCATCTTTAATGTTCAAACAAGCTTGACCTCTTTAATTAATCTTGTGCCGACAAAACTTACCAACAGAGCAGTTTTCCTGCTTTATAAACAAAGCACGTTGCTTTGCAAATTGTAGTTAATAATAAATAATTTGCTGTTCTGTAGTCAGGTCTCTGTCAGATGGCTGGCAGTCTGAAGGAGAACTGAGTTTCAGCTTAGAGGCTCACAAAACAGACAGGCTAGAGACAGCAGCAGACATGTTCTCTTTTACTGCTCTCTCACTATGAACATCCGTGCAAGGGAGGACTTATAGGTCGCTTTGTTCTTTGGAGATTTGTATTATCAAATGCACAAATGAAGGGTTGCATGGTTGCTGAGCTGGCAGTACTGTTGCCTTGCAGCAAAAAGGTTTTGGTTCTGGAGTCTTTCTGTATGGAGTTTGCTTGTTATGCCTGTACATGCGAGGGTTCTCTCCATGTACTCCGACTTCCTCTACAGCCCAAAAACATGACTGTTAGGTTACTCTAAATTGTCACTAGGTGTACATGTGTGCATGGTTGTTTACCCTGTGATGGACTAACTGCTGGAAGAACAAGCAGGTATGGACAATGAATGGATGAATAGTTGAATGGATGGATGAATAGATGGATGGATGGATGGATGGATGGATGGATGGATGGAAATGCACAAAATATGAACATTTTATGGTATTTCATTTTTTTATATGTCAAACTCCACAATTAGCCCACATTTTCTGCACCATGTTCTGGGACTGGATTGATTGGCTGTTCTGTGTTGCAGAAAAGTAAAGAGGAGGAGCATCTAAAATTTGTATAAAAAAATTAAAAAATATAAACAAGCCAAAAAACAAAAAGAAAAATACTTCTGGCACAATTAGAATGAGCTGGAACATTGTATTTTAGCAGTAGTTTAGATTTTATTCCATTTCACAGCAGAATAATTTTGTATTAAAATTCTAATAAAGTACAGTCTGTATTTCTAAAGAGCAAACTATTGACATTTTACCAGTTTTCCTCATATCTTAGCAGCAGTTACACTCTGTGATGTAAAGGAATAATAGATCTCAGCGGATACGCTGGGTGTTGGTTTGGATATTTTAGGCTATGAGGGTTTCTGAAATGAGTTAACCTTTGGAGCAGTGGGACGGGGAGAATTATCAACATGTCCTACACCACAAATTAAATTCTTCAAAATTCAGCGTCCAGTCCTTGACCTCTTGTGAATTTTTCTTCTCTCTACTCAGGGGAACTCTTTCCACATTTTGGCTTTTCTCTCTCCTTTCAACTGTGTTTTTTTCTTTTTTTTTTTATAATATTCTGTCTTTTTTCTGTCACTTATTCTTTCCTGTTGTCTCTTCCAGCTGTGGTTGACAGTCCCATGAATGTAGATTTTGCTGGATGGGATGTGTGAAGTCATTTATGCAGGTCTGTTATCCCCACTGGTTCTGAACATAATCTGGTAAACAGATGTGTTGCTGTATTTGGGCTGGATATTTGTGTGACTGTACTGATGACTTTTCAGAAGTGATGAAAAACGATGTCAGCTTTTAGACTTCATGCCGTGATTCTTCCTTATATTGACGCAAACATGACACATAACAGGTCAAATACTCATTAAGCCTCACAAGATGCATCATATTTTGTCTTAGTTTGACAGTGCGTAATGTTTGACATTTTCAAACATTTAATGACTGAAAATGACACTTTACTGGTTTTACGGTGGTTAAAGTCCAAATATCATATTTTAGAGCCAACCAACCTGAAGTCTTGAAAATATGAGACATTGTTAAATTATAAAACATTTTACTTATTTTGGACAGGGATTCATTTAAAAACACTCTTTTTGTCATAACCGCCCCCCGGGTCCATGCCCTTTGAAACAGACATACATGACCACAGTAAAAAAAAACAAAAAACACAGAGGTAGTTTTTTTTTTTAAAGAAAATAGATTTTTATTCCCAAAATAAAAAAGTCAAACAATTATTATAGGGCCCTTAAAAGAAGTCAAATGAAGAAACTAAATTCAAGCCAAAGTCATGATTTAACATAAAATCTCAAACTGTTCTAACAAAATAAACTGACCAGACTCATAACAAACAAAGGGGACTTAAATACTGGCTAAGCAGACCAAACTGGCACACTTGGGAAGAGGGAAGAGAAACATCTACTTACAAATTTAACTCACAAATAATATCTAAGCACACATTTAGCTTAACAATTAACTTAAATGACTAATAACTAAACATAAAGTTAACAAAACAAGCAAATCACAAAAGCAAAAGAACTTATGCAAGAATTAAAGTAAAAAACTGCATTGTCTTCCCTCATGGTGGAGCTCCACATGGTATCACCCAATCAGCCATTCTTGCATTAGAGCGTGCTAGCCAGAGTCCATCTTTCTGTACATTGTTTGAGCCCAGTTCTTGGAGCTCTCCCATAGCACTGACAAAACAGTAAAGCACAACAAATACTAAGACGTGTTTGACAGGATAAATAAACAAAATCTAACTAGATGTGCATGCTACAATCAGAACAAATGTGTTTTGATATTGTCAAACAAATGAAAATATAAAAAAATCTACATCTTTGTGGTGCAGTTGGTGTAATATATATATGGAAAGTGAAAAAGTGTTTGTGCATGGGGTTATTGACTGTGTGGCTGAAGGTGTGGCCATCACACTATATATGGAGAAAAATATACTTAACTGGACTGCTGTCTTTTCCTGTAAATGGAAAGCAGATTATTTTTGAGATAAAGACAGATAGTTCTAACAGGAAGAGCTTAAAAATATATGTCGCACCTAAAAATAAATACAGAAAAAGAAGAAGAAGATAAACAAAACTCTTGCTAACCCTCAACATCAATTGCAGAAACTGTGGGAGAGCTTTGTGAAAATTGAAAATTAATTCACCTTTGAATTAACTTTTTTGGTGTGTTGATACACACTACATAAATTGACTTAGAAAATATTGGTGTTGTTTCAGCATTCCTTAACATACTTAAGAGTGTTGTAAAGGGTGGAGCTGATCACATGAGGGTCAAGCAGAGCAACAGATGCATGCTCTGCTTGACACCAGACTGAACTAGTCATGTTTCAAAGGAACTTTGTTTGGGTATATTACTTCTTGGTAAGATGTTGGGACTGATGAGTACAGAAGAGGATTAGTGACACTGAAAAATGAGAATTCTGACTTTAATCTTAGAATTCAGATTTTTTTTCACAGCATTCAGACTTTGAGCTCAAAATTTTGACTTTTTTTTACAGTTCTGACTTTAATCTCAGAATGCTGACTTCAGCCACTATAAAAAAAAAAAAAAAAAAAAAAAAAAAAAAAAAAAAAAAAAAAAAAATAAAAAAATCACTTAAATTCAAGATGTTCCTACAGCACAATAAAGTCAAAATTCTGAGATTACAGTCAGAATATTGAGATGAAAGTCAGAACTATTATTATATTTTGTTTTTCAGTGCCCCAATCCTCTTCCATTTGTCACATTTTCTGTAGAAAAACTAAAGAAACCAGATGTCCAGAGCAGGCCTAACGAAGCTCCTATGAGAGCACAAATATATGAATATGTTTTAAGTTTTATTTATTAAACTGCAAAGTGCACATTTAGGTAAAAGCATGTATAACACAATACATATCAACCATTATTATTTGTCTATTTACATGTTTCTTTCTTTTTTCAATTACAAAGTGTTTCCTTCCAATGATTCATTAACATTTAAAAATGCAGTTTTCTGATTGGTTTATCATATTAAGACATCATAGTTGTTTATTTTCTCCACTAGTTTTTTTTTTTTTTTTGGCATTAACTAAAGCCTTTTGTATCTAAAATTAACAATCATACTCTTTTATAAACATGAGCTCAAAATGTAGTCTCAAGTTGCTAAAGGCACCAATGTCTCTGAATACTCAGTGTGTAAGAAAATGAAGTTTCAAGCAGAGCGTTATGAACTGAAAGACATCAAAGTGGTTGGTCATTGTTAAAAAGCTGTTTAATTGTTGAAGCACAGCTTGTTCAATAATTTTACTGATGAATGGAAGGTTCGAGATTGGCCTGTAATTCTACAACAGTGATTTATCCAGATTGTTCTTTTTTATCAGTGGTTTGATAACTGCTGATTTTAAAGCCTGGGGGAAAAGACCTGATGAGAGGGATGAGTTTACTATTTGAATCAGGTCAGATGCAATGACAGGCAGAACTTTATTGAGGAAGGTTGTAGGCAGGATATCAAGACAGCAGCAGGAGGAGTTTAATTGATTTATAATTTATTTTAGGTTTTTGTGGTTGAGTTGGTAGATTTGTGTAATTTTCTCTACATTTGTTATGATTTATGTTGTACTGTTCCCTGCTTTTGAAAGAGTCTCCTTGCTTGTGATTTACAGCTGAACAAATGTTTGATGTAAATAATTTTGATCCAGATTTCTTAAGACAGAATCTGTCTGGTCTGAAGAGATGATTACGCTGCCAGAAGATTCTGTGGTTGTCATTAAAGTTCACTGGGCTGGCTGTATATGCTAGTTTAAGCCATTCATTAATCATATGCAGTCTACTGTATTTCTCATTTTCATGTTGATATTGATAAACACCTTGATTTTGAGACTTCTGATTGTGTTAAGCAGGTGAATGAAATCATCTATCAAAATTTCTGATTGCTACTTGGCAACATCAAGAGCTCCTGTGTGAATGATCAGAATGAACTGTTATGTCATAATTGTCAATATTTTTCTGTTATATCAGACACCATATCATGGGGAAAGTAGAGAATCTTAGGTGTTTTTTTTATTACATGAAAGGTTAATCGCATTTGCTGTTCCATCACCGACAATCAGAACTTTTGACATGTTTTCTGACTCCTGAGTCATTTGAGGAGGAAATTGTTTAGATCTTGCCTCATACCTCTCATTGGTCTTTGAAGTTGAGGTTTCCCACATAGATTATTGTTGAAGGGCAGCAGACCTGTTTTTCAGTGGAATTCCTGTGATTCCAGTTTGATAGCTGATGTGGCTTGTTGCAGCTGCAGCCTGCTGTTGCTTTCTCCTTGGTGCTGGGGTTGAAGAGACATTTCTCCACAGTGCTGGCCAGGCTGTTTCATCTATGTGTAGAGTTTGTCCTGTTAAACATCTTCCCAGATCTGAGGGATGTCCAATGACAGAAGGAAGTTTTTTGACCCAAATTCAGTATCAACCGTAATTCACAGTAAAAGTTAAAAGGTTTATTTACAAAAAAAAAACAAAGAATGTGCCCTATAGATGAGCTTGTGAACCAGGGCAACGTTGTTAAGTGAAGATTGCTGGATTCCAGATATGAAGGCGAGTTTGGTGTGGGTGGCTCAATGGATTTTGTGTGGGCCAATGGTCAAATCAAAGGCAGCTCTAAACAGGTGGGTTTAAGCCTTGATTTAAAGGAACTCAGTGTTTCAGCTGTTTTGCAGTTTTCTGGAAGTTTGTTCCAGATTAGTGGAGCATAAAAACTGAATGCTGCTTCTCCATGTTTGGTTCTGGTTCTGATGCAGAGCAGACCAGAACCAGAAGACCTGAGTGGTCTGGAAGGTTGTCAATGAATCTTTATTTCTATCACTTCAATTCTCTGGAGAAGCTTGTTAAAGTCCTCACAGTAGAACAGAGGCATCTTGGTCTGGTTTAGCTTGTTGGTCAGAAAATAAAGTAAAAAATCCCACTGTCCTTAAATTTGAAGTAATCCAGTTAAGTGGGGAGAGCATTCTATATACCCAACTACAAAAGTTGGGTATATAGAATAACTTTCCAAAGGCAAAACTGAGGTGAGAGACGAAGAAAAGCTGCTCCTCCTTAGCAGGCTTTTAAGGTTCCATAAATGCATTTTCTAACTCCGTTCTGTTTTTTTTAGTATAATCATGTGATACTATTAAATTCTGCTTCTAGTCTGTCTACCATTTCCAGCACCTCAGGTAGCAATCATACAAAATCAGTTGGTCAGGATTGTGAAGCATTTACAAACACCACTTTTTGTCTAAAACAGCAATAATAAATGAATATATTAGGATAACTTTCAGCAGAGATAATGAGATTAAAAAAAAACATGATTTGTGTAGTTAAACCTCCTGCCAGCACTGCAGTCATCCACAACAATTCTAATTAATGATGAAAAAGGATCTAGCATTTATTGGATCATATGGTAATTGTGAGGCAAAAACATAGCTCTAAACTGTATCTTAGGTAGTGCAAAACCAAACCAGTTCTTTGACAGAATCTATAAAGAAAACTGGAACTGCTTTGGCGGAACAATGCCAATTGACAATCTGTGGCCAGTTCTCTAAAAGCAGGTGGATAAACAGAAACCAATGAACTGTGATTAGCTCCAAGCACCATTAAGACAAGAATCAATCACATTCAGTCCAGAGTTGGCCTAGATATCCAGCATGTGAGACTGGACTGAAGAAATTTCAGATTAGAAAGGGCATCTCTGTAAGTAAAGGCTGAGGTTTCCATGCATCCAGAATCATCCGGTATCTAATGATTCAATTTTGCGAACCATTTTAAATTGGTACGAAAGGGTTTTATTCAATATTTCCTAGCTGTGTTGAATGGTGCATTGCCCTGAGCTGTGTGAAAATGCAGGTGGAGTAATTTGTTAAAGTGTAAGACTCTGGTGACTGGTAAGGACATGTAGAATTTAAACCAATCACAGATAGAGAAGGGTGAAAGGCTAGCCCACTGCGTCCACAACTGGTACATATGCAGTAAGTGAAGTTTGGGGATTAGTGGGATAAGTAAAGTGTTGGAAAAATTAAATAAAGGCAAATTTTAAACTGTTACATAAATGTTTTTCTTATTAATTAGGGAAGAGTTCAAATGTGTATGTCTATCCAATAATCAACTTCAGATGTATGTTTCTTAACAGTGTACATTCATAATTACACATAACATTTTTTTAACTTTAGACTGCATTTTGAAGTAATATGTTTTAAAAATGTGTTATTGTTCAACATCTAACATATTTTAAATGGATAAATTAAAACTGAGTCTCCTTTTTTGGAACAGCTGTGAAGTGTTATGATAAACAACATATTAGCTGCAGTTTTAAAGGTCATGGTTCTGAGTAAGCAATATTGTGAAGTTTGATAAACAAATCTATAAATTGATTAATAAGATAATGATAGAAATTTAATGAGTCACCTTGCATTTAAATATGTATGACTCCAGAAAGTATTTAAGCCAAAACCTGTGTTCATACCTTTCTTTCTTTATATTTTACTTTTAAATTTATACAATTCCATGGATTAAAATGTAGCTATATCTTCTGGATTATCTTTTAAAAGCAATTTCAAGAGCACCTAGGGTTTGAAGCTGAAACATTTTTCTGTTCATGTCCATCTTTAACGGTAATAAAGCCCTTTCTGGGTCGTGGTCTTTATTATCCCAAAAGGAGCAACAACAGGCCTGGTTATTATGCTTGAAATGTGTCAACCATTGTAGGGGTCTCACATGAAGTTGATGTGTTTACATAAAAGCTCCACAAAAGGCAACTTTATTCTTTAACAGTACATCAAGTAAATAGTTTTTCCTGGATTAACATGTACTGGGTAACGCCCTTTTTAGCTCGACATACAAAACACATTATACATATAACCACACAATTTCCCCAATTAAAATAATTTTAAAAAGAAAGCTTTTATTTACGTTGTTTTTTTACATCAAGGTTCTATCCTGTTTCATCAATAGATATTCTAAAGGCATGTCAGAAGAACTAAATCTTTGAAGAACTAACATCTTAATTCTCTTATGGATGCCTCTTTTGACCCTACATTTTGGCCAGGGCAGAAACAAGGTTTTTTTATTTGCCAAGTTAAATAAGGAAATTAGTTTAGGTATGCGGGACAAAGCAAGAGTCGCGTTAAACGGAACCTTTGAGTGATAAAAAAAAAAAGCCAGATAACATCAGAAAATACATTTTGTTGCCTTCCACTAAGGATGAAACAACATCCCCACTATCTCCTGAATCATGTGCTTTGGCTGACCTCTGACCTGTCTGAGAAACTCCCCCTCAGTGTGCATCAGCTATTAAAAGCATTATCTGGAGGTTTGTGTCCATTAGGGCTTTCAAGTGGTCAGTGATGAGGTCTTAAGAGTCTGTTCAGCCAATTTAGAGGCCCTTGCATTGAGGGTTCTCACTTTTAGAGAGGCTAGGAGCTCTGTTAGATGGAGGAATGAATTGAAATATAGGTATCCTTTTTAAAGTATGAGTGTGTTTTAGAAAGGTTCAGGGCTTTTTCTCAAGTGACTCTAAAAGAAAACTGGTACTCTGCATCATAAAATACACTAGCTTCATAGCAAATGAAATTAATATGTCTGCAGTTTCACTCCTATTAACATGAGTTAATGTACTGTAAGTGAAATATAAAAGCTTAAGGTTAAACTTCAAACAGTTGTGAAGGTTTTTGTGCCTTGAGGTTTTTAAGAACTGGTACCACCTTAGATAATACTACGCTCTCCAAATATTTACATACTGACAGATATTTTGAAACAGTAGCATACTGAGACTTGGACTTCTTCAGTTTGTTTGCTATTAAAGCAAAAATACAACTTAAAAAATCCATTCTCCACTGGCACAGCATGATTGTTTGAAGGATTATGTTTTAAAATGTGTTCTAGTTTGGGATGGATGGATAGATGCTAATAATTATCGCCTTCTAAACTATCAATGGAGAAATCTTTACTGGCATTACAGCAATAAAATCCTTCTTATGATTTCAGAACAACTTTTTGCAAGTTTCCACTGGTATTTTTACAATTCATGTTTGACGATGAGCTTTGAGGTTGGAATTCTACATTTCTATCACCCTAATCTTTAACTCCCTCCACAGATTAAAGTCAGGACTCTGGCTGGGTCACTGCAAAACATTAATATTACGTCCAGTCAGTAGTGGGCACATTGAAAGATAAACTTAAACGTAATTCTGCCAGTGGTATGAATAATTGTGGGTCTAAATGTAAATAGCACTTGTAAGATAGCCTGGCCAAAGTGGCTGAAGAATGGCAGCAGACAGATGTTCTCCAGTGTAGCAGGTGGTTGATTTACAAAAAAGTGATCAAAAAATATTTAAGTTGTCAAAAATAAACAAAATTGAACTTAAACCAACCAAAATTAATGCCATGTGTACACAACTACACTGACCTGGGGTCTCATTTATAAAGGGTTACGTAGGATTCATACTAAAAGTGTACGTACAGCCATAAAGGGAAAATGAAAAAATATTCAGATTTATAAAACCATGCATATGGAAATCAGTACGCAATTTTCCTTTATAAATCACAGATGTACCTCAAAGTTTGAGCACAAGGTCCTGCCTCAAATTCTGCCCTCTGCACGCCACCTTTCAACGGTGGCGTGCAATAGTCGATGCAAAGCAGCTCATGAATGCCAGTGTTTATTTGAATGAGCCAGCTGATCAATGTTATTTGGTGATTAACAGGGGAAAAGAGGGAAAAAACGCAATTTCTGTGAGGCAGAAAGTGATGTGATTGAGGTGGAGAGTTGAAAACATTAATTTTTGGTAGCCGTAGTGACATGAAATAAAGTTTATAAACCGCCACCGGCATTTTGGGAGCCACGCTCCACACCTGAGCGCACACGGGTGTGAGCGATATTAAAGTCCCCTGTTTTGAAACGGAGTTAGGAGCCAGCACCTGGGAGGGAGGGGGTAGTTAGAATTCCACAGATTAGTTTTTTTAGGGACTCATGTTATCCCACAGTGGAGGGTAATTTGATGTATGGACTGGACATGTTATACAAGGGCTGCCTTTAATGGAACTTAGAAGTAATTTTGGTGTTAGCTGTTTTCAGGTAAAGTGCAAATAAATTATCTGTAACATACTGGCAGTAAGCACCCACAGTTAAATAAGATGAGTTATTTGATCCCTTTGATTTTTACCTGATCAAAAACTGCTCTAAGGAGAAAAGCAGAATTCCCAGTTCAAGTTGAAGCTGGCAGCTGTGAACCAGGAACAGCTGTAGCTGGTGACTATTTATGCTGTGTTCTATTGAGCAAAATAACTAACTTGGATCTAGGAATAACATTAAACCAAATTCACTGCATTCAAGTTCTATGTTTTGAAATCTCTGGGATTTTTTAGTTGATAAGCTGAGTGTCCAGATGAACCACTATTAGCTGTTAACACGCCAATAACATATGAAGTTCATTTTCAAACACTGTAGCAAGAGGTTGTATGGTACAATATGTTAAGCATTTGATAAGATCAGAAATCCAAAGTGCAGATAGTCCGATTTTTTTAACCACTGCTAAGTTCTGTGACAAAGTAGGTAAGAACATCATTTGCCCAGAGTTTAGTCCTAGTATTTTTTTGAGTTAACATTCTTGTTTGATTTAGCCACACCTCATCTTTATTCAGTAGTCTGTAAACATTTACTATCCCAGGTTTGTTTATGTTTTACAGTGTTACAGATTATTTGTAACATCATGGTTTGACTTTGACGAGTTTGGTTAAATTAACATTTTATTGTTTAAAATTGTCAAATTTTACTGTTTGTGAATTTACCTCACTTACTTGTGCTCCAGGAGCAAAAGGAGAAAGTGCTGCTGAACTTCCTGTATTTATAGGTTCCTGTGAGTGATGTTGCAGGGAAGGACCAAGTGAAGAGGGGGAAGAAAATGGATGTAACTTATAAAGATATACTTTGGGTTTTTGTTTGCCTTAGGTTTTTTGGTGTTTAGTGTAAAAATATAAGGGTTTTACTCTACATTCGCAACAAAACAGCTTTTAAAGTAGCTTGAATAAGTGGAGGTTTGTAATGCTTAATTTTTAGTGGCCTGAGGGTATTTAAGTAGAACAATTTAGTTGTTCAGGAGGAGAGGATCTGGAGTCTCATTTATAAAGTTTGTGTACACCCAAAACGGGGCCTGAAACTTGCGTACGCCACTTTCCACGCAAAAGTTCTGATTTATAAAACACAAACTTGACATGAAAATGTGCAGTCCTTCATATCAACTCTGACCCTGCATACCATATACGATTGTTTGGAAAACAAGGGCGAAATGGCAACACAGATTGTGTGGTGGGGAATTGAAGCCACACTACATCATGATTCCCTCAGATCTTTAACAACATAACCATAGATTGACATTATCATAAGCATTTAAAACGCAATGTGATATATGCTTGCGCTGATGAACCATAAGGACCATGGAGACCTTTCAAATAAACAAAAAAGGTCTAAAAGGCAGCCTCAATCCTAAACCAAAGTCTGTACAATATTTAAACATTTTTTCATCATCACTCCTCTCCCCGATGATCACCAGGGTGAGACGTATCACAGTTTTATTTATTTATTTATTTTTTAACCACAGGTTAAAGATATCTTATGACAAGGTGTTATGTTCCTGTAAACACCCAAGGTGTTCCTGTAAACATCTAACTACCGTTGTGACACCTGTGCCCAAAGCTGCACGATGGATGATGCATTGGTGCTGCTGGAAGACGTTTTAAATGGGATAATCAGGAGGGATTGCTTTTTCAGGGATCACCAAGTTCTTCTGGCCCATGATGATAGCTGGCTTATAGGCCAATTTAGACTCCCTAGAGTATTGCTCTGGGTTCTGTATGCTGAACTGTGTCCAGTATTGAAGAGACTGACCCGCCGGAACCACGGCATCCCTGTCTAATTACTGGTGTTAACCACTCTGGGGTTCCTGGCAACTAGCTCTTACCAGAACAAATTCAAAGATGTGTTTGAATTAATCACAAATTAATTAACTGCCTGGAGCCACTTTAAGGAACAACATAATTCTGTAAAATTATCCATAGGTCTGGGATATTGCAGCCAGCGCGAGTGGCAATAATGCCTGCCTTCCTGGATGGTATTGTTACCACCAGTGGTACCTGCACTGATTAAGAGCCATTGCTGTAAGGCATTGCAGTCATTAGAGCACTAATTGACACCACTTTTTGACAATGATAAGGGCATCAATAAGTTTAAGAACTGAGAGTACAGATAGAATCTGTTCCAGAGTATTGCTGAAGAATTCTGGTAGAACTTAGAAAGACTCCTAGGAACCTGCAGCAGAGCATTCAGCTGGTTCAGCTGACATGAAGAGGAAACAGTGTCATGCTGCAGCATCTGGAAAAAAAAAATGTCATTGTTGATGTCTTCCTTTACAAAAGACTTAAATTCCTAATCCTGTGTATGTCAGTGCCTTGTTTGGCCCACAGTAGAGGAAGTCTTAATGCTGACTTAGAGCCGCTAAAGAATTCACCCCTAACACATCCAACTTTCTGTCTGAGGAAGTAATCCTTCTCCACAGGGGAGCTGGAAGTCCAGATACTCCGGATGCTCTGAATGTCTTTCAGCTCCAGCTCTCCCATCCTTTACTTCAAACCTGAGGAGGGATACAGAGAGCATGACCTTTGACCTTTGGCAGGATCTTTATTGTGTTCTGTACAGCATTTTCCCAAGATGTACCAACAATGGCTCACAAAAGTATACACCTCCCTGGAAATATGCTAAAAAGCAATGCTAAGAAGTAAAATATCTCCTGTCTTCAGCTTTCAAGCAGACCCCTGTGGGGTTTGGATCAACACTGACTGGTAGTTGGAACTACCTCAGTTTCATCTAAATAAAAGTGATTTTTGTCTTCCTGCTCTTGTTGAAGGCGGACAATTTTTTCTTCTCCCGTACACTCCCTATTCTTCCCTGCTTTGATCTCTGTCCTGTGCTGTCTTGTTAATTTTTTTGGAGCCTTTCTTTGCATATCATCCAAATTACAAATCATGGATCTGGTCAGCTGGTCTCTCAACACAAATTGATCAAATTTTCTCGACAAAGACACTGGGCAAAGGAGAGCCCTCTTGCCCCCAACGGGACATTTTTTTCCCGGATACACAATGGACACCTGGCAGAAGTGGAGGATTGTGTGTTTGTCCATATTGTCTGTTGAGAATGTTGAAGATGTGCACGTAATTGGACTTTTGATTACAGGATTTCTGCTTTTTGGAGTTGGTAGTTACCTGGCATATCAAGAAATTTGGAAAACGTTGGCAGCTGTTCTGGCCATTGTGAGGTTGCCCGGCATGTGTGATGGAATATGCCGAGTGATCAACACTCAGACTCAGATGATGTGTGAGCAGAACTGGAAAGTGGATGCAATTCTTGCACAGAATCGCAATCGTTCCTGATCTCGTTGGCGAGAGGGGCTAGACCTTGGAGGAGTTGCAAGCTTGGCTTTGGTGGAATTAGCCACAAATTTGGCTGTTTGGAGTCGCCATTGTGATGTACCAGTGAGACTTTAAGGCAGATTGAAAATTAACAGAGTCGGCCTGACCCAAAAAAAATTATTATCTGAATCTTGCTCCCCTGTGTCGGCTTTGGAAGGCTAGCAATCTCAATTTCTCCTGGATGTTATATGAACAGGAAACTACTCCCTCTGCCCCTCCCTTCCCCCATGACATCTGTGGACCTGACTCAGAACTCTACCGAGGCCGGCTGATAAATGCTCCATCACTATCAAGGACCATGACTGGGGGGGTTATCTGGAGCAGTGTTCATGGACTTACTTACTTACAAACAGACACATGTACACACACACATGTTCATAGCTATAAACACGCACCCCCTCAACTCACTACCTCTGCTGGCCCCCCTTGTATTGCCCCCTGGTACAGCAACCTAGGTCAGATGTGATTAGTCAGGTGGCTGCCCCCCCACCCATTCCACATTTTATGATGTTTTATGTTGATTTTTTTGTGCCGAGATGTTTTTTTGCGATCTCACACTGTGTCCTGTCAAGATAAAGTGTGAGATATGATTTTTTTCCCCCTCCTTTTACCTCGTGTTGTTTTTTTTCTCATTTACTGAAAAGGCAGCGCCTCCAAATGGCTGCAGCCTCAGGTACCTGTCTACCCTAGTGTCATGTTGTTTGTTTGTTTGTTTTTTGTTCTCTTAGATGGGCTGTACTGGAATTTAATTTCCCCCCTGGGGGACTCTTTAAGGTATTCTCCTTTTCAAACCATGCTACTGCCACCACATGGCATTGTAGTATAGAGTGCTTTTGGAGATGTGCAGTGTTGCTTCTGTGCTTAGCATGCCAGGACTGTGTTCAGTTGTGCTTTTACACTAGTTTTTGAGAGATTCTGGTTAGGCCTGGAGGTTTTGTTTAAAATGAATGTTTACCTTTCTGCAGAGGGATCATTTTAAACTTTTGTAATATTTCAGCAAACTATGGCTTTAGCTAAAGGATATAAATGAGTAACGATAGGAAAATCTTGTTCGGATAGTTGGTCTTAATTTCACTTAATTTCAGATTAATCAGATTTACTACAAAAAACTGCAGACATGACTCAAGAAGACTGAAAATAAAACTAATGGTACATCAATGAAGCATTAGTTTAATGAGGGCATGCAGACTTCTGCAATTAGCTTGTTGTGCTTATTTATTTAAAAAAAATATTTTCTCCTGTATTAAATTGTCTGTTATTCATATTATATGTACAGGATACCTGCCACATTAAAGATGGAGAAAGTTTGGAAATTCTTTACGATGGTCTTTTTAACAGTAACATGTAGACTTCTCAAAACCATGGTATCCATCCTGCTCATCGTCATTACTTTTGTGAATGTTTCTCCCTTTAGTCTACTAAAGTTTCTTCCTCTTTCTTTTTATCATGCTTTTCTCCATATCCTTATCAAAACATGTTTGCTGTTTGCCACGTCTCTTCCTGTGATAATGTGGATAATATTTTTGCTTCCTCACAGCCTCCCCTAAAGAAATCACTCATCACAGTTCTAGTTTTGGCAGAATGAAGCTTCTAGAACAGAGTTACAAAGAGAAATGTTTCCATGTTTCCTCATCTCTTCAATCCATTGCTCCCATCTTTCTGCTCCTTTCTTCTTTCTGTTTCGGCATTGAAGGAGAACTTGACTTCTTGGCTGTAATCACTTTACTACTGTTTTTGTTCCTAGTAAGTGGACTAAATATTTGGATGCTCATAAGCAAAGCAGAATAATTGAATGTGTGATTTGTGGCAGCTGGCTCAGAGTCTATGGGCTTGTCTTGGCATAATGAAAACAGCTAGTGAACCATTGTAAACAAAAGCAACTTGTTATGTTGCAAACCCCTTGCTGTGATTTGCTGTGTGTGGAAAACAACTAATTTTCTTGATGGTATACTGTAATCATGGCAAAGCTTTACCACGCGCTGTGCTGAGAACTGCACTGCTTATTAATACAGAGAGAGAGAGAGAGAGATGGGGGGAGCGGGCAGAGGGGTTGGGGGGGTCCACTCTTGGCAGAGCTGCAGTAAGGAGAGAGAACAACACACCAACCTGAATTATTATAATTATTAGTTGAGTCCAGAGGGGCAGATTGGGCTGGCTGGAGGACCTGAGTGTATTTACTGCCACCACTGGAAACTTCAAATTTGGATTCTAGCAGCAAGGAGTTGGAATGATTTGAGGGTACTTATGGCTCTTTAAAATCCTACAATAATTATAATAATAATAAAAATAATTACAGTAATTACAGTTTGTCGGCTCAGCAAGGAGTTTCATAACTTCTGGATGTTAAAACCAGACCACAGCTCCTCTTTTGGAGCAAAAAGTCGAAACATTTTTTATTTGTATACATTTTCCTCAACAGTGTACATCTTATACTTTCACCAGTGATTTTTCACTAAGAGATTTTGTTATTTCCTTCCTGTTCAGTGCAGACTAGACAGTCATGTGAAAAATTAGAACAGCCTATGAAACTCTGATGTGGATATTTGTCATCAATTTTAGAAACACTTAAAAAAGTAAAATAACCAAAAAAAAGTAAACTAAAGAAAACTGAACTATTTTTACTGTAATAAAAAGTGCAATTTCTGGAAACAATTACATAAGGAAACCCATAATTTTGTTAACACTTTAAAATAGTACGCATTTCAGGTATACATAATGAGAACATCCTTACTCGGGATTCTGAAGGAGTTTTGTTGTTTTTGTTAAAACTCAGACATTTAGCTCGGAGCTCCTGACAGTGGAAATGAGAGTGAACACTATGGTGAGATCCAAAGAGCTGTCTGAGGTCAGAGTAAAGTTTGACAGAGAGAACGTAGACCAGGGGTGTCCAAAGTGAGGCCTGTGGGCCGTTTGCCAGTTTAATCAGACCTCCGCACAGTCAGTTAAAACACATGGACACATTTTTATCTTTTAGAACAACATTTTCACAGATAAATAAAACCTTCTTACAATAAAAAAATGTTACAAATGTAGCAAAACCATTTCTCATTTATTACTCAGGTTTCTGCATTCATCTTAATTTTGAAGCAAATAAAACCAGAAACATATGTCAAATGCCCCCCCCCCATTAATACATTAATAAGGGAAGAGTGATCCATGTCCCAAAAACAGAACTAATAATGTGAAAGTCACAGTTCATGATTTGGCTCTACAATGATTTATAACTCACTTTTTTTTTTTTTTTTTTTTTTTTTTTTTTACAGAAATTGTGGCTCCCAAGTGCTTTCAAGTTTGCAATTTTGGCCCAAATGGGAAAGAGTTTGCACACCGCTGATGTAGACAAAGTCTGGGTGTAAAATGGAAAGATTTGGACATCAGAACAGAGGACATATTTGGCATGAAGCCAATTTCCCCCCCTGCAGGAAATACACCTCATACAAACTAAAGCCTGGAGCTGGAAGTGTCGTAGTTTTGAGGATGTTCTGCTGTGCTCTGGTGACCTGGCTGGCTCACCATCATAGAATCCTACATGAATTCCATTGTGTGTCAGACGCTCTTGAGGAAAATGTGACACTATCCGTAAAAACAAGCTGGAGCAGAGCTGCTCCCTGAAACAATTACCCAAAACATATATCAAACATAAATCAGACCATCCCAATATAATTTGCTTTTGCATTTCTATTGATGTTTACTCAAACAAAGGGCTGAGAATGTGTTTCTCTTTCACTTTTCTCCTTCCTGCTTTTCTTTTTTCTTTCTGAAGAAGCCAGAACAACAGACTCTTTAACTTCTTGTCCCATCTCGTTCATTTTTGTCCTTTCCTTTGTCCGTCGCAGATTCCTCCTTCAGACGAACAAAAGCTGCTCTCCACATCATCTAGTTCTGACCTGCACTTGTGGGAGAGTGAGACTTCCATGCAGGATTGGAGAGAGAGAAAGGAAATCAGGGGGGAGGGTCTGGTTTGTTCCTACCCTAAGTGGAGTCAAGAGTCAGGGTATGGGTGAGGGGTCAAGAGGAAGTCCTTTCTGTCCACAGAAAACTATTTATCATTCTTATCTAATGGAGTAGCCATCTGTCAATCAGGAAGAGAGGAGAGGGGTCAACAGGTATCACTGGTGCCTGATGCTGCGCGCGCTGTCCCCTGAGGGGCCAAACCTTCCAGAAATATGGCTTAGGGGAACAGATCAGGTCGTGGGATTGTTTATGGTGCTTCTTCAACCCCTGACCCAGACAAGTACTGAGTGTTTAATCAAGCTTCTCCAACCTGAGCCTGCCCTGCTGCTCTGAAAATGAGGTGTGAATTACACCTGCACACATTCTTAAGAGTTTATCCACAAATATTCTGGGTAGTTTGTGGACCAAGTCAAGTACCTGTCCATACACTGAATATGGCATCACAATCAGCTTATAAACTATGATTCTGACATTACTGTTTAACATATTTATTTATCTATAAATCAAACACAAGGTGAAAGGCTTGCTAAAAGCTGTAGATTTGAATTGAGCAGATATCCATTCAAAACATTTTTACATGGATGAAACTAAAAAAAAAAATAAAAAAAATCTTTGAATGAAATTGTGTAAATTTGTACATTTTTTTGTGATTTTTTTTCACTCAGTCCTTTGTTATTGTCAAAGATCACAGATTTAAACAATTTATGATCAAACATTGTTTGTTTGCATTTTCAAACATATCAATTTAAAATATCGGAGAACATAAAAATAGAAAGATAAACATGTTTTCAGTTACACTATACATAATTCAGCACATTTGTCCTTTTATAAGCACGAAAACAGAAAATATTGTATTTTATTATTAAATACAAAATTTATGCTGGTTGACAAAGGCAAGAGTGTGGCAAACGGCAAAAAGCAATACACACACAAGAATAATATAAACTCCAAAATACAACACAAAAAAAGAAATTCAACAGAAAAACGCTGCAAACAAAAACTGCTGCAACCACAGGAAAAGCAAAAGGGAAAATGCCACAAACAGCAAAAACAACACCAAGTACGAAACGCTGCATATTCGCTCCACAAAACAGAAGTCCTACAGACCACTGGGGGAAGTCTGGAGTAGGTAATATTATCTACGTACACTGAAAAACCAATGCGTAAGATTTACTTTAAAAAAAAAAATCCTTGTAATAATTTGCACAAACATTTTTAAAGTAAATTTAAGTACCGTGAATTCAAGTATACCTTACTCATCTGTGTCTAGTAACTTGTACTAAGCACAAAGCTAAAGATTTTGAATAAATTAGGTAAATCTTACATAGTTCATCTAAATCTTGTTACATGGACTTAATCAGAATAATTAAAACTGACTAATTTTTTTTCATAACAAAAGATTGATTACATAAAATATTTTAAAAATCTTATCTTTTTGTAGCTTAAAATTACTTATCTGTATTTAAGTGTTTCACTTTTTAAAGATTAGTAAATCTTACTGAATTTCTTTTGATAAATACTACCAGATAATACATTTATGATAAATCACTTTCCAAATACATTCCCCACACAGCTCCTTCAGACTAGCCAGCAGCAATTAGCAAACACCTGGTGGAACTGCACATCTGCTGAGCTCATTTTAGAAGTAATACACTGCACTACTTCTCAGTGCGGCATTGGTAAAAACATTGTTATTGGTATAAACACTGTTAATAGAGGAGTGATGATTTCCTTAAGGTGGAATTTCCAAAGAGCAGGAGTTTTTAAAGAGATAGAGGCCCAGTTTCAAGGTGTTAAATTATGAAGTCAAATTTCTTATGTCATATTTGATAAATACAGCATTTTTGTAACAACTAAAGGTAACATAGTTACTTGATGTGCAATAAGCACATCAAGTATGGCACTTTGTGCCTGGAAAATACATAACACACCCCTGCTTAAAATGAACAGGATTGTGGTCTCTTGACAATGTTTTTTGCAAATGAACTATAAATTCTCCATACGTTTTAACTTGAAAACAGTGCATCTGCCAGATTAAAAATGACACCATTAAACTTTGACGCATTAAAACATTACATGGCCATCGTACAGTACAAACTCTGTAAAACTGTTATTACAGTTGAATGTTTGATATTATGAAAGCAACTTTAATTTTAATCTTTGGGGACATATTTATCCCATCCACGTCCAAGAAAACTTTTCGAAAGACTTCAGAAGTGTAGTGCAGTGGTGAAGGATATGCGAGACTGAGGGCATAAATCAGTCCCAACAGCAGTGCACATGCTTTGGCTGTATTACCACACCCTGAAGCATAGGCACCGATTCCGTGGGTGCTTCTGGGTCAGACCACTCACGGAGATATCTGAGTACCCACATGTGCCAGGCAACCAACACTTGCCACTGATTCGCTGATGACCACAGCAACGAGTCATGAAAGGAAGCACTATTGATAGGACAGCACCTATTACCTGCAATACCGAGTGACGTGCACCTGCAGCCATTACGACGAGTCATATCCACAAACCCAGATGCGGAATGAGCATGAATCCATCACAAAAATGTTCGTTGCTCCCTTATTTCTTATCTGATTTCAATCAAATATAGCTTAAATTAACACTGAGAAAATTGCCAATGTTTTGATAAATTATGTATTCTGATTCTGATATTTCCTATAAATCTATAAGCAGTTTAATCAGTTCTTTCAAGTTGCAAGAGAGGAGTAAACAAATGTATTTTTTATATTGGACAATTAATTTAGTTTTACATAACTTCTGCTGTAGGAGAGATAGTTTAATACTTTGAAATTTTTTATCCTAGTTGATGGTGTTCTATGAACGAACAAGGCAATTATTATTCCAGTTTTTTTTTTTAATTGAACTTAAAGAAACTACAGTGGTTGCAGTGCGCCAAAACAAAGAGAAAATAATGCCAAAAAACAATTGATAAACAACTCAAGACCACTCCTATTCTTTTTTCTCACTCTTCTGTGGTGGCTTTTTCCACACGCACACCTGTTGCCGTGGCAACATGGCTCAGCTGACAGAGCAGAGATTTCGTTCAAGTGTATCAGGATTCAATCTCAAAAAACACGCAAACATTTCCCACACAAAGAACAGAACATTTAGTCCATTACAGTGTTGTGTTTTCAGGCTTGATGTTAATTTTGCGATTATTTATAAGTGGTCGACTGAACACAGCGGTGGTTGATCAGCTAATTTAAACACGTGCTCTACTGATGATCTGTCAGAGAGCGAGGTTGCGGGTCACCTTATTTTTTGTTAACATAACCAAAACACACTGAATTGCGCAGCAGAGTTACATGTTACGGTTGTCAAAGTAAAGCTAGAATGACTGACGTACTTCCTCATTATTTATTTATTTTTAACTTTTTTTATTGACCTGTGAAAGGATACCATTGGACCTTGTCATCTACAATGAACAAAAATATAAATGCAACACTTTTGTTTTTGCTCCCATTTTTCATGAGGTGAACTCAAAGATCTAAAACATTTTCTATAAACACAAAATAACCATCTCTCTCAAATATTGTTCACAAATCAGTCTAAATCTGTGATAGTGAGCACTTCTCCTTTGTAGAGATAATCCATCCCACCTCGCAGGTGTAGCATATCAAGATGCTGATTAGACAGCATGATTATTGCACAGGTGTGCCTTAGGCTGGCCACAATAAAAGGCCACTCTGAAATGTGCTGTTTTGCTTTATTGAGGTGGTCTGAAAACCAGTCAGTGTCTGGTGTGACCACCATTTGCTTCACACAGTGCAACACATCTCCTTGGCATTGAGTTGATCAGGTTGTTGATTGTGGAATGTTGGTCCGCTCCTCTTCAATGGCTGGGCAAAGTTGATTGATATTGGCAGGAACTGGAACACGCTGTCGTATATGTTGATCCAGAGCATCCCAGACATGGTCTACAGGTGACATGGCTGGTGAGAATGCAGGCCATGCAAGAACTGGGATGTTTTCAGCTTCCAGGAATTGTGTACAGATCCTTGCAACATGGTGCCGTGTATTATCATGCTGCAACATGAGGTGATGGTCGTGGATGAATGGCACAACAATGGGCCTCAGGACCTCATCACGGTATCTCTGTGTGTTCAAAATGCCATCGATAAAAATGCACCTGTGTTCAATGTACATGACATATGTCTGCCCATACCATGACCCTGCCGCCACCATGGGCCACTTGATATACAACGTTGACATCAGCAAACCGTTCACCCACACAACGCCACACACACTGTCTGCCCTGAACAGTGAAAACTGGGATTCAGCTGTGAAGAGCACACTTCTCCAATGTGCCAGACGCCATCGAATGTGAGCATTTGCTCATTCAAGGCAGTTACAACGACAAACTAGAGTCAGGTCGAGACCCCAGTGAGGACGACGGGCATGCAGATGAGCTTCCCTGAGACGGTTTCTGACAGTTTGTGCAGAAATTCTTTGGTTGTGCAAATCGATTGTTTCAGCAGCTGTTTGGGTGGCTGGTCTCAGATGATCTTGGAATTGAACATGTTGGATGTGGAGGTCCTGGGCTGGTGTGGTTTCACCTGGTCTGCAGTTGGGAGGCTTGTTGGATGTACTGCCAAATGAGGAATGAACATTCAGTTCATGGGCAACAGCTCTGGTCGGCATCCCTGCAGTCAGCATGCCACTTGCATGGTCCCTCAAAACCTGGGACATCAGTGGCAATGTGCCACAGATGATAAAACCGCACATTTCAGAGTGGTCTTTTATTGTGGCCAGCCGAAGGCACACCCGTGAAATAATCATGCTGTCTCATCAGCATCTTGATATACCACACCTGTGAGGTGGGATGGATTATAAGGAGAAATGCTCACTATCACAGATTTGGACTGAGTTGTGAACATTTGAAAAAAATAGGTATTTTGTGTAAATAGAAAATATTTTAGATCTTTGAGTTCAGCTCGTGAAAAATGGGAGCAAAAACAAAAGTGTTGCATTTATATTTTTGTTCAGTGTAGTTGTTGTGATGCTAACAATTAATAGCAAAACGTTGCCGTCTTTTTCAGATTCTTTTCCTGATTGTGTTAATTTTGCAACTACTGATATTCCTGACTCAATGAATAGCAAGGGTGCATGTGTGACACACAGCAGTCACATGATGCCCTATCCATATATCAGTGGTGAGCATCCACCATCAGAAACATAAACTGGCGCCACTGTCCTTAAGACATCTCATTTCCATCAAGTAGAGTAGATACATCCACAGGCTCTTCTCCATCTTCTCCATCACCATGGACCACCAAAATTATCAAGATCAGATGACTAACATCACTACAGTTGTTCTGCTGCATAAAATTAACAAACATATAATTTAGAATTAATTTTAATATGCAAATATTTTAATATGCAAAATCACATTGTTTAAAGTCCCAAAACCCCTGGAAACACCACTGACAACCCTAACCCCTCCATAAAAACATGCCATCATAAAGGGATTGTTTTACAAGCTTCCCGCATCTCCAGGAGTGATAACCAAAAAATGGCAGTGAAGCGCAACTTCTCCACTTTCAGAATATACTAAGTTTTACAGATAGCTTAAACTATGCTATCTGAATATAATGTGTATTGTGTATTATGTAAATTCTGGTGGCCTTGTGATTTTAATGTTTGTTTGTTTTTGTAAAAATGAAAAAGAACAATTTTAAAAATTGCTTACCCCCAAAAGTTTGTTTTATCAGTGTAAATATGGTGCTTTCCTATAATATTGCTAAACATCATGTCTTTGAAAAAGACATGAAGTATAACACACCTTTTCTTTCTTCTACCATCTTTTGCTTCTATTTCCTGTAGTTACAGCATTTTTTGTTTGCAGCGTTTTTCTGTTGCACTTGTTTTTTTGTGTGTGTGTGTTTTGTTTGTGAACTTCAGAGCTTGCATCATTCATGTATTTCCAGCGTTTTTTGGTTTTCTTTTGCAGTTTCTTATCATTACCATTATTAATAAGATTATTATTAATAAGATTATTATTATTATTATTATTATTATTATTATTATTATTAGTGTTATTTATAGTGTTATATCCTCATTTGTAAGTTGCTTTGGATAAAACTGTCTGCCAAAATGCATAAACATTGTTTTTGAAATTGTAGCACATTTGAAAAGCTGAAATTATAGCCTAACCACATAAATGTGTATTTTATTACAGAAATGATGTAAATCTATGCACAATGAAGCATTCAGTCCAATTTCTTCTCTTTGTAAAGCATGTTAGAATTTTCTGCTTTCTTTCTTTTCTCCAGAGCACATCATGGTCTTCCACTGGGGACACTAATTTCTAGCCTGTTAGCTTCTGTGGTTATACTGGTGATGGCAAGAAAAGCGAAAGTTCATCCATCCATCCATCCATCCATCCATCCATCCATCCATCTCAGCACTAATCAACAACAGCCATTTCAATCCTTCACATATCAAATCATACAAATGATTACTGGTATTCAGGCAGCGAGGGGCAGCACAGTGCAGCAATCAACCCGCTGCTCGCTTCCCGGGGATCTCACTGCAGAATCACTGTGTTTTTCTTTTCTTAACTAATCGTTTAATAATATATGACTGTGATTGACAGCCTGTAAACGGAATTATGTGTTTCTGTGGGAATAGACATCTTGAATCTGCACATCACGAACTCAAAGCCGGGCATATGCTGATCTGCACAGATCAGCCAAGCTTCAAAATATTCATTCTGTTTTTTTGTTTTTTTTTAATTCTATCTTCCCTCAATCACTCTAAGCTCCTGCAGGTATAATTTAATTTCCACTGTGGCGTAAATACAGCAGGCTGGCATGAGATGAAAAAGGATTCACACAGAATTTATATAAAAAAAGCACTGGTGATTTAAAGCATTTGTTCCCTGAGCTGTGGTCACTGGTGCTGTCATTAGACACAGATATGATTTATTTAGTGATAGAACCACAAGCGGAGAAGAAACCATTTTATGTCTGCCAACATACCTACAAGTCTTTAACGCTCATCGTCAACATTTTACCAAGAAAATCTACATATACCTTTGCCGAATACATTCTTTATTTTTAAATCACTTTTAAGCATATCCTCAAAAATTAATGAAGAAAAAATTCTGGGTATCACCTGACAACTTGTTCACAATAAGAAAACAACTCCAATTTTCAATAATGTTTTACAATTTTTACAAAATTATTTTAGGAATGTTCTTGGATGGTAAAAATAGCCACTCACTTTACCTGTTTTAGTGACATTTTAATTTTTTTGCCAAAGTCCTATGACGTAGAAAAGGTCTCCATGTCACTGCACAAAACCATCAGTCTGCCATTCATTACGAGTATCCACAGGCCTTTCAAAACACTGGCTGCCACTCTAGAGCTAATTTAGTCTCAACACAGGGAAAACATTACCAAAACCTTCATCATACCTTCATCATAAGAGCTGCATGTCAAATGCTTCATATGTGTGATTGCAAAAATTACATTTTTTCATCCAGAAGTATTTTAAGGTTTACTTTCTGGGATAAAATGGTTCATATAAGTCAACTGAAATTTATGCTCCTACATTTTGAATCTAGTGGCAGGAAACAGAAAACATACAGTGTCTACATGACATTATTTTTTAAAATTATTTATTAGCTATTATTCCTGAGAAGGTATCAAATCAAAGCACCATCAAGTCATACAAAAGCACAATGATCTCTAATCTGGTCAGCATTGTAACCTAATTCCAAAGTCATCAAGAACGAAACCTGAAACTAACTTATATCTGCTTCAGATTAAAGTACAAAAAACACAAAAACAGGAAAACAAGACAAATTCCTGTTTACAGAGTTACAGGGGATACAAATGAAATACATTTCTTTTAATCTGACTATGCTATGTTCATTAGCTGTACAGTATTACTTTTTATGTCATACATTTGCCCTTATTCTACAGTCCTTTGTCCCTAGTTTTCTGATTTTATATTTCTTACCGTAGTTTGAAGATGAATGCTTCTACTTACCTGTAACTTGCTGCTGGTACACCTCAATTTCAGTTTCCCCAATAAAGGATTTATTCTATTTATTTAGGATTTATTCTATTTATTTAGGATTTATTCTATTCTATTCTATTCTATTCTATCACTATCATTTGTTCTGTAGCATGACAAAAACATAAAATATATTTTGGTTAATTACCTCAGCATTAGAAGAAATCATTGAAATTGTAAACAGATGCATTAATTTAGGTACTTTTAAGAACTAGCTTTTTAATATACAAATGCTCAGGACTGAAATCTCAGTTTTGGTTAAGAACACTAAAATTCAGATGGAATTAAAACAAGAACACTGACCTTTACATATACAGGGGATTTTAAAGGAAGAACCACAATGCTGGGACTGTTAGACCTCAGCACAGCATTTGACTCTGTTGACCATGACATACTGAAGTGACTGGAGAGCTGGGTCTGACTATCTAGTCCAGTGTTGGACTGGTTCCAGTTGTACCTAAAGATTATGGACTTCTTTGGGTCAATAGGTGACTTCTCATTGGAGCGGACAGAAGTCACATGTGGGGTACCCCAAGATTTAATCCTGGAGCGCTGCTGCTCGTGTTCTCAAAAATCAGGAAGACAGAGCACATCACCCCAGTTCTAAAGTCCTTCCACTGGCTCCCTGTAGCTCAGAGAATAGACTTTAAAATATTTCTGTTAGTGTATAAATCACTGAACGGCTCAGCACCACAATACATTAAAGACCTTTTGTCATTATATCAACCTTCCAGACCACTCAGGTTTTCTGGTTCTGGTCTGCTCTGCATCCCCAGAACCAGAACCAAACATGGAGAAGCATCATTCAGCTTCACAAATCTGGATCAAACTTCCAGAAAACTGCAAAACAGCTGAAACACTGAGTTCCTTTAAATCAAGGCTAAAACACCACCTGTTTAGAGCTGCCCTTGATTAATAATAACTGGAACATTGATTAATAAATTTGATTATTATTGGTATTGATGACTCTGATGATGGCATTTGATAAAATGTAATGTTGTTTCATAATTGGTGACTGTGTTATGTTTTTATGGTATAAAGCACTTTGAACTGCCCTGTTGCTGAAATATACTATACTAATAAACTTGACTTTATCTGCAGATATTTGCTCTCATACAAATACAGCAGTATGCAACCGGTGCACCCCTAACTGTCAGGTGGCCCTTCTCGTTAGCTCTACAACTTCTTCTGGTTCTGACATCATTTAACACAGCTTGAAAGAAAGAGCTTTTGGTCCCCTGGATTAGCTTTAGGTGGCTCTAGTGGTGTCAATTGGGCACTTTATTTGATCACTTTGAGCCTGAGTTATTTTCTTCCGTGGTTGAAACTGTTAAGTAATTCAAACCAACCATTTGTTCCTTTGACAACATTCTTTAATACTTGCTGAAAGATTTGTTTGACACTGGGGATGAGTTTACTGTCTATTAATAATAGTAATCTTTAGCCTCAGTATAATACAGCTGATTTTAAGCATGCTGTGGTGGATCATATTCTTCAGGAGCAATATCTTTTATCTGATTTTAAACCATTTCAGAACTGCCTTTTATTTTAAAGTTGATGGAGAAAATAGTCTTTCTTCTACTTCTGGCATTTATCCATCATTATGGTATTACTGAGGCTTTTCAGTCTTATTTTGAAGCTTAATGCTGAGACAGCACTTTTAAAAGCTTTAAATTATATTTTGTCTTATATTGACTCTGGAAATTTTGTCATTTTACTACTTTTAGATCTCAGGGCAGCTTTTGATACAGAAGGTCACAGTCTCCATGTTTCCCATTTAAAGCATATTGTTTGGATTAAAGATTCTGCAATGCAATTGTTTAAATGTTATTTAAGGGGCAGAACTTTTACAGTCAGACTGGATGAAGCATCATCTCTGTTCTGGTGTCCCTCAGGGAGCAGTTCTTGGACATGCCCTTTCTGAGACAAAAAGGGATGAAGCATCATGTTTCATTGTGATGCGGATGACACTCAGTTTCTTTTGATAAATACTGCCAGATAATACACTTATGACAAGTCACTTCCCAAATACATTAAAACTTATTTTTTACACTTAAATTAACAAAAATTCTGCATATGAAATAAACGATGCCAGTGTTATGTTGAAATAGCTTTTTCACTCTTTAGAAGGTCTTAAAGCATGGATGGCACTAAATCCATCCATCCATCTTCTATACCCACTTACCCCTGCAGGGCTGTGAGAAGGCCAGTGCCCATCTCCAGCAGTGATTGGGCAAGAAGCAGGGTACACCCTGGAAAGGATGTCAGTCCATCACAGCACTACCCACACACACAGGACAAACAATTACACACAGGACAAACAACTACACACACACACACACACACACACACACACACACACACACACACACACCTAAGGACTGACACTAAATCTAAAACTGAATGAAGACAGAATTCCTATACAGTACCTAAGATTTTGGTCCATTTTTATGATTTCTTTTTTTGGCTCAGCTGCAAGAGATTGCAGAGGAAGGGTCATTTTTTTGTGACCTTAAAAAGGTCATCCATGCCATCATTTTATCCTGCCTTGACTATTTCATTGGTCTTTATGCTGTCATGGTTGAGTCACAGATCAATCAGTTGCCATTGGTTCAAAATGCTGCAGCTCAGCTTTTAACATACTGGTTTCTTTGCACTGTCTGCCTGTGTTTTTTAAAACTGATTTTAAAATTTTATTTTTCTTTTTAAATCTGTATGTTTCTTCATACTAGATCATTAAACTAGATCATTCAACTAGATCATTGGGGTCTGCTGAAAACTTATTTTGTGTTGTTCCAGGTTCCAGATTGATAAATGAAAGAGACCTGGTTTTTGAAGGAGCTGGTCTGAAATGTAGAATAAACTGTCCTTGCATATTAGGACATCTCCATTATACATTTTAAAACATTTTTAAAGACACACTTTCTTCTCTTGGATTTCAGACCAGACTGAACTGATGCTTTTTGTTATACAATTTTATTGTCTTATGATACATTGCACAACATTTGGTTAACTGTTGTAGTTGTTAAAGGTTTATAAGTAAATTTGACTTGACTTGACTCCTCCAAAATTCTTAAAATCATAAAAATATAATTGCTGATAAGTTCTAATTTTCCAATAGGGCCAAAAACACAATAAGGGAAAATATGTCTCTCTCAAGATCATTGATTAAAAGGCTAGTCACTTAACATAACCATTGGAAAACTAAGTTGCTGGTAAGAGAAACAAAAAGAACTACTACCAAACTTGGTAAATTCATACAATGGGAGAAAAGAAACTCAAATGAAATGGCTGAAAACATTTCTTCTCTCTGGGACCTTTTCCACCAAACCAGAGCTAAACTGGTGCTAGGGCTTGCTTAGCCCCAGTTGTTGTTTCCACTGCCATAAGTTCTTGCTCTGGGTTTAAAGGACTAATGCTAATCTAGCACCAGTTCGCTGCTGGGTAAAAGCTTTCAGTAGTGTTCTGGACTGACTGAAGTTGGTAAATCTCTTGTTTTATTTAAACAGGTAAAAAGACCGTTATAGTAATCTAGATGTGAGGCAATAAAAGCATAAGTAATAATCTCTATTCCAAGGTTTTAACACAATGACACATATTCCTTAAATGAAAGACAGTTTTTGATAATTTTTTTTTACAATGAATCTGCAGGGATAAACAAAGTCAAAATCCACAATGAGGTATCTGAAGCTTGACTGAAGTCTAGAGGCTAACACAGACAGGGGCTGCTTGATATCGGCTGACTTTCAGAACCAATGACCAGAGTTTCTGTGTTATCCCAGCTTAATTGGATATTGTTGTTATTAAGCCACTATTGTCTATCTGGAGAGCAGTCTACTAGGAATTTTAATCTGAAATATTCAGATTTAAATCGGTAGTTAAGATGGAAATCATCAACATAAAAATTAATTTAAAAAACAACTGAGTGATCAGTTCAAGGGGGAGAAAATATTACATAAATAAAAAGAGTGAAAGGACTGAACCCTATGGTACCCCATTCAACAATTTCTCAAAGTCAAATATGATCTAGTTAGCTTGTTCTTTACATTCTGCATGTTCTGTCAGTCAGATAAGAGTCTGAGAACTCACACAGATATGCTGACCAAATTGTAAAGCCTGCTAATCAATGTATTGTGATCATTAGTTACAAAAGCTCATCACAGATCCAATAAAACCAAAATAATACAGACTCCAGTCTGTCACCATCAGAAGCCCTTAATAAAGTTCTCTGTTGAGAGCTGTGTACAGAGCCAGAATGAAACTGCCGCCTTTTCTAGAAATTAGATTAGTTGCGCAGCTGCAACCTTCTCAAGTAGTCAGTCCAGTCATATATGGATGTTTGTAAATTGGCCTGTTGTTTTAATATTGTGTAGAATTAAGAATACTTTTTCAACATCATGCTTGAAAGAGTCATTAGAAGATGTGTGTTAGTGTGCACAGGCACAAAGGGGATATCAGGGGAGACCATGAATTGATGGTGTCTAAAAGCCTTTAAAGTGTTTCTATGTGAGGAAAAATACTGAATTTCAGGTTTTATCATGATTTGATCAGAGGTCACGGAGATCATTTCTGTTGACTTTGGGTTTTGAAAATTCCTGGAGGTGTTTGATTATTTGTCTGACTCTTTTACAGTTCTGAATTGATTCACTATTCCATGAACAAGCCATTTTGGATAGAAAACTATTTATAAAATATTATTTAATCTGAAAGTTCAGAGCATTTGCAAGCAAACTGACATGGCAAAATCAACATCACTGCAACCTCCCTGCAGCCAAAAATCTAAACAATCAAAAGTATTTTGTGCGACCTGCTGAGTAAAACTTTTGAATCCTAACTTTCGATGGTAGCTGATCTGAAAAAATGTTAAGGTAAAAAAAAAAAAGAAAGAAGCAGTAATGGTCACTTACATGCACACCTTTAAACACACATCTAAATACCAAGAGCCATTGAAAAAACAAGAGCTGAAGGGTGGCCTTTGGCATGGGTCCAGAAATATTCTGAATGAAATTAAAACAGTGATTGAATATAGTTCTTTTTTTTTTCTTTCAATGTTTGTTTTGGGCGCTACTGGCCTTTTTCCATTTTTTTCAGACAGTAAGTTGACTGGAAAGGAGCAGAGAAGGGAGGAGAAGACATGCGGCAAAGATTCCGAGGTCAGGAATCAAACTCGGGACAACCACGACAAGGACTATAGGCTCCGCATACTCTGCTCTATCCACTGTGCCACGTACCGCCCCTGACTGAATATAGTTCTGGAGCAATGGAATAGTTCACATGATCAGTGTGATCAATAAAAATCTCTTATTAAAATGCTAACACATACTGCAAAGGAGTACCAACAGGAGTAGGCAGACAATAAATTAATACAAAGCAAAAAGAAGCCAACATTCATCACTTAAGAGTCCAAGGAGAAGTTGGTCTCAGAGTCCACTTTAATGCAGGGGAAGCGGCGTTGAAAGCAATTGAAGAAAGGAATCCTGATGACTGAGCAGTCCAAGGATTAAGGCTGTTCTCTAAATGTCTGTTTGAATAAAGTATATTAATTTTTTCTGTCTAAAATCTATCAGTCCTTTTCAAGGAGTTAAAACTAATTTCAAGGAGTTAAAACTAATTTAATCTAAAATGAATGATTATGTTGCACCTAATAATTAGTAGGAATTAATAATTATATTCTTACTAATCACACTAATATATTTCAGTCATTATTTAAGTAGTGAAACAAGACAAACAAAAAACAGAGAACAGTCAAGAGAACAAAAATGCACAGTCTTCCTGTACCGTGCAAACTGGCAGCTCAGTTTCAGCAGCTCTCCCCTAACTCCTTAGTTGTTCTCGTTTTTTAAAATCTATTTTTATGTGTTTTTGTGTTTCTCTGTTCACTGCTGGGGGTTTTTTTCACAGTGGAGCTGACTTTTGTCTGGAGAGCTCTGTTTTTATAGTCTTTTTTCACTTCTTTTTTGTTTAGAGAAGGTGTGAGTGGCCATGTGTCCATTGTTTACACCAGGGATCAGCTGCTAGCTCTCAGCAGCTCCACTGTACTGCCTCCCACTGAGCAACCCAATATTCCCCACGAGCTGAGAAGGAAGAGATGTGGGAGACATGTGGGCACTGGACGTTGCAACCAGGGAAGAAGGTATAGACCCTTCATTCTGTCCATCATCATGGGAAACTTGACAAAGTGGATGAGCTGGCGACTCTAACATGCCATTAACAGAGCTACTGTGAGGCCAGCCTGATCTGCCTAACTGAGATGTGGCTAACCACGCTAACTCCAGATTCTCATATAAAACATGGACGGCTTTCATTTGCTCCATGCTGACAGAACAAAAGGAGAACAGCAAGAAGAGAGGACGGGGTCTGGCTGTGTTTGTGAACAATAGATGGTGTAACATTTAACCATGAAAGGACATTGAACTGCCAGCTGTTAGTATGAGGCATTTTTATATTCCAAGGGAGTTTTCACGTTATCGTGAAAACTGTGTATGTCCCGCCCTCTGTTAATGCTGCAGCAGCCTGCGATGTCCTCCACACTACTACCAGCAGACTCCAAACACAGCACCCACAGGCCCTCTTTCTGATCTCTGGGGACTTTAATAATGTCTCCCTGTCCTCCACTCTACCAACCTTCACCCAGTATGTTACCTGTCACACCAGAAATACCAATACACTGGATCTACTCTATGCCAACACCAAAGAGGCATACAGTTCATCACCTCTGCCTCCCCTCGGGGGGCTCTCATCACAACCTAGTTCACCTCCAGTCTGTGTATAAACCCTGGTACACAGACAACCAGCTGTGACATGCACAGTGAAGAAATTGACTGAAGAGACTGAAGAAGCTCTGAGGGACTGCTTCAGCACCACTGTGGGGGAAGAGCGCTGTGCTTCTCATGAGGACATCGAAAGCATCACTGACTGCATCATAGATTATATCAACTTCTGCGTTGACAACACTGTGCCCATTATGACTGTACGACTGCCAGCTCTTCTTCTTCTCAGGACTTCACACCTCTCAGCTCTCAGCCATCATCTACCCCTTTCACTTCAGAGGAAATCATCTCACAGACCCCCTCCCCCACCTCCATCTTGTCCCTTTCAACACTTCTGGGGAAAGTACCACAACTGCAGAAGACCTCTCGTGTGGTACCGGTACCAAAGACCAAACATCCAAAGGACCTCAAACATCTATGTCCTGTGGTGATGTCTTCATTGGATCTGCTGCAGTTCGCTTACCAGCCTGGCATCGAGGTGGATGATGCCATCATCTACCTCCTGCATCGAGCTCTGACCCACCTGGAGAAACCTGCAAGCTCTGTGAGGATCTTGTTCTTTGATTTCTCCAGTGCTTTCAACACCATTCAGCCAAGACTTCTTAGGAACAAGATGGAGCTGTTAGAAGTGGACCACCACATGTCCTACTGGATACTGGACTATCTCACTGGCCACCCACAGTATGTGAGTACACAGGGCTGTGTCTCCAACAGGCTGGTCTGCAGTATGGGGGCACCATTCCTCTTCACCCTTTACACTGCAGACTTCTCCATGAACTCACCATGCTGCCATTTGCAAAAGTTCTCTGATGACTCTGCCATAGTTGGTCTAATCACAGGTGAGGTCAACTCAGAGTACAGACAGTGGACTCGGGACTTTGTGGACCGGTGCCAGCAGAATCACTTCGTGATCAATGCTGCTAAAACCAAGGAGCTGGTGGTGGACTTTCACAAGTGCAGACCCACCTCACTGACACCAGTGAACATCCAGGGAGAAGACATTGAGATTGTGGACTCTTAAGTGCCTGGGTGTTCACCTGAACAATAAACTGGACAGGACTCACAACACCGATGAGCTTTACAGGAAGAGTCAGAGCAGACTCTAACTGCTGAGGAGGCTGAGGTCTTTTGGAGTATATCGGGTGCTCCTAAAGACATTGTTTGACTCTGTAGTGGCATCAGCCATCTTCTATGGTGTTTTCTGTTGTAGCAGCAGCTTATCTATAGCTGGGAGGAAGCGGTTAGATCAGCTCATCAGGAAGGCCAGCTCTGTGCTCGGATGCCCCCTCGACCCAGTGGAGGTAGTGGGAGACAGAAGGACTCTGGCTAAATTAACATCACTGATGGACAATGTCTCCCACCCCATGGATGAAGCTGTTGCTGAACTGGAGAGCTCCTTCAGTGACAGACTGCTGCATCCCAAATGCTCCAAGGAGCGTTATCATAGATCCTTCCTCCCAGCAGTTGTTAGACTTTATAACCATCACTGCTCCCAAAAAATTTTTAAAAAACTGTTTACATCAGTGCTGGCATTTGCACCATCATCTACTCTGTTCTTATTCATTTTAAAATAACATTTCCGCTGTTATTGAACATCTGTCTTTTTGCACTGATATACTGTATTGTAAATAGTCTGTATTTTTTAAAATGTTCAATACACATGCACATTATGTACATTCTTGGAAAAAGTGATCCGACTCAGTTGTATGGCTCTAGGATCATGAGAATGATATACCTGTATCTAATAACTGCACAGTATTTTCTGCTAGAGTCTTGTACAGTACATTATTATTATTATTATTATTATTGTTGTTGTTGTTGTTGTTGTTGTTGATCTTGTTTTTTAAAATTTGTTTATTACACTTTAAGAACTTTTTGTGTAAAACTTAATATCTGTTGCTGCCGTTACACCTGAGTTTCCCCTTTGTGGGACAATAAAGGCTGTTTCTATTCCATTCTCTTCCATTCCATCCATCCATTATCCAGCACACTTATCCTTGCAGTGTCATTCATGAAATGTAATTTCAACTTGGAGAGACTAACACAGAGAGAAAGAGACAAAGAGTTTTATTAACTTAAAGTTCTTTGATGCTCAGACCCCAACAGAAGATGAATACGCTGAGAATCACCATGAGCATGGATGAACAACATAGGGTGAGCATTTAGAGTTGCTTTTGCCCCGGGTCCCGGACCAGGTGGTGGAGCAGAGGTCAGAGAAAGGCAACCCGAAGGAGCCTGAGAGGGTGAGACGGGTTGGAGGTGGGACGAAGCTTGGCTGGCGAGTAGGTAGAACCATGGATCTTATATCCTTATATCCAGAATCTTGGATGCTAATTGGCAGCAGCATGGCATGGACCCAGTGATGGATAAAGCAGGTAAGAGAGTTTACCAGGTTGAATTTATGGCAAGCCTTCATGAGTTAAAGTGAAGTTCAAAAAAAGACCAGAAATGACTGTTCAGATTATCTGCAGCTGAATAAAGATTTAACTTTATGAAATGTAATTTCAGATCATTTCAGTTCATTTATATAGTGCCAATTCACAACAAATGTGATGTCAAAACACTTTACTAAAAAAGTTAATTCAATCCAATGCATACAGATTCCAATTCAATTCAATCCTAGTTTTAAACAATGCAGTTTAGTTCAGTTTATCATCAGTTTATTATTGGTGAAATGGTCATGTTTTTAATAAAAGCTGCTTTCTGAACAACAGTAAGATAAGAAAACAGAATAAAGATAATCAAGTTTTATATTTCTCCTGGAGCAGTACAACAAATAAGTTTCCCCTGAGGGTTATTAAAGTACATCGCAATCTGAATACATTTACATAAGAGTAAGAGACAAATACACTGTGTGCACCAATATGGCATGTTTACCATGTGATCATTTCTATGCATATTTTCTAACACCAAGTTCAATAAACTTGAATTTCTATTGGAGCTAAGCGTAACAGGTGATGGTTATATCTCTGAACTTTTTTATGATCCCCTTTTAATGCTACCCTCAGCAGCTGCCCATGTTGCTCATCTAAAAAACACCCACTTATCACTCCAATGTGCAGATTAGAAGGCAGCCTGTGATTAAGTGCCTTGCCCAAGGGAACACTGTCATGAGCAAGGGAGGGAAGCTAATTAAAGACACAACTCCTCTGATTGTAAGATGACTACTTTTAGTCGTAGTCATGAGCACCATTTAATTTGCTTTTGGAATTAATAAATAATTTTTTAAATTGAATTAAATTGAACGCCCTGCATTCAAAAGGAAGATAATGGACTGAATTAGTTCAAGTTATAGATGACCTTCCTTGCCTGCCCTTTCTTTTATTCTTTAGGTTATGTCCTCAAATTTCCAATAAAGTGAATCCCATCTGCTTTATCATTTAGTCGAAAAAATTTAAAGAGAATGAAAGAACGTTCTTTGTCTCAATCAGAAAATCATATTTGACTTCATAACAAGGACCAAACTGGAAGTTACATAACTGACTTTGAATCTGTCTATAAGACTGGACCTTATTGGTTTGTCATATAAAATGAATTGGAATAACGTGTTGTGATTTGGCGCTAAATAACTAAAGTGATTAGCGGAGACAGAGGGAATTGTGCAGGAAGACAATGGCCAGGCTTGAAGGAAAGTGGTATTTTGTAACTTCTTGCATCTCTTTACGTTCAAATGAATGCATGTTGATACAAGCAGATATTTTTCTGTGCACTGAAAAAAGTATTTTTAGAACTTCCTGTAAACCTTTAGATTGAAGTCTTCCTTATTACCTTTTCAGGAACAAATAGCATTCACAAAACTCCTGCAAGTAATAATTTTTTTGCACAAGTTATCCCAATATAATGGTCAATACACCCAAAGAGTATAGTTAAGCCCAAAAAAGTTCATACCCCTGGCACATTTGGGTTTAAATTAAACTTTTATCTCTAGCAACATGTTTCTTCTGACTGGAAGCAATGTTAATATTTTGGAGTTGCCCTGCCAGAGTCCTAACTTAAATCAGATCGAGAGTCTGTGGAGGTTAAGAATAGGGTGACGGTAAGGAGGTTCAGACTTTTAGGCTCATTATTGAGGAGAAATTGTCAGAATGCCAGTGGAAACATGTACAAAGCTGGTCAGCAGTTATACAAAGGGTTTGATTACTGCAATTCCAGAATCTGGTTTTAATGGTTAGGGCAAATATTTTTCAAGATCCTTTTTTTCTTAATGTAATAAAACCAGATAATTTGTTTTTTGAAATTAATTATTCTTTTACATTATTGTACTGTCTTTTGCCAGCATTCCAGTCAGTATTACTGTCAGAAACAAACTGTTGTTGAATGTAAATAGCTTTGAATCTAAATCTACCATGGGTATGAATAATTCTAGGCATAACTGTGAATAAGTGGCGAGTGAATTCTAAATGACTTTTCTTTTCTTAACTAAATGATTGATTAAGATTTTATAATACAAATTTTTTTTAACCCTGTAACATGCCATTGATAGTTGTCTTCTGTTTCTTCTTATATTTCATATTTAATTTCCAGGTTTTCCTGATAAAAAGCTTCAGAGTTTCTTGTGTTTCTGACCTCTTAGTAAAAATAAGACAACAGTGTGGTCTATAACGTTTAAATAGGAGATTTTGTATTTATTAAGCAGATAACGTCAAGAAAAAAATGCTGTTGAAAGATCCCACTTATGATTTTATACATGAAAAAATACTGAGAGCGTTTTTAGTTTATGTTTTATGTTTAAACTTCAGACGAACGTAGTTCACAGAATTAAATTCACATAATTTACATCCCAGTACAGCATAAACTCTGCAAGCTAAATGTACAGGTCACTTTATTTTCAGTTAAACTAAGGCATCGGGAGCCACAAATAAATGCATTGTATAACAGATTACAAGTTACCTAATCACTGATCCTGTTAAACAGCCACAATTGTCAGTGTTATCAATGCTTCCACCTGGATGTCAACAATGCCATCAGTTCTGTTGTCAGATGAAGACAGCAGCGCCTTAAGACTCCTAAGTGAACAGAAATATAAAACGATCAAGAAGAACTCAGCCTGTATTGGAACAACCTGAACACAGTCTGCAAAACTGTTTAGCTAATGAGTAGTAGATTTGTATGAAGGTAAGTCTTTATAGAAAAGGGTACAGTAGCTTTCTAATTTAGCAACCAGCATGATTGGTTAGACTTCAGTCACCCTGAGAGATAGAGACAAAGAGTGGTTTAATTTCCTCATCGAAGTCCAGAGCTGCATGAGAAGCAGTTCTGAGAGCTATTATCCTCCCTTCTCTCATCAAATTGGAAGCAGGTCTGATTTGGCCTTAATCGAGCTAATCTTCCCTGCTGCTCCTTCACAAAACTGGCTGCAGCTCAAATCATTTCCCTCCTGACGAGGAGTATAGGTCATTCTCCTTTAGCACCGGGATTCTTATTAAGAGCCATGTCTCATTTTCCTACTGTCTCACTGAGAGGTTCTTGCGAGGAGGAGGAGGCGGAGGAAGGGGACTGGGCGTCAGCGCCATGATTGCTGTTACCAAGACAACGGTGCAGCGGGTGCTCCCTGGATCATAGCTGGGTGGGGTGGTGGAGAGCAGACGGAGAAGTGAAATTGCATTCCATTAGTGCTAATACAGATACATTAAGAGTCTGTCTGAGGCATGGCCGGTAACGATTATGGTCACTAATTTATCCAATCAGCTCATGAGCAGACATTTCATAAAGTCATAACGACCTTGTCGCTTCTCCTTGCCAGCTATTACCATGTGATTGACAGCAGCCAACACTTTGCTTTAAACTAAGTGAGGAGGAAAAGGAAAGGTCAACAGAAGACACATCACTGTCACTCCAAAAGCGCTTCAGCTACATACTGTCAATTCCTTAACATTAGTCATGGTTTTACTGGTGTTTCAGCTCATCACACACTGTAATCTTATGTACCTGTTGTCTGTTAACATCAGTTTTCATTTTAGGCCAAATAAATATAATTAGAGTGAATAAAACCATTGTAATTGAATGGTTCCCTTTGATATAGAATCAAAGTTCCTCTAGTCAACTGAAGGATCATTTTTATTTTCAAGGCTTTTATTTTAAATCTTTCATACCATATGATCAATTATGGAAAATCCTTAATAAAAGGTTGGGCCCTTAATACTGTAGAGAATCACTTGTAAAACAAATAAGAAACAATAGTTACTATTAAAAGAATAATGAAGTTCATAGCTGTGTTCTGTCACAAAATGCTCCATCCATAAAACCTGTTAAAATCCCAAAACTGGTCACTGAAGAAATGTATTGGCTAAGATACATGAGTCATAATCTAACATGGCAATCAATGTGTATTTTTCTTATGGGGTGCTTAGTTGAGTTTGAGGTTACCGACCAATTCAATAAATTAGTAATAAAGCTCCCAGAATAAATGGCCTTTTCTATAATATTCTAAGTGAAACTCATTGTATAGATAAATTACACAGATGGATGTATTAAAACCTTTATTTCTGTTAATTATGATGATTTTCCACTAACAGCTAAAAAATCGTAAAATTTAAAATTTCAATGTTACATCAGACTAATAAAAAATATTTTTAAAAACAGAAATGTGGGCTTAATGAATAGTATGTTTTATACCTACCTAAAGGTTGTTATTTTCAAAAGGTACTTCTAATCTGAGAAACAAGACTCATTGGGACATATTCTAATTTATTGAATATGACTGTATTTACTTGTCTAGGACCATTGACAGGAATATATAGATCTCATGTGAAAACAGATGCACTGCATCAAAAGTAGCCTCAGGCTAATTTGTTTTTATCTTTTGAATCTATCAGCAGTCCTAAAGGCAGATGAAGATGTTTTAAACGTAAATCCAAAATTAATTTATCAGTCATGGATATTAGGTTAAAAACATCACTAAATTCAGTTAATGCTAAAGAAACACTCACACATTGATGTATAATCTTTTTTTTCTAACCAAGGCAAAGGTTTAGACACCTTATCCACTAATTGCTAGCATTACCTCCTTTGATGAAGATAACTTAAGATGCTTTTTGTAGCCATCTACCAGCCTTTCACCTTAGTCTGAGTAAAGTTTACCCCACTCCTGATGTTAAGCGATAAGATGTACTAAATTTGTACTATGTACTAAATTTCAGCTCTCGAAGATTTACCAGTTTATCTATCTCATGTTAGGGGGCGCTGTGGAGTCGTTGGACATGCCCACTTTTTATACCGTTACGATGATGAAATTTCAGCTGGGCGACAATTTTGGGTGAAGTTTGGTGAGTTTTCATATATGTTTAGGCCTCTAAATTAGTGCCTCAGATGTGTCAAAAATCATAATTAGAAACGCTATGATTACAATAGGCCTTTGCAGCGCTTTCGCTGCTCAGGCCTAATAATAACAAACACTACAATTACAATAGGCCTTCCAAGCGCTTTCACTGCACGGGCCTACATGTTGCATTTTGCATCCTGATACCCATAATTATCCACCAGAGAAGCTAAATCACCTTGGATCTCACACCCAGCCATTCCAACCAGACAACAGGTTGGGGCCATAATAGAGCGGCTATGCCAAGATCAGGAGCTGCTGGCCTGGTTAAAATAATCACAAAGCCCCCCAGAAACTGGCACAGACTAGCAGGGCTGTGCTGCTCCAAAACCACCAGATGAAATTCAGAAATAGGATCATTCCTGGACAACTGAGTGCATTTATGACTTTTGGAGATATTTATTCTTGCCTAAGAAATCTTAAGAGCTACTTATAACAACCTTTCAGCACTCATTGCACTCATTGGATTCTGGAATACCTTGGCCCAGGGGGGAGCTCCACTTCACACATGCATGTGGAGGTCTGGCTGTTATGATCCTTTGTTCTTTGGACTTTTAGCTTCAGTTATTTTCTCTTTTGATCATTTCTTTACTGTTTGTTTTTCTTATATCTTGCCATTTTGGTTTATTCCTTGTCTCAGTTCAGCTAGTTTTATTTTTTTGTTGTTTGGGATTAGTTTCTTTAAATTAATGTTTCTTTCTGTTTATGGTTTCATAAGGTTCAGAGGATTGTTTCACAGAAGCATCAATTCAGATATCCAGGATAAGAGATAAAGCTAGCCTTTGCATAACGCGAACAGTTCATCCTGGTTGTATGTTTCACGAAGGCCAAAACAGGCTCAGGAGATGCAGCTATGTCAAGCCCGGTTTTAATAAATCAGGTAAATGGGCGTCCACAGCTTTCTTCAAGAGACCATGAAACCGATGACAGATTCACTAAAGCTACAATGGATAAATTGCATGCCCTTAAAGTCATACCAAATGAGCATAATTTTAATCGAGGATTATGTGGATTATGAGGACTTGAAGCACATCATTCTCAAGAAAGAAGACACTGCTGCTACAATAGAAAAGAATAGTGGATCGACTGAATGTGTAATTAGCCTAAAATATAAATATACTCTTAAATAAAAACATCATAATCATACCATTCGAGGATTTACCTGTCATTTGCTCAAATTAACAACTTTAAACGTAAAAATTAACAGTAGAAATCAATATTATAACATGTATGAATCTGAGAGTGGATTAATGTATGTAACTCTTTCTTCACATCTTATCAATATTTATACAGAACATGACTGGACCAAAAAGGACCTATAAGAACATTTTGCAGTATCTGAGAAGTATGTAGATAAAATGTTGATTACAGTGTATTAATGACTTGCACTAATGAGAAAGTGCCTGCTCAGATATTTCATTCACGTACTTGTTTTAGCTGTTAAAAATAAAAATAAAACAAAACAAAAAAAAAAAACAGATCACGTGTCTGGACCGAGCCAGGCCACTTTCCCTCGATGTTGCTCAAGATGCAGTCAGCATCACAGATCAACTGAAGCAAAAAGATGTGTTAAGGTCATTTAATGCACATAATTTAACAGCTGGTACCACAGGTTGTCGCTTTTGGCACGTATCACATTTATTTGGTTAACTTCTTGTTTGAGTTTTGAGGTTTTAATTTTGAAGGGACGACTTCCTGTTTAACTGTTAGTGCAATGGCAGCTTAATGGCAATCAAAAGATAAAATAAGTTGTAAAGGAGCTTATAAAATGTATCTTATTATTAGCAGCCCCTTCAAAATGCACAAAGTAATGTAAAGAAGTACATATTTTCAACATTCCATCACATAAACGGTGCATTTGTTTAATTATATTGTTATTTTAAGATGTAAATGTTATTTTAATTTAAGAGGGCTTATTGCCATTAAACCTAAAAATCCATCAGTAAAGTGCCATCCTTCATTCAGGAGGCGGGGAAGGTTATTGTTGTGGAAGCACTGTTAGGTGAAAATCACTAAGTCAGGTTTATTATTATATTGTGCACAATACAGAGAGCTTATAAGACAATCAGTGATGATTGTCTTATAAGCTCTGTCAAACAGAGTCAACACATTGGTTTTATACCAGAATAAGGAATCCAAAACATGGGACAGACAGTCTAGTTCCCATGCAGCTGCAGGAAAACAACATCCAACCTTGTGTGTGGAATCCAAACCGATTCATTTGGTGAGAAGTCATACGTACTTAGAATAAAGACATAGCACATTACCAGCGGATTAATATAATTATAATGTGTTACCTTGTAATAAAATTTCCCATCACGGTTATGCTACAACTTATATGGCCTGACTTGTCAAGTTAGTCAAGTCAAGTTTATTTGTATAGGACATTTTAGCAGCAAGGCAATTCAAAGTCCTGTACATCATTAAAACATAATGCAGTTAACGAGCAAGAAACATTAAATTTTGACAAATGCCATCATCAAAATCATCAAGCAAATACAAATCAAAAATATTGATCAATGTTTCATTTACAACTAATCAAAGGCAGCTCTAAATAGGTGGGCTTTTAGCCTTGATTTAAAATAACTATTTCAGCTGTTTTGGAGTTTTCTGGAAGTTTGTTCCAGATTAGAAGAGCAAAGAAGCTGAATGCTGCTCCTCCATGTTTGGTTCTGATTCTGGGGATGCAGAGTAGACTATAACCAGAATACCTGAGTGGTCGGGAAGGTTGATAAAACAGAATAGAATAGAATATACTTCATTGATCCCCAAGGGGAAATTGCTTATTAGTTGACAAGCTACTCCATTCAAGATGTTAAATATTAATAAGACAATAATAGGACAAATACAACCATAAGTGATAAAAATGTGTGTGTGTATATATATATATATATATATATATATATATATATATATATATATATATATATATATATATATATACATACATACATACATACACACACACACACACACACACACACACACACACACACACACACACACACACTCAAGTATGATGTTGTAATTTAAATATGACTGAATATTGTTGAATGAACTGGAGAATTATGGTGAGATCATTCCAGTTTCATGCAAGCTTATAATAAATTGAATAAATAAATAACTAACAGTTCTTTTCCACAGAGGTAAAAAGACTGAATAGATAAATGAACATATAATCTGCACATTTGAAATGAGTTCCCCCTTTCTCATGAGTGATTAAAGTAAAAACTATTGAAATACAGTGCATGTAACCAGTGTTGTGATAATTGAATGATGATTTGATGTTGATTTCAAGCATTTATTGATATGTAAGATGATTGTAAATCATATTAAGCATATTATGAGTGTAACAATGAATGTGATCAGTTAAAGATGATGAGGTTAAGTACAGTTCAGAACGACAGCATAGAAAAAGAGGAACAGGGAGTAGGCCTTAGGATCAAATTGGGGAAGTAACTCCGGATGACCGTTGAGAGTGAACACCTAAGTTGTGCAAGGGATCACGCAGCAAGGCACCCAAGAAGTCATGCGGCAAGGCACGTAGCACCTTGCCATACACGCCAATGGGATGAAAAGATATAAAAGCCCATGAAAAAGAGGAAGAGCTTGCTTATTCCCCACGGACAGAGTCGAGTCAACTTGGAGCGCAGAAAAAGGAACGAAGAGGACCGCACCCAGGAGCCACGGAGGACTCTGCACCGCTGGACCAGGGGAAAAGCCAACACCCTCAGCCGTGGTTCCAGATCGGGCTGCTGTTCTCGGACTTCTGCAAAAAGACACCCCAGCAACCTCTGACAGACTTGGTCGATGGACTGTGTGCAGCATGTGATGGAGGACTGCCTGCTGCTGATCAACAACACTGCATCTTTACACATCCATCGAGAGGAGGACATCGTCTAACAAAGGCACCCTTCAGCCAAGGACTTCAAAGAGTCATCCGTCATGAGGACTGTTCCATCCGGGGTATGAACTTGAGTTGCTCCCCCAAAAGCCTCTCCCTTTTAGATGTAAGGTGTCAGTGTTAGGGAAAGATAGTTGATTTATTTCATATATGAGTAATTATGATGATTCTGTTTGATTTTCTGCTGATGCCTAACCCTGCCAAAGCATACTAAAATAAAGAAGCATAGAAAATTCTAGAAAAGTTGTGGACATTCAAATTAATTGAGTCATTGAAGTTCTGTGATGAGTGTAAAATATACTATGGTACATGGTTCTAGTAATGTTGGGAGGTTTTTAATTGTTACCTTAGTGAAATATTAACAATATCCCTGGAACTCAGTCCGAGTTACTAAAAATTATCTAGTCTGTGACAAGTGCACGTTGTTTTAGAGGAAAAGCTACCATTAACAGATGTGGTTCATGAAGTTGAGCTGCTGTTAGGCTACTCGGTGGGTCACTTTGTGAACTGAAAAGGGGTGTGGCATCTGGATCTGGAGGTAGTGAGAGGCTAGACGTATTTTCCTCGACACCAGCTTAAAGAGATTATCTTAGAAACCTTGTTGCAGGGTGTTAGAGTAAGTGTACATAAGTTATTCTACTTTTACTATGTTTCTTAATGTTGATGTGATGATATATGATGTTGTTATGAAACATGTTCTGAGAACTGTTTGCAGGAAACAGCAGCTGTGGGAGGTAGTGCAAGCAGTACCAACCGGTGCACGTGTGGGATGTACGGATGCCTCATGAAAGAATGCAGAAGCGATACTGAGATAACGTGTATGAATTATATGTACAGAATGTGAGATAAGCAAGCTTCAACTGGTTGTAACCGGTTTTTGCCCTTCCCCTTAGCAGTTGAAGCTGTATGTAACTAGGGCGTTCCCAGATTCTAATAAAAAGCCTGGAGAGCGGAGACTGCCTCAGAGTGGGTTGGAGGATTGTAACTGAGCAGTCTCCGAGCACTCTCCTTGCAAGTAAAACAGCAATAATTCTCTGTGTCTTCTTTTGTGCAGGTTGCATGTAAAATGTTGGGGGTTTGAACCTAACACAGGGTAACACCCTACAGGTTTGAGGATTTTCCGGACCCGTTAGATGGAGAGCTGGTCATAGGTCAATCTCTATAGGTTGGGCAAGAAGAGGGATGGGTTGGCTTATGTGCAACAACTGTAATTTTATATATATATATATATATATATATATATATATATATATATATATATATATATATATATATATATATATATATATATATATAAAAAATGTCAATACAATGACAACCGTAATAGAACCACTTTGCAGGGTGATGACAAGGTTCCTGGCAAGTCCCACATGGTGCATTGCATAATGCTGGAGGTCATACATCCAACGCACTGCCGTTGAGACTTGGCCTATTCAAAAGTACTTCCTAGCTAAGTTGTGCACCTGCTGAGAGGTTAGCTGCAGGTATACCTAAAAGAAGTGTTCATGAGCTCTATCAGTTGTTGAAAAACGATCATCATCCTTTATTCTGCAGAGCAACGGTGGGTACAAATCAGTCTGAGTCCTTGTCTTCTGATGCTGTATCTGTGTCACTGTCAGATTTTGCAGTGCAGCCAGCAGAGGGGCAGAACTTAGTTCTTGTCATGGAGCTTTGGCTTCGACTACCTGACTGCCCAAGCCTAAAAGACAGAGAAAATAATTTAATTATTACATGTATTACTAAATTAAATCATACAATATGCCCCTTATGAAAAGAATCATTAGGATGATTATTAGGTTTATTATTAAGATCATTATTAGAATAATTTGGGTTAGATAGAGAAGGTGATGCTTTTTGACTTGAAAAAAACATTTGGCTCTTTATGGCCTTCCATTGGGATCAAATGAGATGAAATAGGATCACAAGCACTCCCTTAGGAGGTCAAGGGTTAAGATCTATCAGCTAAAAAGTAGCCACATAAGGCTGAAAAATATATATCTTTATTAAAACAATAAATAGTAGTAGTAGCTTCAGTTTGTCAAACATATAAAAAATAATGTAGCAAGGTAACAAAATGAAACATTTGAAAGTTAGTAGGAGGATGTACAAACTTTTTTAGTCCCACTCTTCCCCAAATCTTGAGTTCTTCTGTTTCCTTATTCTAAATAAAACAGTAATGTTTTCAATAAGACTTAAACAAAAATCAATTTACCTGCTGTTCTATAGAAATGCAATCAAAGTATCATTGACGTATTATTTTCTAGAAATAATTGTCCTGTTTTTCTGGTCAATATATACGATCGCACTATTATACATACACCTGCACCCTATTACATATATACACAAATCTATATCAAATTATAAAATTTTATAGGCTATAAATTGCCTACATAGCCTACAGCTAAATAAATACTAAATACAGGTAAAACACTTTATTTGGACTATGTTTCATAATCAAATTGGTCGAAATATACCTAATATTTGACTTACCTGCTGTTGACACCACGATCATGCAGTGGGTCGGTGGTTTGTCCGCTTGTTGGTCCAGTTGGTCAAAATACAAGTCCGGCAGGCTGTATCCATCATACACAAGTTTATTTTTATACCACTGCAAGTCCTCGGGTTGAAGCGCTAAATGCATATGGACAGTATACACTCATTGTATCGCTAAAATGAATGGCTCAGTTCAGAAGCAACAATAAAACCCTATAGAGAGAACTCCAACCGGAAGTTGTTTTGCTACACATCTAGAGCGTATGCGTGCAGATGGCCAATGTAAACAATAACAATGAACTTGTCTATTGCTTTGGGTATATTTCAAATATAATGGACACAAAGATGTAAAAAGGGGGGAAGGAAAGAAAGATGCAGAAAAGGTTTAAAGGGAAAGAAGGAGATAGATGTAGAGGATAGAAAAAAAGCATTTGACATAAAACAAGTGAAAACCCTTTAAGTGTGCCTCTGGACAAAACAAGTCAACACCCTTGAAGTCGGCCTCTAGACCTGCGAAAGGAGGAAAAAAATAAAACCGAGAATCCACAACAACAATCAACATATGCATATATAATGATAACAGTTATAACTTCAATGGAAAGTACACAGTACAAGGTAATACAAGATGTATTTTGTGGCAATTGAAGCCCAATTGAGAGTGTATCTGACGAACACCTGAATCTAAACACCTGTGTGTGTTGTTGAAATACGTGAGATCCAATATACCTCCCCACCCCCTTAATCAAAGGAACTAACAGTAAGATAATATTTCAATGCAGTTAATACGTAGGTATTCAGCTGCTTTGTTGTGTGTGAATCATGGGTGAAAATTAACAGGAGATTGTAAAAATCACAACAAGGGGAACTTCAGGTACCTCAGACCAGTGAGTCTCCATGGCGACGGGCACTGAGAAAGTTGGAGTTTCCTGAATGCAGAGTATTTGGTGAAGTATGTATGGGTGTGTGTTTTCTAAGATAAAACATGTTTTAGAATTAAGTACAATTTACTTATCCTTGATAATGAATAATTAGGAAGTTTTATTCTTTCCAGATTAATGTAGAATATAATCCTTTGAACAGTCATTGAGAATCTTTTTCTTAAAATTGATTAATTGATTGATTGATTAGTGTATTATGAGGATACAGAGAGGAACTGTGATTGTCTATTGCAGCGTTAAAGGGATATAAGATGCTGCAACCCCAGGGTGGGGACAAGTGTAAGAAATAAGGCCAGATTTGATAATTAGATAGCTTCAATTTAACTTTTAGGTTTCATGAATTTTGTTGGTATGAAATAAATAAACTTCTCATTTATTCTATACTGGAGATTCAAGTTTAACATAGGAAAAGTAAAGTTAGTTATCTAAATTTATTTGCAGGGATGAGACATAAGACTGTTAAATTTAAAAGGAACAGTTGTCTTGTCTGTGGGCCTTTTAGATAAGAACTAGTTTGCAGAATCCAGTCCATGATTAGACTTTAATAAGTCAAACTGCAAAATTAGTAATGCAAAGAAATATCTAAAACCAACAGAATCAGACCATAGTACTAGCAGTGAATGTACACAACTGTTCTGTCTTATGAACTTTGCTTTAATCTTTTTGGTTCTGTATCTAAGCAAGAAATAATATTCAGGGAAAACCTATGATGATGGAAAGTTGATCCAAAGCTGTGAGGACTATATAATTGACCAGTTAAAATTGTATGCAAGTCAATAGAAATATGATTTTTGATAACTATGGGGAATTGAATGTTACAAATATCAACAATGAATGATGTTGAACAAATGATATCAATAATTGGGAAGTAATGTGATGTACAAAGTTAGTCATTGTGATTTAAATGATGTTTTGATTGAAAATGTATAAAAATATATTAATCTGTTATAAGGGACAGGAGATGACTCAGGTGTGGTGAGTGAAAAGGGGAAATTGACCATGAGAGAGTGGAAAGGGGACTTTTCCAGTAAAGGACGGTGATTTTAATGGTTTGTGCAGAAAGTCATGCAGGTATCGAGTCCAAAAAGTATAAATTAGAAGCACCCAAACATTCAGTGGTTGTGCTTTGGGGACAGTCAGATCAGGAGAAGAGATCGTGAAGGATGAACTATTGGGGTTTTGAGAGTAGAACTGAGCCTCAACCAGACCAAAGAGCTGCACCCATGTCGAGGCCAATCCATGAGCCAAAGGTTGAGGCTTCAGAATTTGGATTTACTCTCAAGACTGCTGCTTCACCCTGGATTTTTTTTCTTTTTGTTGGATTCAAGAACTTTCATGGGCTCTGTGAAGAACAGATTCAAGGATTCTTTACATTTTCCACACAAAGAATAAATGGATCAACCCAGGACAAGGCATCTCAAGTGGTATGATCCCCTCTCTCTTTGTCTCCTTCAAATTTATTACATCCAAGAAGTTCATTCAGCTACAGTTATAGGGAAAAACAATTAAACATAATTTGAAGATTTTTGCAAGTTATCTACTTTTCCTAAGTTTCTGGACTTGAACTGTGCACTGTACCTACTAAGCTCTGCAAATTAAAGCAATCAAATTTCTACTGGAAGTTGTGGAAATTCAATTATTGAGATTGTCACTTTCAAGATTTCTTGCTGGTTGTAAAAGGTTTGTCTACTTGGGTTCTAAAGAATTCCTGAAGAGGTTTGTGAGGTTGTTCTGATAAAGAGGTTTAGATAAAAAAGCAAAATCCTTGAAGTCTACTTTTCCCAGACTTCTAAAACGAATTCAGCCGGATTTCAAGTACAAGTTGTAAAAACAGGAAGACGCTGCTGTTAACGGGCGTGGCTGAGGGTGCTGGCTGGCTGCAGCTGCTCAGTCGAGCAGGTACCTCAAAGGAAGCAGGGTTTGATGTTCGGAAAGAAGGCAGTTAGTAAGCTGAGCGACTTCTTCCTAAAAAAAACAACTTAAACAGACTTCCTGTTGCCCTGCTTGGGAAGGCAGGAATTCTGGACCCTTTGAACTGGTTCAGACTATTTTGCGTTAGTGAGGTTAGTCTGACAACAAAGGACAGTGTATGCGTGTGTGTGTCTGTGTGTAATCCCTGTTCTTGACTTGATTACAACACCTCTGCTTCTTTATTAGCCATTCTCTAATCCCCTCAACACTGCAATAGTCTATTAAAGGCTTTTTTTGTCAAACTTAGAACAACAGCGGTCTTCACAAACATAACTGAACAGGAACAATGCCTGCATAGACAATTATAAAATTGATAATGGTATATTTTAACATCATAATGTTAAAATAATAATAGTACTTGAATGCCAAGATGAATCAAAGGTATTTTGACGCAGGCTATTAAAAATGACCGAAACAGACAAGAAAATGGAACTACTGACAAAACACATTCTGATCAGTATGACCGCTGACTGAACAGATAAGGCACCAGGATGAACTAAGCCTGGCTGTTAGCCTGGTCTTGAGCAGGCTGACTGCACAGGATAAATCGCCATGGTAACTTATGTGTTGTTGCTTTTGTAAAACGAGGTTTAATTCAGCCAGGATATCTAGAAAATTCCAGCTGAATACGCTATCTTGGTTTTGTGAAACAGCCCTCAGGTTACTTTCTCCCTTCTCATTTCTCTTAGCCTCGTTTATTTTGTCCCTTCACTCTCCCGATCGCAGCTGCTAATCATTTACACTTTGCTCCTACTTGCTCCCTTCCCCAGAGGCATCTGTTTACCTGTAATTAGTTCTCCTGGTTCTTTTGTCATTTCCACTCCCTGTTCTGTATATTAAGCTCCCTGGTCTCATTACTCTTTATTGGTTCCTTTTGGCAAGCCATTTGGATCAATAATGAGACATATGTTAACACCTTCTTCTAAACCGTAAATTGCGGGATACGCCGTTTTTCCCATGCAAATGCATTGTATATCAGAATGCACAGTGGTGTAAATAATGTAAATAATGCACCATCATATCAAAAAACATCTGGTGACATAAATAATGTGTCGTGGTGTAAATAACGTGCAGTGGCGTTTTAAGCATATTTTCTCATCAAGAGGCCAGCTTCTTAGTGCTCAGCCACTCAATTTTAGGGCATTTTACCTAATCAGAACACTGCAAGGCCAGACACAACCAGAAGATAGCTGATCTTTTGAAAATCATTGAAAGTACATGCACCTGCCATTTTGCTTCTGTGTTAATCACACCCAGTTTAACAATAAAGTTCGGTATAATATTGAACTCACTTTACTTGTGATTTTTGGACAATAAAACATCAGTAATCTTTAGCAAACAATTACCTATTTTTTTAAAAATAGCATTTGATTACACCTGCACAACCTACAGAAAGACTAGTTTTATTTAGTTCACTGCTATATTTTCCCTTTTTTAATATTATTATCATTAGAGTAAACCCAGGATGAAACGTCATAAATCCTGATGTCTAGACAGCAGTTAAAACTAAATTTATATTTTTCTATGTTGTAATGTAGTATGAGTTCAAATGTAGTATGATTTTTTGTTAAAAATTCATTTGAACTGCAGTGATGTCTTTAAGTGCATAGAAAACAAATTTTATCCAAACATGGTGCAATGAGTTAACATAAAATTTGTTTTTTTATTCAAAATGTTTGGTTACAAAGGGTGCAGCTGTGAAAATTAAAAAAAAAATCATCCTGGTAAAGGGCAATACATGACGCGTACAAAACGTTTGCATGGGAACAGCATATGCCACTATTTACAGTTTAGAAGAAGGTGTTAATATACGTTTCATTATTGATCCAAACAGCTTGCCATAGATCATTCTGTTACAACCTGTCATCTTCTTGGTCCGCCGTTAAACCATGCTGTTCCCCACCTGCTCCTGTTCTTTGTAAATTTTCTGTTTGCTTTAATAAACTCTTATCATATTCATTCCTAGTTCCAGTCTGCATTTTGGTTTAACCACAAAAACCACACATCATGTCTCTGGCTAGATGATCCCAGATACTTTGCGAGACCCTACAATTCTTTTGCAAGAGTTTTCAATTGTTTTTCAACCTGAAGCTAAGAAATGCCTTTTTAGAAGTCTTGGTCAGGAAGGTGAATATGTGCAAAATGTCAGAATCCTGATTTTGGTTACTTGTTTGGTTACAGTTTAAAGCTTCACACATCATGTCATTATCACTTTGCCTGTTTTTTACATATATTGTCCACATGATGCCGCAGTAGAGCAAATGAAGCACCATGGTGCAAAGTAATTGATGGAAAGCCTCAGTGCATCATAAATCATCATCTCCCCATCACTAATTTTTTGGTTTATTGTTCCTCTATATATTGTATAAAATAGATTTTTAAAAACTTACAGGAGAATCACCGTGAGATTAAATCATGGAGTTCAGGCAGTGTCAAAGACTGAACAATGAAAAACCAGGAGTTTAAATGCAGATGCAGGGGTGGAAAATGACAAAGCAACCAAATTAACTAATCACAGGAGATGTGGTACAGCTGTGACTGAGAGAAAGCAGCAAAAAAAAAAAAAAAAATTCCTTCCAGTATCCTGGCAGTAGTTTGCCTCATTGTTTACATTTTAGCAGAAAGCCATTACATTGCCATAAGAATAACCTTCTTATAGCGTTGTGCTTGTTTGTCTCCAACTAAAGCCTAGAACAGGTTCCTTAAAGACTTTGTGGCACTAGAGACCTTTATTTGAAAGTTGCTGGACAGCCACAAGGACAAAGACAGAAAGAAAAATGATGACCTTGACCAAGGTTCCAATCTGATGACTAACCACCCACTTTAGCCACTAGGCCATGCTGTGCCCAGCTGGAGGATTCTGGCTATTTCTACCCGCTTCTGCAATATGAGTGATTGTTCTCAACAACACCAGCAGATATTGTGACTAAACATAAATATAGCTTTACCTACAGGACTGATTTTGTGCCTTCTTGTAAGTCCAACATGTCCAACAAATTCATCTTATTATCCATCTTTGTAGGGTTGAACAAAGACAGTTCCCCAAATCTGAGACTTATCTGGTCCTGTAAATCTTTACCCTTTAATCTTTAAACAGAAAACACAGAGATGTATAGTCTGAAGATTACTGTTGGAGTAACAATCAGAAATGTGTTTTTCCTGTGCATAATTTGTTGTTGAATAAAAACCCATATCCTAGACTTAATCTATTTAATTTGATACAAATTAAAGATATTTTATAACAGCTAATTATCATACTTGTGTATTTCCATTAAATACTAAGCATTTTTTGGAAATTGTTCCTGGCACTTAATTCACTCATTCTGGTTATGAGAAAAAGATTCTCTGGATTTCAAACATCAGTGGAATTACATGAAAATTTAAAGATTTTTATATTCAACAATCAATTGTTACCAAATTTGTGATTTGATTGTACATCTATTTATTGCAAAAAAGTAAATCAACAAACCTTAAAAAAAATTAATCAAATTTCTGTTTCACCTTGTGTTCCATGTTAATATATGTACCAAGTTGTACACAACTGCACCAGCAAAACCAGTGCTTCACAGTCATAGTTGAACAGCAACTCAAGAGCAACTTTGGGCATAGCTGAAAGAAGTTCTGTGTTCGAGATGGCGTTATTTAAAGCCACAACCTCAAGCAAAAAAGACAAGCATTAGGCAAGAAGACCTCTGTATTGTGTGTAATAAGAAATATTATGAGCCACAAGAGCTGAATTTTAAAGCTAGGTTGGAGGTAGGGTTAGGGTTATGCGTTCTCAGTAGCTGTTGAGGGCCACAGCCATGCCATACAGAGACGAACTGAAGAGATTATTTTCACAATTCCTTACACAAACTTTTCTCTACAGCATTGTCATAAACTGTTTTAGGAACATCTAACTACAGAGCTGCTGCAGGAAACATGACTATAGAAATGCCATTGGAACAGTCTAATGACAGAACATGTTACAGTATTGTAACTCATATAAGTGATAAAGGCAATCATTTGCTGAGCCGTCAAAGGACAAGAGCATGAAAAATACTAAGAAATTCTGTTTATTTTTAGGAATACTAACTGAACCATGCATGTTCTGGATGCAAATCTAATGATTTTTACTGTTAAGTATTGTTTAATATAACCCTCCCTTTAATCATATGGTATACTTTATTCAAAATAGTGGTTTAGTTTGAGAAGCAGTGAAAGCAGTTGGGTCAGACATTGATGACAGAAAGAAGAACAGTGAATCCAGTGGGGCTGGAGAAATATAACAACCAACATTATTCAAAGTTAAGAATGTACTTTATAAAACTAAGATATTCATTATTTGTGACATTAAAAGCTCATAACAAGCATTTAGAATTACTTTTATTGTAAAATAGAATAGAAATTCAAATATACATCCAAATTTTAACTCGGTTAAACAGACCGGTTAACTTGTCTAGTATTGTCCCACATAAGCACGGTCTTTTTTCTACACCTACCCTACCATATGCTGGGTAAAAAAGGTAATCATTCAGTCCTGTTTTGTGTTACACCTGTTTTTGGTTGATTGTATCTGTTGTTAGTTGTGCACATATTTAAGGTATCTTTTGTTTTTTTCTTCATATGTGTACTGTTTTTTAGCCTTTCTTTCTCAGTACACAACTTCACACACAGCCTTACTTTATTCAGTTAAACAGACTTACCAGTTCAAGTAATCACCCACCCAGCAGCTAAAATTAGTATAGAAAATGTCTACATTTTTTGGTTAAATCATTTCTAATAGACAATGAGATCAAATTCATACTAGATGCCAGTCAAAGTCCAGGTAACTCAGAAATACAAAGAAATCAAACCAAATTAGTTCACAAATGAAGTTATGGGTAAAACATTGGGATGATGCAGGAAATAGATAAATAAAACTAGCTGAAATATATTAACATTTAGAAAGCTTTCCTGCTGTTATGTGTACTGTAAATCAATATACTAAGCCAATTTAATAATTGATTGCCTATAAAAAGGTTTATAATTATAATTGTCAAAGTATTGCACAGAATGGTACAATTGGTAAAAGCAAAGACCTTTACAAAAGAGTCTCACTGTTGTAAAACATCTAATGGCAGTGGTTACTGTTCCATTTCTAAACTTCAGAATTTTTCAGTGAACACCTTTTAAGCCATTATCCAAAAGTGGAAAGAACATTATTTCACTCTAAACCAGCCAGAGCAAGGTACCCCTTGCAAGATTTCTGACAGAGGAGTCAAAAGAATAATCCTAAGTATTGTCAAGGAGCACTCACAGGGAGCTTCAAAAAGACCTGGAAATAGCACGTACAGCTTTTTCCATGAAACAATATGCAATCCACTCAATCCCATTGGCCTCTATGTACACTCACTAAGCAAGACTCCACTGCTGAAGACAACACACGCTGAAGCTCATTTAAAGTTTTCTGCAGACGATTTGTCCAAACCGATGTAATACTGGGAGAATCTACTCTGATCAGATGAGGCCCAGCTAAACTTGTTGGATGTCCTTGCACATATTGTGTTTGGACAAAAAATATTTTAACACATTACACCAGAAATATAATATTAAAGTAAAGTTTGAGGGTGAGAACATCATGATGAGGAGTGTCTTACTGCTTATAGTACCAGTAGGCATTGAAGAAAGGATGAAAGAAGAAATGTGCAGGGAGATTCTAAAAGATGGAACGAGTCTGGACTCTGAAGCTTAATTACCTAGTCTAGTAGTTTCAGAGAAAGAAAGTAAAACTTCTAGACTGCGCCAGATAATCCCCTGACTTTTATCAAATTGAAAATATATGGAAAGATCTGAGACTACGAACCATTTGGAACATATGTAATTGACTTGGAATTTGTCTGTCTGATTGGATAGAATTGACTTTTTTAATAAAGTGCATTGAGACAAGATTTGTTCTGAATTGCCATTGTATAAATAAACTGGAGTGAATTTAACTGAAAATCAGAGTGCAGGGAAGGACACACACTTTAAGAGTTAAAGGCAGTTTCTGTGGAAACATGGGTCAAAATCACACTGATGCAACACATGTGACTAGTTTCAAAGTACAGAAGTCATCTTGAAATTGTAGTTACCAAAAAATAATTTTCCACAGTGAATTTATGTGTTTAATGTTTTTTTCCCCCATGTCATTCTATTTTTCAACCCACATCTTTATTTGCTGTCATTTCTTTGTGTGTGGATTATTTGGTCATTTGATTAGGTGTGAATTTTATGTCAATGGCCCAGTTAAAAATTAAACTATTGACATGTTTAACACTTACAGTACTGTAAGTGTTAAACACTGTAACTGATTCCTTTGTTCCTTTTCAGTTTATTTCATTCCATCTTCACCTCTGTCCCATTATCGCCACTATTTTTGAGTTTGGACTTGATTTAGCAAATTTTTCTGTTTAACTCTGAAAAAAACTCATACTTTCCTTTTCTCCCTGTTGTCTCTTGCATTTGGGTTCTCCATAAAGCTCTGACACAAGCATGTGGCTAGTGATAGCTGGTGTGGACATCATCCAGCTAGGGCTGTGTAATTTATCAACTTATTGTTTAATTTCACTCTTTGACAGCATTTGCTTTCCACAATATTCTGCTTGGCATGTGTGCTCTTATTTTGCAGTGTCCTTTGGAAGGGTGAGCCCACATGCATTTTGGTTCTAACAGTTAGCACAAGAATAATTGCAAGATGGCACATGATCGATGGAAAGCATCCTGTGGTTTTCTACCTGGCATGAAATGTACTCTGTAATTGGTATCCTGATTTCCAGAGATTGTTAAAGTGCACTAAATGCTGATTTTATTTTGTATTTTTTATGCAATATCCTCCATTTGAACAAATAATTTGGCAGTTATTTTAGAGGGAAATTCAATTAAAATTCATAAGTGAAAATTTAAAGTTCAATACAATTCTCTTTTCAACAAGGGCAATAGGTAAATTCATTTTTTCCAAACACAGTAAGAGCTTTAAATAATCATAATTGGATTATTGATCAAAATAATTGTGGTTAAACTGTTTTCATAATTAAGCAGCCAGTCATCTAGCCACACCCAAGTCCTGGCAGTATTTTTAGTCCACTCCCTATTTGAGCTCGACTTAACATCTATCACAATATGGCATCATCGTCTGTGGGTAGGATTCTGACTTGACTTGAGGCTTCAAGTCATGATTCCACAGATGGTAGCTTTGTCTTATAGGCTGCTCAGTGAATCATATACACCAAATGTTTGAACGTCAGATCCCCTTCTGAATGAGCTACAGTAGGTAAAACTAACCAATGGCAGGGCAGTCTTGTACCAACTTATGTTTCATATTTGTAGGTGAGTAGGCCAGCACTTGGTGATTTTTTTAAAGAATGATATAGGGATGTTAACATTAACTGATTAGTACGGATGCGCGATTTTAGGACATCGGTAGAGAAATTGTGAAAAAAGGCATTTTGGGGGATTTAATCTAGATGCACTGGTTTTCATATCCTTGCTCAATAACAATTGAGCTGTTTAATAATGAGATAATCTATGCTTTTATTTAGAACCACCCATCCATCCATTGTCTATACCCGCTTGTTCCTGCAGGGTCACTGGTACCTGTTGGCAACAGTCATTGGAGGTATACTCTTCACCAACACAGAGATACACAGGACAAAACAATACGCACACACACATAAAACTACCCAGTTTAGAAAAAAACAGTTGACATAACAGTCAGATTGTGGGAGGAAGCTGGAGTACCCAGAGAGAACCCATGCATACATGGGGAGGACATGCAAGCTCCATGCATAAAGACTTCAGGTAAGGATTAGAACCCAGGACCTTGTTTCTGCAAGGCAAAAATGCTACCAACTGCATCTCTATGCAGCTCACTATTTAGAAACATGTTCCACTCAGTTATTTGATTGGGGGGGTTATTTCCCATGTTGATATGTGCTTGTTATTAAAAATTTGATGATGACTAGCATGATTAAGGAGGCATAGAATGGGAAAGGCACCTGTCAAACATAAACTTAAAGATGATGGAGCAGTTTTATAAATTAAGCCAACTAACCGTATTACACACCCGACACAGTGACATGTTGTAAATGTGGAGGCTGGCCTGTAAACCAGCCTGATCTGCCTCAGCCTTGTCTTGAGCACAGAGTTCCAAAAGCAGCTGTTTTTCATCAGGCACCCCTTTTTTAACAGTACAGCTCATTTAGAAACAGTTGCAGATATGATTGTATCAGTGAGAACAGGTCGTTCAATACCTCTTAAGTGATTTTTTAAATATTTTTTTATTACTTGCAGCTCCATACCTCAGCCTAGGAACAGAATTCTTAGCACACCTTTGCCGCCTCACTGGATCACAGCAGGAATGAATGTATAATAAATTATAAAGCAAGAAGTAATAAAAGAAAACTCTTTTAAAGCTGATTTTTTTTCTTCATTGCTTATGATATATAAAATGCATATGATATATAAGCTGTGTAAATTTCTATTAGTTTTTAATCTGCACTCACAACAATACTTTACCTTTGTTGTACTGGGATTAACTGTCCTTTTCTGTTTGTTTAGCGCACACTCACACAGATGTGTAGGTTTGCAGTGGAGTGTAAGTAGCAGGTAAACATCGTAAGCAGGCTTGTATTCAGAGCCTGCAAACTCCTTTGAAATTCTCCCATGGGATTAGAACTGCAGTGGGGTCACAAAAATCAACCCATCTGATGAAAGGATGGAAATACGAAGAAAGACCGTGCCTGTCAGGAATGACTCAGGAAATTTTTGTGGAAATAATTGTTTCAAAATTGGGCTGATGGCAAATAACAGGCTGTACATGTTAAAAGCAGAGTGGAACTTAAGAAAATCTGAGGGTCAGTTTTGTCCTTTCAGGAAAAAGAATTTGTTTTTTTAATAAAGCTAAGATGAGTTTAAACTATTTTATTATTTAAAAACATATTTAACTGACAAATATTTTTTGTAAAGAAATCTAAGTAATAAATCCCACCTGAAACATGTAATACTCTCTCAGGGAAATATTTTCTCGCAATAAATGTAAAAAAAAGTGTATTTTCCAGGAATGTAACAAAAATCTTGTTTCAGCACATAGTTTGGTTTGAAAGTCACAGCTTGGTACATTTTGGTTCGCTTCAATCAAGAGAAACAAATTTAAAGTGGCCACAATAGAACTGGCTGGAGATTTGGTTTGATTCTTATATTTTAGTAAAGGGGCAGTATAATGTAAAATTGACTTTTTCGAGCTTTACATCATGTTATAATGTTATTCCTTCATCAAAAACATACCTGTAGTGTTGCCTTGATTCTTTCATGCATGTTTAAGAAATCCTTTAATCTCCTGTGGCAACCATTCAGCTGTGCAAAACGTTTGGCGGAAGGAGTGCCACCTTCAAGACGCAGCTCCTCCTTGGAGCTGCAGTTTCTAAGCTTTTGATCTCACACCCCCCTCCCCGCGACTTTCTCACTCAGCTCCTTCAGACTAGCCAGTAGCAATTAGCAAACACCAGGTGGAACTGCACATATGCTGAGCTCATTATATGAGCTACTTCTCAGTGCAACGCTGTTAAAAACATTGTTAAAGGATTAGGATAGAAGCGTTGGTGTGGTCACTTCAAGAAGGGGAGTTTCAGAAAGAGCAGGAATTTTTAAAGAGACAGAGGCCCAATTTCCATCCATCCAACCATCCATTTATTTTCTTCCACTTATCCAGGGTCAGGTTGCAGGGGCAGCAGCCTAAGCCGGGAAACCCAGACTTCCCTCTCCCCAGTCACTTGTATCCGTGATCTCGTTCTTTCGGTAACGACCCAAAGCTCATGACCATAGATGAGGTTTGGAACGTAGATCGACCAGTAAAACAAGAGCTTCACTTTTTGACTCTCTCTTTTCACCATGACAGACCGGTACAGCGCCCGCATCACTGTCAGCACAGCACTAATCTGTCTATCAACATCCTGCTCCATTTTTACCTCATTCATGAACAAGACCGCAAGATACTTGAACTCCTCCACTTGAGGCAGGACCTCCCTCCCCGACCTGGAGAAAGCCCTCCATCCTTTTCCAGCTAAAAACCATGGCCTCGGATTTGGAGGCACTGATCTTCATCCCGGCCGCTTCACACTTGGCTGTGAACTGCTCCAGTGAGAGTTGTAGATCACGAGCTGATGAAGCCCATCAGATCATATCATCTGCAAAAAGCAGAGATGCAATCCTAAGTCCACAAAGCATATGTAGACTGGTTGGGCAAACTCCCATGCACCCCTCAGGACCCTGCTGAGGGTGTAGAGCTGGTCCAGCATTCCACAGCCAGGACAAAAACCACACTGCTCTTCCTGAATCCAAGGTTTGACTATCCAATGGACCCTTCTCTCCAGAACCCCTGAATAGACCTTACCAGGGAGGCTTAAGAGTGTGATTTGCAGAGTTGCGTCAACCAACACAAACCTACAATATCAAGAGCCGTAAGGAACTCCAGGCGAATCTCATCCATTCCCAAGGCCTTACCATGGAGGAGCTTTTTAACCACCTTGATTACCTCAGCATCAGAGATTGGAGAGCCCGAATCAAGGTCACCAGACTCCACTTCCTCAGTGGAAGACATGCTGGTGGGATTAAGGAGGTCTTCAAAGAATTCTGCCTACTGACTCACTACGTCCCGAGCTGAAGTCAACAGCACAATCCCCACTAATAAACAGTGTTGGTGATGTAGTAGTTGAAATGTAGCCATTTTCTCTGCATTTGTTATGTCTGAACATGACATTGGTACTAGATTTGGTGTGGCTGTGCAGCTTAACCCTCTATTTTTTTTCAATACAAAGAAGTTGGCAAATTCATTGCAGGCCCTGGTAAAGTAGCATTCAGGAGGTTGAATCACAGGAGGATTTGTGAGCCTTTCAACTGTGGTAAATAAAGCGCAAGCATTGCTGATGTTTTTGTTTATGATTTCTGCAAAGAACATTTCTTTTGCATTTTTAAGTGATGTGTGATAGCTTTACTGCCTCTCTTTGTAGATATCATAATAAACGTGAAGTTGAGTTTTACACCATTTATGTTCATCCCTTTGACAAAGGTTTCTTTTATATCTCAGTAATGGGGCATTTCTCCATGATTTCTTCCTACCAAACATGACTTCACTTTAATGGGAGCAATGAAATGAGTTATGTCTAAAATCTTAGAATAGAATTTATCCACTAACTCATCTACCGGGTTATAGCACACAAGTAAGGAGTAGGAGACCTTACATCTTTGCTGATGATCAAGTCCAGATTGTGTCCTCAATTGTGCGTTGCTTGTTTGATATGCTGAGTCAAACCAAAGTTATCAAGTATATCACACAGCTTTTTTGCGTACTTTATGTGACGTAAACATGCTGCTGTTCACTGTGGGTATGGTAAGACCTCGAAGGAAAGAGAGAGAGAGAAAAAACAACTGCTGCCATTTTTTCAAACTCGCTACAACACGGAAGCATTGGAATCCTTCCAAGCTACAAGCTACAATGAGGTGCAGGCTGCTCTGTGCATCAAACTGCAATATTTAGCTGCAGCTCAAGGAATGAGAAGTTTTTGTTGACATAGCGGAGAGAATGACAAGCCTTGGAACATTACGTTGGCATCCAGTTATTCCAGCACTCCGACACAGATGCATATGAACACTGCTGCCATCCAGTCAGTGTTCAGGTAAGCAGCGTGCGGGTGCATCTGTCTGGTTTAGACTATATTTTATGGTTGGCTCCATACATTCATGGAAAACATGGAGTGTGTTGTTTTTTTAACATTCAAATACACATACAAATTTTCATACGTCTTAAATTATCCTACTGAGTTGCACAATCCCCATGATCGGAGTACGTTATTTATAAATTACTCTATAGTATTGTTATGTTGTAACTTTGCCTTTATTATACAGTATGTTTTTCTTAATTCGGTTTTTATCTAATATATCTTTACATGAATCAACATGCTTCAATTACACTGTGCTGCTGTTGAACTGGAGTTTCCCCCAATTGGAGGAAAATCAATGATATTTTGATTATTTTATATTCCATTTTAGTCTCCTAAAATGGCTAGGTATCAGCTCTTTAATTAAACTGTTATGAGCTATTTTATTATCATTGTATTAGTTGTACCAGACATTAAAACGAACAAGAAACTTTAAGAGGATGAGTGTGGTATCATTTTTTCCATGATTTCCATGATGTCTGTGTAGGTCTAATACTTACAAGTCAAGTAATTATTTATGTTTTTGTTTTTAAGTTACACATAACTATTTCAATCATTTAAAATTGTGTATGTCTGTCAATGATAAAAGTCATTTTTTTGTGTGGATATAAATTAATATGTCTGTCATTTTAAATAATTCATTTTGTGTATATAACTAGTCCCCATTAGTATTTCTGTTTTTGGTTTACATGTGCTATAACATTAATTTGATTCTTCTTCCCAGGTAACAGAAGGAGGGACATGGCTGACATGAGGTCCTGGATGAAGCTCCTTCAGGAGGAAGCAGCCATCATGAGAGATGGCAGACCTCCACATACAAGAGTTGAGGCAAACATCAGAGGATAGATAAACGCAGTTGTGCTCTCAAACAAAGCAATCTCTTTTCTTATTCTCACTCCACATAATTTTGTATATATATTGTAGTTTCCATGGTGTCAAGATCCTAATAAAATCCTCTACTGCCAAGTTACTGCACTGAAACACAGAACATCCCAAAATGTGAGGAACCTCAGACACAGAGTGAAAATAACAATTTGATGCAAAGTTTTACTACATCTCTGTTGTTTTTATTAGGTTTTCTCTATATTACAAAGGACACTAACTTGATCGTTTAATGTATTTTAACACTTTCACATTGTGGATTTCCACTGAAGGCATCTAAAAGTGAACACATGCATTACTCAGCACACCAAACATTTTGAAATGACTGTTAAGGCTGCTATTAATAGGAACCCAAAATACAAGTCATGTTTGATAATTTCTTCTTTATACTACATAATTCTGTCCAATCACTGTTTAGCTGTCTTCTCGGAGAATCTTGAATGTAAGAAAGTGAGAAAATGTGTCCAAAACATTCCGCTATTGCTGGATTCTGTTTTGTTATCCTTGTTTTATGAAGATTAAGGAGTTTAAGCTGTGTTAAGCACCCAGCCATTTGTTAGTGAGTCTGAGATATGGGAAAACATGGGAGATTTGATCAAAACTAGAACTACACAGATTAGAAGGAACACAAATTTATTCATTTTTGATAAAACTTGAACATCAAGTGAATAATAATCATTTCATAGTAATAGTAATCATAGTAATTCCAAACAAATAATAAGCAGATTATTATTGCACTTTGTTATAAGAACATCTGCCACATTTTTTTTTTTAATTAAATGTGCCATCAGAGCATTCGGCACATGTGTTCCCTGCTCCAGAAAGGTGAAGGTCTCTCTGGCCATCCTAGAGGTAAGCACCCCAAGGGAGTCTGTGAAGACACTGTGACATCCCACTCGGAGACCTTATAGGAATGCCCACACAGATAGTCTGTGGCTACAGTTTACCAACATCTGAAAACAAATGCAAGAGGAATATCTATTCATAAATGTGCAGCGACAATTCCAACACTAAGAACTTATTCACAACACAATGGCTGAAACTGGCGCCTCTTTGGCACTTTATTACAAGTTTCATAGTCGGAATACAAAAATTAGCATTAGCTTACCCATCTGCTTTCTCCCAGCTGCAAGGCCAGGAATCTCCTCCGGAAATCCGCAGTCCTCGCCACAATCACTGCGTCTGTAGCATTTCTCACACTGCCCCTCTCTGCTCTGAATCTCAGATAAATCCAAGTCAGGCTAAAAAAAACCAGCAACAGCCCAGCTCTATCATCTTCTGTTGCCTGTAAAAATGATAACTTTCGTTTTGGTCGCATGTTGTGAAACAACACATGGCATAGGATGTCTGGAGGTGTGGCTCAAAACTTCCAACAGATAGACTGGGTTAAGACTTAACCAGCACCGCTCTACATGTAAAAACTCACTTAATGAGTTTTGCATGTAGAGCGGTGATGCAGGTTTAGTGTCTGTCTACATTATTATTATTGTTATTTAGCTGCTTAGTTTTGAAACTGGGTGTTGTGTATATTTTTCACCATACTACATTCTTTTCCTTGTGTCTGCTGTAGATATCTCGTAAAACTAATGTCGTCCTGCTCACTTTGCATATTCTTAATCCTGGTGGTGGACAAAATTTACAGGTAGCCTGGGTTTTTGTTGTCTTAAAATTCTTTATGTTTTTAACAAACAAATTTAATAATTTTTTGCAGTCAAATGCAGGTGTTAGTTCAGCAAAAGCTTGATTGCACCACACATGTGAACACGCAGACGCACTCTTTTAAAGCAAAGGACCAAATGCCATCTGGTTTTGTAAACAATTACATGCAACACAATTGCACAGTCATTAGCAATAATAACATTGTATTTTTTCTGAGATGGTGGGATGCAGCTACACTCTGATCACTGCTTTTGATTCACATTGTTGATGTTCCCCTTGGTATGTATATGAAATTGCTTTGGGTTTATAGATGAAAAAAGGGGAAAGGAAAGAAAGAAAGATGGAGGAAAGGTTTAAAGAGAAAAAAGGAGACAGAAGTAGAGGAGAGAGAAAAAACATAGAGATAAAACATGTTTTTGTAATTTTGACAAAAACTTTTGAGTCTCGAATTGGTCTTGACCCAATTTGTTGAACAAGACCAAGACCAAGACCATGGCAAAACAATCCGAGACCGAGAACAAGACTGGGAAAAAAACGGGGAAAGTATTCATCTATTACTGTTATAGAAATGTTGTTTATTGGACTGAACATGGTAGATTATATGTATCAAAAAGGATACAATCAACACTGACCTCAGATAAGGTAATCTTCCTAAATGAATGGCCTTATCAAAGTACATTTTATTCATCCCTCTTGTAAATGACATTCAATGGGAAAGGGGGCCAGCTGAAATTTGTGTCGGTTCAGTGTTACATTCACCCAGCAATGAGCCACAATGCTTGTTCATAGTTTTAAAGAACTAAACAGAACCAATACCCCATCACACGATTGTAGATCTGCCTTGTGTTTTAGTATCCTGGCTAGATCTGAGGCTTTAAGCAAAAACATCTCAAATTGGCTGCTATCCATTTTTTTTGAAAATTCTAAGGAATAAATGTTGCAACACTGCAACATTTCTAAGTGCAGCATATATGAAGCTCCACAAATGTTGCATCAACGTCTGAACAGTAGCACAACCTAATTTGGTGACACAGCATGCAGGCACTCTGTTTGTGCTGACTCACCTTCATGTGTCTGAACAGCTGAACAACCTGGCCTTATTGCTATCCGATTATTTCAGCAACAAATTTTCTGACCACTTGTTGGCAATGATAGCGCATTGCACTCTACATCTCAATACACACACACTATACAACATGGGAGCACATCAAAAGTGACAAATAACCCACATAGACAACTTCATGTGCTGTCTGCCAGTTCTCTGAGAAATGAAAGCAGAAATGCCTTGACAGATATTTACATACAGTAAGAAGACATGAACATTTTTTCTCACTGTTTGACATTAAATCAGATGAAGCCTCTTGTCGAGGTCAGTTAGAACTATCAAAGTTCTTTCTGTTTTAGTAAATAGCAGAATAAGGGCTAGCAAATCCAAAATGATTGGAGAGAATCTCTAAATTCTGAAGCTTACATACATTTCCTTAGAATTTGGTAGAATTGCCTTTTAAATATTTCAGGTGTCCTTCCACAGTTTTCTCTCAACAATTTACTTGAGTTTTAGTCCATTCCTGCTGACACATCTGGTGGAACTCAATCAGATTTGTAGGTTCCATTGCTCCATTTTCAGTTCTGCCCACAAATTTTCTATGGGACTGAGTTCAGGGCTTTGTGATAAACACTAACACTAACTTTGTCATCCTAAGACCACATTGTAACTAATATCATAGTATGCTTAAGGTCATTGTCCACTTGGAAGCCCCATTTGCACAAATGCTTCAATATTTCCACATATGGCACCAGTCCCTCCTGCACACGCAACATGATGCTGCCACCCCTCTTGGTCACAGTTTTGATGTCAGGTGTTCTCAGGCCTGCTAGCGTCCCCCCTAATGAAGTGCTCAATTTGTCTGAATGGTTGTAGTTTCATCAGACCACACCATAGGTCTTCAAATACAAAGAAATATCTTTGTCCCTGAGTGCATTTGGAAACTGTAATCTGGATGTTGTTGTTGGAGTAATGGCTTCTTCCTCTCTGAACGGCCATGTTGATACAGGGCTCATTTCCCTCCTCCCAGCTTCAGTCAGCATCTTCACAAGGTTTTCTGGTTTTGTTTTGGGGTTGATCTCACACCAAATTTCACACCAAAAGATGTTCATCCCAGCAACACAGCGCGTTTCTTTCCTCAGCAGCTGGACATTCCTGTTGTGTTTGTACTCACATATAATAGTGAACAAGGGATAAAATTTGTTCCAAAGGATGAACCAGACTTGAGGACATCTGCATCTCTCTTTCTTGAATTCTTTTAATTACTTCATGATGTCACACAAGGACGCAGTATTTTGGAGTTGTCTTAAAATACATCCCCATCTGTGCCTCTAACTTAAATGTAGTGTCAATTCACCAGTCAGAAACTTACAAAGCCATGACATCATCACCTGGGTTTTCCCAAACTGTTTAAATGGTAGTGTAATCTTAGTCTAGGTAAGCATTTGAGTTTTGAGGGTTCGGATTAATCCCAAACCCTAACCCTCAGCCCCAAGTCATAAAAAAATCCTCTCATTATTCTGGCATTTAAGAAAACAGTAAATATATGTTAATACTAATTGAGCTAAGGCAAGGCAACTTTAGTCTGATTTAATGTCAGACACTGAAAACAAAAGATTAGGTTTTTTATAAGGCTTATGCAAATATCTGGATAAGTACAGGGGGGCCAGAGAGTAAGTTCTAGTTTTGGAGGTGAATTATTTAGATGTATTTGCCATAAGTCATCTTTACTCATAAGTAGCATAAGTAGAAATAAGTAAAAGTCAAGAAGGTTTTTTGAATGCCGATTGAACCCTTTTTACAAAATTATGAGTCAAGTAAGATTTTTCTCAGATGTGTCTTGTCGATGTTTATTATTTTTACAAGTCATTTACTTTGCCTGACTGCAACGATCAGTAATGGTACATCTCAGTGGGCTAAAAACAACAAACATCTGAGAGGAGATGCTCTGAGATGAAAAATTAGTTGGCAACAAGGCAAAAATTGTGAGGCACGATTCATTTGTTTTTACTCGTCTGTTGTCTGTGCTGCCACTTTGTGTAGTCAACATGTGAGTGAGCATGGCAGACAGACGGATGGAAGGGGAAGGGAAGGAGGGACTGTTGGAGGGAGGGCTGCCATGTTGTCTGGTCTCATTTATTTTCTAACACACAACTAAATCACCTCGATGTGGGAAAATGGTTGTATATGGATGTCGTCACTGGGTGATGCTTCTGATTTCAACAGAGAGAGGCTGAATGAAGTAGTTACTACGGCAACAAACCCATCATCCCTCTCACTACATGAGCAGAAAGAGAGTGAAGGAGAAAAGGCAGCAAGAAGGGACTGAATATTCAGAGGGAGGGAAAAAAGTGAAAGACAGTGAGAAGATAAGGAGGTGGAAGAGGATGAGAAAGTAAAAGATGAAGATGAAAAGACAGTAGAGGAGAAAAGCTGTGTGAGACTGAAGATAATAATAATAAAAAAGAAACAGAAAGGCTGAAAGATGCTGGAAACTGAGATAAAGACCCAGACAGAGAACATTTCAGTCTGGTTTTTACCTTTATATTCTCACTGAAATGTAAATTTTAATATGGATTAACATGTGCATATATATTTCATCATATATGCACATATCTATAGATAGATAGATAGATAGATAGATAGATAGTCATCCTGTAGCATCAGTACCGACCCTGTGTCAGAACCTCCTTTAAACAGCTTTACTATCTGCATTTAAATTGTACCTTGCTTTAGGCTGGAAACAGCAAGACTAATCTTTTAAATGATTTATCTATTTAATTATATTATGCACTGTTGTTGGAGTGGTGGGAGGAAGATGGAGTTCCCTCATGTGTTTGATGAGATGTATGTTGAATCCTTTATATTGTTTATAGACTGTTTTGGTAATTCGTCATTTAGATGCAAGCATGTCTTAAAAACCTCAGAGTCCAAAAGAAAGAATTCAACTGATTTTTAAAAGTGCTGGAAAGACGGCAAAAAGGATCACAGAAAAGACAAGTGAATAAAAGGACGGAGTAATGAAGCGAGAAAATGGCAAAGGGAGTGAGAGACATATGGCGACTGGTGGTTTGCAGACTTTTCCGCCTGGTGGCCTCAAGCTGACAGCTCGCTTCGTCCCCATGAATAACACAGGAACACAACATGGAGGAATATAAAGAAAAGGTAGAGACAATAGAATCAGACAGGAGTGATAAAGTAAAGCAGAAGAATATGGACACGAATGCAGACCAAAGGGTGAGAGTATTTACTGGGTTGTGTGAACAGAATATAATGCCAGCTAGAGAAAGAGAGAACATTTGTCTGAGATGGAGCACCGTGAGCTCCCCCGCCAAATGAATGCCTGACAGATTAATGGCATCTTATCCTGTGTTTGTACTCTGAAATATTATCTCTGGAAAAAAAAGGCAGATAAAGCAGAATTAACACAACAGCCCAGCAGGAGTGAAAGGAATTAATAAAGGAAACAAGGAGCTCAACCTAAATAAAGAAATATGGGAAAATATAAAACACAGCAGTAAACTGTCTTTATACATTGGGATAAAAACAAAAACTGTTTTATTTTCTGTTTTATTCTTTCATTTTTAACTAAACCATTTTCAATAAATTAAAAAAAAGAAGCATAATTATAACAATATTATTAATATTAGTAAGGGAATTAATAGTAGTAAATATATGGAAAATAATTCAAAAGTAATTTGAACTGAAATAGGTGTGCAATAAATATCCTGTACAGCTTCTTTATACAGTAGAGGTAGAGAAGCCTCGGACTACAGGCATCTGTTGAACCTTCCTTAAAATGTGGAGATTGTTTTTGTCAATAATGTTAAAAAATCTTTTCCTCTGTCTTCTTTTCACAGTTTGGTGTGGGGACTCCAGAGTTCTCCACCACACAGTCAGTCCTTTTATTTCGGTGCCGTTAATTCAAAAGCTCAACTAAACTATACAAAAACTCTAAATATAAATGCAAAACAAAACAATATATATAGTTACAAGGTTCTATTGTGAAAATATAGATATGAAATAATGATACAAATATGGATAAAATGAAACTTATCACAGAGGAATCATTCATTCCAGATTCCAGAAATAATTAAGCAAGCAATACATTTTTAATATCTATATTTGAATATTCTGTAGATAAAAAAAAATATGTGAATAAGGAAATTGTAAATTACTGCTAAATTTGGCCCAACATTCAACTTCTTAAATCCAAGGTTATTCAAATTTAATTCATCTTAGAAAATATTAAAATGCCAATGAGATCTAGAAATAATACTGAAATTTTTTATATATATGTAAACAGTAAAATACCATGTGCAGTGAATTTCCCTTTTTATTTGACAGTAAAGGGAATTTCCTGGCCAGTCTATTGGATCATTCTCAGTGATAAAGCTTTGGGGATCTTATTTTGTCCCACCTGAAGTTTCTCTTTGTTTTTTTTAGGCTGCTAGATTCATCCGTCTCGCAATCAAATATCTGACAAGCTGTTGTATGTGGGCTTTCTTCATTGTTTGGTTGCTGCTGTTGCAAACGGATTGTTAAAGAGAATCGAAACACAAAGACTGTTTCCCGCCGAGTGAACAGACTGAAGCTTCTTTCTCCTGTAAGAAAACAGCGGAAACAAACGGCCTGACAGAACAGACTGCGGGGGATTCTGCAGGAAACACGTAAGCGGTAGAATATTGTATTTCTGCTTCATTAAAAAAAAAAACTGACGTGTGTTGTTGAACAAAAATTATGATTAAAAAATGTATATTGCTTCATATAGTGTACAAAAAATATTTGAGTAATAATGTGTCAAACTCCTAAATCTTCAGTGATGTTACACAATAATATCTGGAAAGAAGTATTTAATTCATTATTTATTTCATTATTATTTCTATTTCAGAAGTATAATATGCATTCAATACATAATAAATGTTTTTACATTCAGGTTGTGTTTTAGATGTCTATAGTATATTGTGGAAAACTGCAGTTATTTTACAAATATTAGCAAAGAGGATCAGGATAAAATAATAAGTATTGGTGATGTTCATCCTGCCAGAACAGAACATTAGTAAACAATAAAGAACTGATGTCAGGAAACTGATTTCAAATTCTAATGAATTGAGTTGTTTAGTTGACAAATCTAAAAACAATAGAAATGCAGCTTGTCGTGTAACATGGTTGGATCTGAAGACACACGCCGTCTCTGCAGAAGAAGACAAAGAGGATTCAGTTCAGTTTTCCTGCAGCTGCTTTGACTTGACAGCTCATTTACACACGTGACAGGTTTCACTGCTCTGGTTTGTGTGTGTGTGTGTGTGTGTGTGTGTGTGTGTGTGTGTGTGTGTGTGTGTGTGTGCGTGTGTGTGTGTGCGTGCGTGAAAGCAAGAAGCCCAGGTAACAATGTGTGCTTTGCTGCAGAAGAAAACCTGAATTAGCAGCTCGCAGTTGGATTTTACACGTTGTACAGTTTGTCATTTCATGTTTCTGATCAAATAGTTGGAGGATTTCAGGCTGTTAATTGTCGTTTGCCTGTAATTAGCTTCTCACAGTCTCTAAAAAAATATTTCTGTTTTTGTCTTAAAGCCGCCTCCCTCTCTCCCTCCATCTCTGTGTTTTTTAATTGGCATATAGGGAGGCTTGTTTGTTTTTGTTGTCTGCTGTTTCTTAAATGTGTGTGTTCGTGCTCATGTGGCCCCCGGTGTCCCAACAAGCACTGCGGTAGGTGTTGGGAGGCGCTTTCGGTGGCAACAAACACACAACAACAAAACAACACAGAAAATCTCCACACAGGGATTCACATGACAATGTACACAACAAAGACAGAAATAAGTAACACAAACCTGCCACAAAACACTTTGGAAGGCACAAAAACACAGAAATTTGCACATGCTTTAAAAAAGAAAAGAAAACAAAGCTAACCACATACACATACGTGCACAAACACACTCACAAACACACACATTCATGACATTCATGAAGCAAGAGACCAACATTAGTTGGCTCTCATGTGGCGCCATCTAGTGGCAGTGTAAAAAAATACTCACCCGTAAAAAGCAAATGTTTCATGTGGGGAAAACATTAATTATTTCTCTTTTTGTAATAGTGAATGTGTACAACACTAAAATACAAAAGTAGGAGCATTCCTAAAAAAAAAAAAGAAAGAAAAAAAAAACAAAAAAAAAACAAAAAACTTATGCTTTATACTAAGAAATATTTGATTCTCTATACGACAACAATGACTTTAAGAATAACTCCCTGAAGATTCCCTGCCACTATATTTACTGTTTGCCATGAAGTCACTGGGCAGATGAAGCATCCTGAATCAGACAATATATGTAGAGTGGAATGCAGAGTGAGAAATATGCAAAGCAACAGGGGATGTCACTGGCAGGTCTGTGTGTGCATTTCTATTCATTGTTGGCCAGCACGCTTATGTGAGGAAATAAATTAGTGCTTTAGCTACGTTTAAACAGAGGCCACAAATCAAAGGATCTACAATCTGGACAAGATTGGAAGCAGAACCCCAGAGAGACATTTCTTCTTCTCTTTTCCTTCTGCTGTTAGGACCTGGGTTCACTTGATCGACAGCTTTGGATGTTCAGCTATTGGGAGAATAATCAGTGGATGATATTAATAGAGGCTGTTATGTGTCGCTGCTGAGGGTACATCCTCACGTTGTTCAAGTTTTTCACAGTAAAATATTTGTGGACACCTGTGTAATTAAAGCTATCCATAAAACTTGCCATATAGGACTTTCACTCAGTTACCTAATGATGCATCTGCTTTTAAATACTCTTGGAAGCCCAATGCAACATGTTTAATTTCTGCTTCTCTCTATAATCATTTTACATCAGTTCTAGTCAAAATGAACCTTTAAAGAAGTCAGAATTGAAATTAAAAAATGTCATAGTCTTCAGTCTAATTTTAACTGTAGGATTTATTGAAACTTTATGAGGAAAAACTACAAGAACCCTTAAGTTTAATTGACCATTCTAACCTTTAATGATCAAACTAAACATGTACTGCCTTTATTCTTTCTTTTCCCACACCCGCTTAATCTTTGCAGAGACGTGGGGAATGACTGATCATCTTGTTGTCTATATGCATTGGTCAATGGCTGAGATGCAGGACATCATTTGGAGAGCAGATGTCCAAAGTGTGGGCCTCTAAATTATCCACGAAAGGTACAAATATGGCCATCACACTCCTTAAATAGTGTTTAGGGTAAGATTTTGTGTCAGATCTGTCTCTGCTGCAGTGAGTCCTCAACCCTCAGCCAAATCCTGGGTGATCAGACTCAAAGAAAGTTTATCTTGATATTATAAACAATCATTTTGTTGGTTTTATGTTTATCTTTTCAGTCTCTGCTGGTTAAAGGATTTTCAATGTTTCTCCACACCTGCAGCACAACCTGAACATTCCAAGACAGAAACCAGCAACTAGCATGTTATCAGTATCTTCCTCACTGGATATGGATCATATTCAGGATGAAAAGGAGGTTTTCATGAATACAATCTTTATGTTACTTATGAAGTTGTTGGGAATTATGGAGTCTGGACCCAAGTAATAACAAATGAGTGTGAAGATTCAACACATAGATGTGTTTGAATATTGTGACAAGGTGTTTTACTGGAAGTAGTTTGGCATGGGCTTTCTCCCAGAACATTAAGTATTTCATAATTCCACAAATCAACTTAGCTGATTTAATTATTTAAAAATGCTTTTGTTAGGATTTTTAAACCAATCAGGACAAAATGATATGGTTTCCTTACATCAAAGCCTCAGGTTTTCAAAAAATAGCAGTATTCAGGTTATTAGATAGGTTTGTATGAATAATTTTTACAAAAGGTGTGTGTGTATATATATATATATATATATATATATATATATATATATATATATATATATATATATATATATATATATATATATAACTAGCACAAAAGCTGACATATTAGTGTTCTACTGACTTCAATGTTAATGTCACCTCAAAATAAAAAAGATTCTCTAGAACAACCTTAGCAGGACTAAGATTCTCTAAATTATAGAGTCTAGAACATCTGTTGACCATGATTAAGTTCAGTTAATTAACCATTTTGGGGGCATTTCCTGAGGAGTTTACAGGAATCCACTGAGCATAAACAGGGATAAGACAGGTAAGTCTTTGAGGGAAAAATATGCCTTAAAAGATTCACAGAGGACTTGGAAGGACCACTTAGGCCCCGAATGACACCCCCAGGTAGCTCCTTGCATCCATCGGCTCTGATGAGTTCCGACTGGGAAAAGGTGCACCAGGTGTAGCCTCCTTGGTTTAACCCTCTAGAGGTGGATGTTGCAGCTCAATGAAAAAAAAAAAAACACAGACAAAACAACAAACCCCAGAACCATGAAAGGGTTACAAAGTCATTTCTAAGGACTGATAACTTTCCTTTTCTCTAAGGAAAAAACATGGAATGATGGTGAAGCTTCCAGGCGAGGCCAGCCTCCTGACATTACTCCAAGTTCACATCAAGTGCTCTGTGAACTGTTAAAAGAGGCAACTTATAATGGTGTGAAAAAGCATTTTCACCCTTACAGATTTCTCCTGTTTGCTTTTTTGCTACAATGAATGTTTTAGATCATCAAATCCATTTTAATATCAGAAAAAAAATTACACGCAAAAATACAAGAGTGTTTTCAAATTACAATTTTATTCAAACCAACCTGGCACTATGTGAAAAAGCAGTTGGGACGTGTTACATGAAATTACTGTGATTAACTGAGCTGAGCTTAATATCACTCACCAAATCCTGGCCTGATTACTGCCATACCAGTAGGATAAAGACATCACCTAAACAGAACCTGTCAGACAACATTAGGTGGGCTAAAAGATCTGAAAATTACTCCAACAGTGCATTAAGAACTCATCCAGGAGGTAAGAACCCAGAGTAGCAGCTAACGCTCTCCTGGGGCCTCATGTATAAACGCTGCGTACACACAAAAGCAGCATAATGTTTCATGCACAAGTCTGCATGTATAAAAATAAATGTTGTGAAAAAGTTTGTGTACATTTGCACAAACTTTTTACCTTCTGTCAAATTGTGCAGCAGCCACGCAAACATTTTCAATCTACAATAATAAACTAAAAAGCATCAAAACTCACTTAAATACACTGAAATCTGAATCCATTTAGTGTTATTTAACTCAAGGAGGATCGAACTCAATGTTTGTTCCTGATTTTAATCTTTGATGATAATAATGGGAAAACATCAGTCAGATGTAAACAGAAATTTTCCTCTGTTTTTGTCTCATGTACATGTAAATACGCAGGAAATGCATGTAAATTATCTGAGCGGCACTTTGAGTCTCAGAGAAAAAGAAAACGGGGTCCAAACGGGTCAGGTTTGATGATTCTTAAGGTGGACCAGGTGGACACAATCACACATGTCCATAAGTAGCTGTGCAAAGGTGGAACGATGGCAGCTTTGGCTCTGCTAGAGGACATCGACAATGGAAGGATTCAGAGTGTTCAGAGGTCATACTGACCTGCTGGGACATGATGATTAATGGCTTATTAGCCACTTCAGAGCTTCATCATGGAGCTCTGCATGGAACTGGCCCAAGCATTACAGAGGGAAGCTAGAAGGAACCGTGCGTTACCGGTGCCGGTTCAAGTTCTCATTATTGCTGGGACTCCTTGCAACTGGAGCATTTTAGCAGGAGTTGGCTAACAGGTTGGGAATGTCCCAGTCACCCCTCAAGTCCCAGTCGTCCCTCAGCCGAGCCATGCTGGCCGTATGGGAAGTCTTCATCCGTATGTTGCCTGGATACATAATCACTACACTGCAGCTGAACAGGCAGAAATGAAATGAAATGAAATGTAATTGCAATTTGCAGCAATAGCCAATTTCCTAACATGATCAGAGCCGTTGACTTCACTCATGTTGCTGTAAGAGCGCTGTCTGGAAATGAATGTGCCTTCCTGAATAGACATCCATCCATGCATCCATTCATCTGTCCATCCATCCATCTAACCATCCAACCATCCATCATCTATGCCTGCTTATCCTTGCAGGGTCGTAGGGGGTGGGGTGCCTTTCTTCCTAAAAGAAGATTTTTAGGCTGAGCCCCTGGATAAATGTCTGATAAGGACACTGACTGACATTTTTCAAATCAGCTCAATAAGTCACACAAACCCAGTGAATGAAGGGAGAATGATTGTTTTAACACAACATGTTTGGTTTCTCTTTAGCTGTGGGATTAATTACTAGCAATGTTAAACAAATACAGTGTAAGATATAGATTACAAAAACATTTTTTTACTCTTCACAATGTCAGTCCAGAAAGTGCAACTTTTGAGACCAGTTCCTATGGTTTAAGTCCAGAAATAATTCTGCCATAAATCTCTCAGGACTTCAGACAATCCTGCTTTCTGCAAACATGCACCACTTGTTCTCTAAATTATGTTCATGCTCTCATAGTGATAAACTCTTTCACAAATATCATGTGATCATGTTTAGATCTTGCTCTTTGTTCTCAAACGGAGTGAAATCTTCTTGCAGATTCTTTCACTTAGAACAAAGGCCACAATTCCAGACAGAACACTTGACTGCCACCAGTATATAAGGAAATGATTGTGACTAGAACCCAGCATATTCAAGCTACTTTATTGTAACTAAAAGCATTTGTTCACTTTTAGTTTTTCACACCAGCCACAAGAGGGCTCTGTAGATTTTCTACTCAGTCTGTCTCGTCAGTTGTCAGTCATCCAACAGATGACTGACAACAAATATGGGCAAAAGGGAGTCAGATTGCTTTTGGGTTACAAGAACAGAGTAATGAAGGCGCTTATAAATCTAATATTCCATTATGTGGGGTAAACTCTGTGAACCACACAAAGAAGGCAGTGACCCAGTGATGTGCAGTCAGGGTAGGCACTGACAACAAAAAGAAATTTTGCAAAAAGGAATTTTCAACCTCAAACCATCTTTACTTGTTTTATTTTTGGACATCATCCAATAATCTGGAGCAGCATAGAAACCCTGGAGTTGAGGACAGTTCAGAGGTTTCCCTGCTGTCAGAGCAAAATGTAGTTACAGCTGACTTGGTTCTTTGCATCTCGAGTTATCATATGGATTTGTTGAAGCATGTGCAAACTGTTAAAGTACAATAAAAAAAATGTATGGAAAGGTTTTTTAGACTGACTTTAACTCTTATGTTGCCTGCATAAGGTTAAAGTTCAAAAGTAGGCAATTTAGCAAAAAACTGCAGCTAAAGTCATTTTCTCTATTTTATATGAAGAAAAGCACAATGTCCAGTGACGTGCAGTCGAAGGAGGCAGGTGAGGCAGTGCATCATGATATCATGATAAGTAAAATACTAACAATGATAAGAGAAAATCAATTTGTCCACTTGACTATGAATGTATAAATAAAAAAATCACTGAACTTAAACATTGTCTGTTGAAATACATGGAAGACAGTCGAGGTGACGCAGTGATGAGCTTCACCTCTGGTGGCGCTGTATCCCACAAACTGACTGATGCAGGCAGTTGGCCCATTGCTGCTTCCCCTTGTATCACCCAACATACATGTTTGATTACACATGTACTACACATGTTCCACAGTCTGTCAAATATATTAATGAATGCATGTGACATACTTAGTCTTTCTGATTGGCCATAATGCGCAGTGAAGATATGCTTGGCAAGGCAGAAAGTACTGTGCCACACTAATAGGGGGCAGTGCTGAGCCCACAGGCACAATGGGCAACAGGTGCTCTTATTCTACGCATTGAAACGATTAAAAAAATACAGCTGTATAGGGCCGACCCAGGTAACTCTCCTCCTGGATGATTATCTCCATTGAAGCAGCCACACCTTTAAAAACAGAGGCAAACAAGGATGGTTTGTACAATAAAGTGACAGAAATATGTGTGTAGGACAGGACTTCATATACAAATGCAGGTAAGATCATACACAATCTCCAATTTCAATGAAAAAAAGAGATCAGCCAAGAAAAAAAACATGTACATTTTAAAAACTCTAATTTAACCATATATGATTTTTTTTATTTTTTATTTTTATTTTATTTTATTTTTTTTTTGCTGTTGTATTTTTGATCAGTGTGGAATTGATTAAAGTGTAACTAAAAACTTTATGAACAAAAAATTGTTTCAATTGAGGTGAACATTGAAATATAAGCTTCGATTTTGGGTTTTCCATATTTGTACATCTGACTGCTGAGCAGTCAACGCCTCACTAAAGAGGAACCTCACTGCATGTCACTGGCAGTGACAGATGCATTGATTTAAATTTAATTTCAAGTAAGAAAAGCTCTTTTTATCTCATGACATCCCTTACAAAAGGACCTGACTGTTTTATGTAGTTCAATATTACATATATTTTTTATACTATGATGAAATGCTCCCTCTGAGGCCGCAGGTTGTTTTGTGTATCGGTTTGAGTTGTGTGGTCATAACTGTCATCAAGAAGACAAATATGTGGATGATGTCAGTAATTGTTGCATATTTATGTGGAGCCCTGAAGAGAGACTGTGGCTCAATGAGGGTTTTAGGGTTGATTCCAGCTTTCTCATGGGCCTGAGCAAGTTGCCTGCTGATCTGCGTAGTGGTGTATAAACTTGTGTGTGTGTGTGTGTGTGTGTGTGTGTGTGTGTGTGTGTGTGTGTGTGTATGTATGTGTGTCTATGTATGTCTATGAGTAGGTAGGTAAATGTGACGCTTGTGTAAAAGTGCTTTAAGTGGTTCTACAAAAGAATCTCATTCCTTCCTCATTCCTCCCTCTAGGGAACATTCACTTTGATATTGTTTGATTAATCAGTTCCAAACATATAAGTTCTATTTGTGTCACACAGTTAAGACTTTTGAATGTGTGTGTGTGTGTGTGTGTGTGTGTGTGTGTGTGTGTGCATAATGTTAATATAAGTACACAATGTTCAGCATAGACTAAAGTTTCTATGCCTGATATTTGGTGTCTACAGCCTACCTGACCTCTGATCTCACCACAGTGAAGTCATATTTGCACGTTAAATGTTATTGGTTGGAGCTTTTACCAATAATAGTTATCACTTCATTTAAAGTGAGAGAAAAAGAAAATCTTTCAGAAAGTAAAACAGACCCGAAAGCTCAAGCTGAGAGCAAGTTGATGTTATCCGATTCAAACAGAAACAGAGAATATTTGGAGTTTGAGAATCAACCGAACAGGTTTCCAAGCAAACAAGAGCTTTTAGAATGTGAAGGGCAGAGTTTGATAGTGAACAGTCGAATATCTGAGTGTATACTGTTCACACAATAAAGCCCAAAATTGTAAAACTATGTAATTGTAAAGTTATTTGGCAGATTTAGATTTGGGATTATTTTCATTCAATCAATATGTTTGTAATGATGAGAAATGAGACAGATATCGCTCGGCTTTCTATTTTCTCCCTCCCTCCCAGTTCTCCCTCTCCTGCTATTGTCTTTCTACTCCTCCTCCTTAGTACTCCTCCATCAGTTTTTCTGTTTCATTTTGTGTCTCTGCTCTGTCTTCTCAAACTCCCAGTCGGTCATGGCAGATGGCCACTCATACTGAGCCTGGTTCTGGTTCTGCTGGAGGTTTCTTCCTGTTAAAGGGAGTTTTTCTTCTCCACTCTCACTACATGCTCGTCCAGGAGGAATGAATGCTGCAAGTCAATGACTCGATGCAATCTGCTGGGTTTTCTTAGACAGCGAACTTTTTAAACTAATTTCAGTAATAAACTGAACCTGATGAACTGTTCGGTAACTAGGATCAATTGATATGTATGATTGAAGTGAAGAGACTTTTTGCCTTGCGATAATATTTGTTGTAGTGCTACATATAAAAAACTTACTTGAATTGAATTTTGAAAAATGTGGGGGGGGAGGGGCTCGTTTTTTTTTTTTTTTTTTTTTTTTTTTTAAAAGTTATTAGGAAATCACTTATCAAAAACAATTAATAATAGTTGACATTTGGTTGCTCGCTCCATGTCTTCAGATTGTAAGCCCTTCTTGCCATCAGCCCAGTCTTTAGCTTCTTCCACAGTATCTCTAGTCAATTCAATGCTCAGTCACTCCAAACATTACTTCCAGTGAAGAGAAACATGTTAATAAAATTAATAGATTAATTTAATTTTATGACTTTAAACCTAAATCTGTCAGGGAACTGAACAATTTTGGGCTAAACTGTGTATGGCAGAAACAAACTTCCGCATACTGAAAAGACAGGCAGAATGCCAAGCAAGTCTGTAGATGGCACAGTCGGCTTGTTCAAGACATGCACAGTCTATTTATAACATGTACTGTTATTATTGTGATGTGAAAAAGTATTCCACCCCTGACAGATTACTTTCATATCACAATAATGTTTCATATCCAACAAACACGATAAATTGGAAAAAAAATTGTAGTTTTCAAATGATGATTTCATGTTTTAAGAAAAACACTATCCAAACCAAACTGGCTCTATGTGGAAAAAGTAATTACTCCCTAAACCTAACAAGGGGGTGTCCCACTAATATCGACAACAACTGCTATCAAGCATTTGCATTAACTGGCAATAAGTTTTTGACACTGTTGAGGAGTTTGGAGCCACTCTTCTTAATTCAGTCACAATGGAGGGCTTTTGAAGAACAGCCTGTTTCAGGGAATCCAACAGCCTCACAATAGGTTTTAAATGTTTAAATTTAACTTGGCCACTCAAAAATATTTCTTTTGTTTTTTTGTTTTCTTTGAGTCATTGAGAGTTGGACTTGCTGATGGTGCTTTGGATCATCATCCAGATGCATAAACCAGGTGTGTGTGCGCTTAAGGTCACAAAGTGATGGCCACACATTCTATCTACTTCACTATTCAACAAGCACAACAGTAGCAAAGCAGCCAAAGACCATCACACTACCTCCATGTTTCAGTGTAGTGTTTCATTTTAAACCAGACATAACAGGTTGAGGACCAAAGAAGAAACATTTTTTATGTCACTCCACATAATATTTTCCTGAAGGTCGAGAGGATCATTAAGTTGATTTTTGGCAAATGTGAGACAAGACTTTGTGTCCTTATTGGTCAGCAGTGACTTTCACCTTGAAACTCTCCCATGTAGGGTTAGAGGTTAGGGTTTTTTCCTGTCTCTTTCTTGTTATTGAATCATGAGCAATGATCTTAGCTGAGGCTAGAGATACCTGCAACACTTTACATATTGTTCTGGGATGTTTTGTGACCTCCTGGATGAGTTGTTGATGTACTCTTGGAGGTGTTTTCTCTGTTTGCACATATTGGCTCTCACTCTAGTCCACTGGAGTCCCAAAGCCTTAGAGATGGTTCTGGAACCCTTTTCAGACTGACAGAAACCAATAAGTAGGTTTTATCTGTTCTTGAATATCTTTAGATCATGGCAGGGTGGGTTGCATCTAAACATCTGTCAGACGACATCTTTTTCTGACAGGTTCTCTTCACAACTTAACAAAGGTAAAATCTTATGTTCACACTGTGCCAGGTTGGTTTGGATAGCTTTTTTACTTTAAAGAAGTTGTCATTCAAAATTTGTTTTGGGAAACATTTAAGTGTGACAATGAACAGAAATCTGTGAGGGGGATTTTTTTTCTATCTGGTATGTTAAGAAACTTTGAATCTGACTTCATATATCTTATTTGTTACTCCATCTCTGTGTTACTGTTAACTGATATAGTTAAAATAATGCATTTCTATTAGAATTTTTTTTAGTTTACACATCCCTGATCAGGAGACCTTCAGTTTATATGAGCTGCCTCCTTCAAAGGACCAAAGCAGATTGGAACCTGAACGTTTTATGTGACTAGGGGCCAGTTTGACCCTAGACTGGTCACAAATCTATCAAAGGGTGCAAACTCCACACAGAAAGACTCCAGTCAGCATTGAAAACAGGAACATTCCAGCTTGGAGGTGTCAGTGTTGCCAATGTGCAGATTAGTAAATCTGTAGCTGTTTTCATAGAAAAGAAGCAGATTAGGATGAAATGAAATGTAATATCTGCTTTAAAAATGTCTGTAAATGTTGTTTAATACTGCTCCTCCAAAAAAAGTTCAAACTTCATTCTTCGGTTTATTTTACTTTGTGACACTGTCCTCAGAGTTCACTGACCCTCTCACTTAGGGTCTCCAGCTCCTCTTCCTTCTCATGGTAACGCTCCATCCTCTGATCAACATCGTTGAGAGGACCATTCATAAAACTGGAGGGGTAGTCAAGGCCGCTGAGCTGAGCATGATGGAGCCAACGCAGGTCATCACTCTCATGGGTGATGTACCGCTCGCTCGTTCGACCCTCTAAATTCCTCAGGTCTAGCCACATCTGATAGTCCTAGTGGAAAAAAAATAAACACATTTTAAGATTAAAGGATTTTAAATTAATTTAATCTCTTTCTCAGTGTCATTTTGCAGTTAAAATATCAATGGGTGGAGTAACAATCTGTATTTTTGTTTATTTGTGGGCATATTGATAAATATGATGAGATGGGTAGAAAAAGCATGCATTTAAACCCAAATGAGTGTCGTTGAACATTCAATCGGTCGAGGCTGTTCACTGTTTTTTTTTTTATAATATCAGAGATAAAGATCAGTTCATTTTTATACAAGTAAAAATGTCAGTTGTTCAGCTTAAGGGTCATTTCCACACCTCTCTCTTGCAGCTAGAGTTAGAGATGACAGCACTGACAGGATATCTCAGAGACAAATGAGAAATAAATATTTAGTCATCAGTTCTGTCACAACAGTAAAATCATAAGAAGTAACAGATCTGCTGCTCTAATCTACTGTTTGTGTGACTGATGGTATGCCATTGTGTGGCTTCCCTTATAAGAGTACCTGGTTGGTCATGGAGAGGTCCCAAGTTCAAGATGAGCTGACTCACTTTTTTCCCCTTTTTTAATACCAATCAATGTTGACTACAACAGGCCAACATTTAAAACTCTATTCAACACATCAGAAAAAACTTTCTCCTTTAGAGCAAATATCTGCCCTGCCTAGCCTGGGTGTCGATGAAGCATTTTTTTATTTGCATTTTTTTTTTTTTAACATGTCCTGTCCAGCAGTGTGGCACTCAGAATTGTCGTCTGAATGTCAAGGTAACACCCAACAGATTTGCTTTCACAAGTGGAACATTACAGCTTTCACCATGACGTTCCCTGTAGTATATATAAAACCTTATTAAAAATTGTTTTGGGCTTATTTCAAATGTAATGGACACAAAGATGGAAAAAAGGTGAAAGGAAAGAGAGAAAGATGGAGGAAAGGTTTAAAGAGAAAAAATGAGATAGAATTTGAGGAGAGAAAAAAGCATAGAGATAAAACAAGTCAACACACTTGAGGTCTGCCTCAAGTCCTGCGGAAAGAGAAAACAAAACAGAGAATCCACAACAACGAACAGCACATACATTTCCATTGTTCAAAATAACAGCAGTCCCACATCACTAGTTAGATAAATCACTGTTTTTATTAGAATTTCAACTTCTACACTGTAAGTAGGTTTCCAGAAGGTTTAGTAAAGGTATAGAAAACCAACAGACCCAACAGGCATGATGTGCATGCTGCTGATTCTGTAAAACTGAATCATTTACTGAAAGGGGCGTGTTCAAAAAAATATAGCCATGCCAAGTTCAGTTAATGAGGTCATTGATTATGTGGAAAAAATAGGTGGAAAAAATAGGTGTTAAACAGGTGGCCCTTACTTAAGGATCAAGGCAACTGAAGCTGCATATGCTGGTTGTGCATTTGTCCTTGGAAAACAGAGTAAAATGGGTCATTCAAAACAGTGTTCAGAAGAAGAGCGTTCTTTGATTAAGAAATTAATAAAAAAGGGGAAAACCTATAAAGTAGAACAGAAAATGATAGGCTGTTCAGCTAAAATGATATCAAACACTTTAAAATGGCAGCCAAAACCAGAAAGGTGAGGAAGAAAAAGAAAAACGACTATTCGAATGGATCGGAGAATAACCAAAATGGCAAAGGCTAAGCCAATGATCAGCTCCAGGAGGATCAAAGAAGATCTAAGATTGCCTGTGAGGACTGTAACAATCAGATGACATCTATGTGAAGCCAAGCTACCAACAAGAAGCCTCCGCAAAGTCCCATTGTTAAAAAGAAATACATGTGCCGAAGCGGTTACAATTTGCCAAAGAACAGATTGACTGGCCTAAAAAGAAATGGCGTAATATTTTGCGGACTGATGAGAGTAAGATTGTTCTTTTTGGGTCTAAGGGCCACAGGCAGTTTGTCAGACGTTTTACAAACACTGAATTCAAGCCATAGTACACAGTGAAGACAGTGAAGCACGGTGGTGCAAGCATCCCCCTGATATTGGGATGTTTCACATGCTATGGTGTTGGTCCTGTTTATCGCAACTGATCATGGATCAGTTTGAGTACAACAGAATACTGGAAGAAGTACTGTTGCTGTATGCTGAAGAGGAAATGCCCTTGAAATGGGTGTTTTAACAAGATAATGATACCAAACAGCAAGCAAGCAAAATCATGGTTCCAAACAAACAGAATTCAAGTAATGGAGTGGCAGCACAATTCCCAGACATTAATCCCATAGAAACCTTGTAGGCTGACAAAAAATGCTGTTCATGAGGCAAAACCAAGAAATGCAAAGGAACTGTGGAACGTAGTACAATTGTCCTGGGCTGTAATATCTGTTGACTGGTTCCAGAAGTTGATTGACTCCATGTACCACAGATGTGAAACAGTTATCAGAAACCGTGATTATGCAACTAAATATTAGTTTAGAATTCTCAGGAAAGTTGAATCTTCAAGCATTTCTTAGTTTATACAGTAAATTTTTGAGTTTGTAAATAAAGATGTCAACACTGGTATTTTTTGAACATCATATTTCTTGACTTTCTGTAAAATATGATCAAATTCAATTACTTTGTCCAATTTTCTTGCATTGAAATAGAATGTGCAGTGTCCCCAATGCATTTGTGTTCATTAAAATCATTAAAATGCAATTTATTTGAAGGATTTTGAGGTTTACTCACCTTTTTAACACACTGCTATTATTATGAACATAACTGTATAATAATAACAATTATAACTTCAATGGAAAGTACACAGTACAAGGTAATACCAGATATATTTAGTGGCAATCGCAGCCTGACTGAGGGTGTATCTAACAAACACCTCGATGAAGCATTTAGACATTGCTTAGACATGTTTTCTTCTAAACAATGTTTCCTGGGAAGTCTGCTGCTCACTGAAGTGTTTTTGTTATCGACTGTCTCTACTGTAACATGTCTGAATCTAGTGGACCAGAAGCTACCATCCATTAGGCCAAGTAAAACTTTGATAGATCTGTTGCTAAACCTTCATCCTGACCTGGTGTGGTAGGTTAAACCTCGATGCAGTAATGGAAGTATTGGAGACTTCTTCCACCCATTGGACCTAAAACCCGTCAGTTACCATGGAGACCAAGATGTCACTCTTACACACGTTTTTTGGTGTTCATGAACATGAACCACTTGGAGCCCATGCATGCACCCTGAGACCACACTCTCTGCTGCTTTGGTGCATGACAAGTGACAGGTGCTGCTCCTCTATTTACTATGATCTCCTAACATCCGAATGAATGATTCTTAACTGTATTAAGCAGTTTTGTTTCAGTATGTATTTTTCATATTTATCAAATAGAGGTAAGTTGCTTATTTGTTACTTGTTAAAACCTTAAATAACACTTTGATTTTGAAATAAAAACAGCCCTTTAACCCTCCTTTCTGACTCTCTAATGTGTACACAACTATTTAAATCAGCATGTTTGATCAGATGTTTGACTGTGGATATGACACAAAATGATTTCATTTAAAAGCTTAACGTTCCAAATTTCTTCAACGGATTTCAAAAAAATTGCATTACATTATTAACTGCACATTTTTTTTACACCATACAGAAAACAATAAAGGCAAGACTAAATAATGAACAAAGATTATTAACATAATTTGCATTTCCAACACACAAATCTAATCATGAAAATGAATCTACAGGTAAAACAGTGTTTGAAGACTATAACAAGCTGTGGCATCTGGTTGACAAAGGAAACATACAGTGTGCTCTCCACGAGTTAACTATGTTAGGCCCTACATGATGTGCACCAGCTCTTCTTCAGGACGTGGTAAACTGGAGGCCTTTTGAGATTAATAGGAAAATGTGTTTAATACTCTGTTCTGGATTTAAATGTTTTGTTGTTTAGTCTAAACAGCACAGTGCTGTGTTGTAAACTCAGTGTGGTACCATGGTAAGATGCAACCTGTTAAATAAGTCCAGTCATGAATTTTCTTCACTACTACATATGCCACAGTCATCCATTAGTGGTATAATAACAGTTTTCAAAATATCCCTGTAACCAATGCAGAGCAATAATATAGTTTTGCAGATTCAAAACACAGCTAACGTCTCTCATCTCTTTATTCTTAGCATAGCCACAATTATAAGTCATTTAAATATGCTACGATTTAATCATAAAAGCAGTCAAGTTTGATTTATTATCCAAATTAGTGAAAAAACCCAAAACAATCAAGTTCTTGACTTTACAGCAATCCCTCCTCATACTGAAGAAGCATGTGGTGATAGCAGGAACGAACAATACCATAATAAGAAAGGCCATCCAGTCCTGACCTGGTGTGAGAAGTCATCTGACCAGAGTTTTTAAAGACAGGGTTAACAAACCAATAACACAAACGCACTGGACCAGGAGTACTTTCTATGCTAAAAAAAAAAATAAAATAAAGTCAGTGGCAGCAGTAGCTCTTTCAGTGGCTTTTTCTAGTAAGCTCTAAGCAAGTAGTAAAATCTATCGGATGACAAACAGAGTATGTATTGTTGGTGGCAGCAATACCCCCCTCAGCTGATTTGTCTAGGAGAGAGACAGGATTAGATAAAGAAAGACAGCCATGGTTTTCATCTGTTATTGGCAGCATGATCTCAGCTGATCCCCTCCTCCAGGAAGGTTTTACATCTAAACAGAAATGCTAGGCCGGATGGAACATGTATGGGGAGAACAACAGAGAGGTAACATAAACTTAATAGCAGCAATAACTGCAGATAATACATATTTAGAAAGTATCAGAAGAAAATGAAGTGAGGGAAAGTGATCAGTATGTCTTCCAGCAGATTAACTATAGAGGCAGCTCACGTTTTTCATGTTTCTCTTTTTTTCAAAGTGAAAATGTTTCTGAGCTTTCATGTCTCCCTTTATGACATGGCTATCTTTATCTCACTGTTGCTTTAATCTTTTGACCTTATTACTGAACAATTTGATGTGCACCGTGTACCCCCCCCAAAAAACAAATAATAACACTCAAGCAAAAAATGTGGAAAAATAATAACCCAATCAAGTGTTGTTCTTTTGTTAATTGCTATAGTTTTGAAATGTGTTTCCTACCTGTAACCAGGGGTGACTGAGAGTCTTGTCTACACTGTATCTCTTTCTCATCTTCACCTGCAGGAGGTTGTTGATCAGGTCGATTGCTACAAAGAAGGAAAGCAAACAACAGAACCAAAGGAAAGTTAGTTGTCGATTTTCTTTCTTTTCTGTCTCCAGCAGAAGATTTTTCTCTTGCTATTTCAAATAAGACATTAATTTGCTAAGCAAGACAAACATGCTTCAGTCTTTATTATCCACAAGTCCTTAAATTCAGAGCAAAATGAAAACTGCTGGCATGCTTTCCACAGATTATGAAGTTCGTCTTCAACATGTTGTGCACTGAAAGTCTTAGAATTAAAAAAAAAAAAAATCAATTTAATTAATTCAAAAATTTTATTTCATGTCACAAGACTTTTTGGCTCCAGTTGACCTCTACATTATTCATTTTCACAAAAGCTCAAACTAAGGACGTCCTCTGAGGTTTTAGGAAAAGTCATTACTTCCTTGATAACAGGTGGCCTCACTGTAACCGCGTATTTTTGCCTTACGCTGACTATCTATATTATGCACCTTGTTTAACATGTTTACTGTCTATCATTAGACAAAGCTCAGTAAATCAGTTAATTTAATAATAAATATTTCACCAAATGTCACCTTTATTGCATTTAGCACAAAATCATCTGCAGGCACTATACAGTGATATATCATTTTTGATGCATATCAACTGTTCAAAAGTATGAAAGTTAGACATATAAAATGTCAGGATAATGGTGCTTTTATCTACCTTACCAAATTATTATTTCCCCATGCTGAAGGTAATGCAGAGCATGAACAAAAGCAGGTCAGATTTGACTGTTTTTAAGCTACATGATAAACAGAAACAAGGCTGCGTGTGGATCAGCTATATGGGATTCTGCAGCACCACCTCTAGCTTAACCTGACCCAGGAGAAGGTTCCACTGATCTAGAAGATATTAGGCAATGTTCCAGTAACTAATGAAGCTCATCCACATGTCCTTCACAACTATAGTTAAGACAAGGTAAGGCAAGTGTGTTTATGTAGCACTGTTCTTACAGAGGGTCATTCAAAGTGCTTTATAGAACAAGCAAAGAAACAGACATAAAGCAAATTACCTAACACACCTTAAACACGACTGGTGCATTACATAAGAGCATTAAAACATTATTTGTTTGTCATAAAAATGACAAAGTTTAAGTGAATAAAACATGTAACGTTTTAGACCTTGATTTAAAAGAGCCAGCTATTTCTGAACATTTCATGTTTTCAGGCGTTTGGTTCCAGAACTGAGGAGGGTAAAAGCTAAATGTTGCCTCTACTGGCTAAGTTCTGATCCTGGGAACACCGATTGAGGGATCTACATGGTTCATGTCTGTCCAGCAACTGAAAAATGTATTCCAGTCTGTTGTTGTGTGAGGTGCTGTACCCTTTCCCCTGTAACTCCCTTCACTGAGAGGCCACCTCTTTTCCTTTGAAGTGCTAAGCCCCTCCCTCCCCCCCAACTCACTTCCGACTTTGGGAGGTTGACATCTAACCAACTATTTACGTCTCCAGTATTTAGATCCCCAAGTCTGCAGAGAATAACCCATCTCAGAATTCACAGAGAATTCTGAGATGAGAATCTGGTTTATCGGGGAAACTCACCTGGACTTCTAACAGCCTACATCTGAATTACTCATCCCTCTACCTTCTATGGGTTAACCAGACTGAGTGGCCAGGAGTCAATTAGGTCTCACAGATCACACTCATTAAATGGCTTCTCTCCTCCTTTTACAACCAGCTCTTGGAACTGATCCAGGTATGATTTAGTGACTTGTATGGAGTCCCAGGAATGTTTTAATAACTTGTGCTGAGGCAACCAATAAAATACCTTTCATAGATTTGTGAACCATGCACTAAGACTATCTTACTACTTCTGAAGAACTTGAAATTACAATGACACAATAACTGAATAGCCACACTTTTCTAAAATTGTATAGGCTTGTTTAATTAGTAAAGTTTAGAAGGGATCAGTACAGCTTGATTCAGTAGCATAGAAAAATAAAAGTCTAACTAGCCTAACCTGTCTATCCCTAATGCTGGAACTGAAGGATTCTAAGTGGACGCTTTTGGAAGACGGATCAGGCTTTTCATACCACAGTCAGGATTGATCTTCTGGAGGCAGAGGGCTTGAAGGATTTGGAACTGCAGGTCAGACCTTTCTCCATCACTGGCTTGATTGGAAGACTCGGAAACTCCTTGGGATGCAAGGAATTCAGCAACTTAGACTTGTCATCACCTCTGGCTTCAGGATGTGAAAACTTTCTTGGATGGAAGGAGCTAAAGCTTCAGCAGTTTCTCAACATCTCGTGTTTGAAGAGGACTTGAATACTTTCTGAACTGGAGGAGAGATGCTGTAGATTCAGGTTTTCCTGTTGTCTGTCCTTTGGGTTTCAGTCTCAGCATGGAGAGGGGTCAGAATGTTGTTCACAGCCTTGGGGAATCGTGGAGGAACCCCATTCACAAAAGATGCTGTGACTTTTCTCTTCTCCTGGTATAGAGATCTTCTTCCATTTTGTTGCTCAGCCTTGGGCGTCCCTGGAGGATTCCACCCTTTCTGCTGTTGAGAGCCTCTTTTTTATCTCCCCTGGGCACAGCTCGGGTCAGCCCTTTTGAGCTCTTTTGGGCATACATAGACTTTCAGTACAGATCCTACAGAATCCTTTAGAAATGAGACCTTTGCTCTGAGTCCATGATGACATACAGCTTTTTGCTTTCTTTCCTGCCCTGTGGACTCTAGGTCAGTTTTGATCTCTTCCTTGCATTTCTGGAACCAAAAACAGACTTCTTGTCTTTTCTGCACTGAGTTGGAGGAAATTCTGACCCATCCACTAATAGATAGCACAGCACCAGACAACCCTGCCCACTTTTCCATTCAGTCAAATGGAATGCTATGATCAATGTATGTAGACCAAACAGCAATCATGATGAAAGAGCTGGAGAGTCATCTGAGCAAACTGCTTTCAGGACCCACAGCAGTTTGCTTATCCTCATGGAGATGGAGTTTAAGAGAAATTCATACATTTGCTCCATCAAACTTTCTGAAATCTGGAGTATAATGTGAGCATAATCTTTGATTTCGTCAGTGCATTTACCACAATCAAGCCTGATTTACAGTTTAAAAAAACTGTAAATCTCAAGAAGACACAGGTGTCCTCCACAATCAATGACTACTAAAGAAAAAGTCCACAGTTTGTGAGAATGAAGGACTGTGTCTCTAGCTAGGTGGTCAGAAGCACAGGAGCACCACAGGGTGCTGTACTCTCACCATTCCTTTTCACTCTGTACACTTCAGACTTCCAGCACAAGTCAGACTCCTGTCATGTACAGAAATACTTCGATGACTCTGCAGTGGTTGGGTGGATCAGAGATGGACAAGAAGCTGAGTACAGAGAGTTGGTGGACCGCTTTGTGTCATTGTTCTTCATTGTTCTCACATGAAGCCACAGCAATACTGATGGCATCCTGCTGATTAATCTATTATCAATGAAGAATATATTTGTTGCAAGACACTTTTTAAAAGCATTTTCCTCTTGAATTTGATGCTTAAATGATTTCTTTTGGCTTTTTACCAAGGTATTTACACTGAAGAAAGGCTGATTTAACTTCTCAAAATGCTGAAATTAATACCCAAAATAAATCCCTGACTAGTTTAGTTGGCTGTGTGCATGCAGGAGATGAGCAATGCATAAACCAGAACAGGAAGGCTATCTTTTTAACCCTGACCCTGTTATAGGAACTGTGAAATCTCTCTAGAAAATCAGACCTAAAAAGAAGAAAAGATGGATGTTGCAGGATTTTATGGTTTCAACAAAACATAGGAACAGGGCAGGATTTCTGACTTTTTCCTCTTTAAAGGCAGATAGAGACTATAGACAAAGCTGGAAAGCGGGTGGAACTGCAAGGCTTTGTTAACAACAGATGATCAACACATCAGCATGTATGCATGTAACTGTATGACAGCAGCTTTGGTCTAAAATTTCAGATTTAATGATAAAAAAGTTCAACATTCCATCTAAGAACTGGAATGTTGTGTGGACAGGAGTCTTTCTTTAACCTGATATTTGAACATGCAGATCCATTGATGCTCAAATGTTTTATTCTGACATTTAATCTGGAAGAGCATGCCTGCACTTGTTTCTAGCCAGCACCTTAAGTCATTTTGGCAGGATGAAGAGGTGGATGGAAAAGTGCTCTTGGTTTCTGGCTAAGGAGTGAGTGAGTCACTGATGAAATATTCTCAGTGTCAACTTGACAACTTCAGTTAACAGACAGCGCGGACACATGTAGACACATCAACATGAGTCACTGAGCTGCTAAGAATGGCTGAAGCAGATTTTAGAGACATGTTCAATGACAGCAGGATGGAAGGTAGGTGAAGTAAGGAAAAATTAGATGAGTTAGCTGTAACTTGTGTCCAAGAACATGATTACATTTTTTTTTCTTTTTTGTTGGTCTGTTTGCATGTCACGATAACAACTAGCAACAGCATTTAGGTGGCTGATGTGACCCTTAAGGTGACCTAACAGGTACACTTATCAACATTAGAATCTTGTGAAAATGTTAAAAACTTTTTATGACTGAAGCTCATATATTACATAGATTCATTCCATGTGGAGTGAAATATTTTGAGCCTTTTTAATGTAATTCTGATGACTATTATCTACAGATAATGAAAACCAGAATTTAGAGTGTCAGAATTCAGAATATCACATCAGATCATATTATTCTTTCTTTTTAAACAGAAATCTCAGGCTTCTGAAAAGTATGTCCATTTCTATGCACTCAACACTTGGCTGGGATCCTTTAGCATGAATTACTGCATCAATGCACCGTGGCATAGAGGCAACCAGCCTGTGGTACTGCGTAGGTATATTGGAAGCCCAGATTGCTTTGATAAATGTCTTCAGATGAAGGCAGCTTCTTGTCCATATCTTCAGATGAAGGCATCATCTGCCATCGGCAGATGATGGATTTGGTGTCTCTCATCTTCCTCTTGACAACAGCCTTGTCAACAGTCTTGACAAAGAATCTACGATTCTTTATGGGGTTAAAGGTCAGGGGAGTTAGCTGGCCAATCAAGTACAGGAACACCATGGTCATCTTGGTACTTTTGGCAGTCTGGACATGTAACAACTCCTGCTGGAAAATGAAATCGGCATCTCCATCCAGCTTGTCAGCAGAGGGAAGCATCAAACGCTCTAGAATTTCCTGGTAGACGACTGTGTTGACTTCAGAAAACCCAGTGGACCAGAACCAGCAGATGACATGGAACCCTAAACCATCACTGGCTGTGTAAACTTCACACTGGACTCAAGCAACATGGATTCTGGTCCTCTCCACTCTTCCTCCAGACCCTGGGACCTTGATTTCCAAATGAAATGCAGAATTTACTTTCATCTGAAAACAGGACTCTGGACCATTGAGCAAGAGTCCAGTTCCTTTTCTCTTTAGCCCAGGTAAGACTCTAATGTTATCTCTGGTTCAGGAGTGGCTTGACATGGGGAATGTGACATTTGTAGCCCATGTATTCGTCTGTGTGTGGTGGCTCTTTTTCTATTAGTCTCTCTCAGTTCATAGAAAAATTGGAATCTACATATAAAGATAATTTCAATTGTAAATTAAATATGTTTATCCACTTTAACTTGCACTATTTTCAGTAATTCTAACTTATTTCAGAATTACATTTAGAAATAATAATAACTAATATTAGTCCTACATTGTGTTCATTTTCAACTATTTCATACTTTCTGATTTTGTTCCACCTTTCTTTCAGATCTGGTTCTAGAGTGCTCAGGTCTCTTTTTTTCCAAATCCTTTCTGGAAAATAAATTGTGCTCATGTTGACAGTCTGCCTAAACCACTAAAAACGTTCTTGATAATCAAATACCTTCCTGGGAGACTTTCTTCCATGGGTGGGGAGGGTACATGAAGGCAGCATTCTGGATTTGATCGTTAATATCTTCATCTTCATTGAAAGGGAATGTCCCACTAAGACTGCAGACACAATAAAGTTACAAGAAAAAATAAGTCTATGATAACAAATATTTTCTTTCAGTAAATATGCAGCTTAGACAAGATTAGTTTTAAGGTATATTCACATCTGACACATTTGGTCTGGTTTAAAGGGACCAGAATTCGTTTCCCTCGTTGGTCTGGACCTTTAGTGTAGTTGTGAATATACTCATGCGAATCCTGGTGCAGACCAAAACAACCAGACCAAGACCCACTTTTTGAGGTGGTCTTGGTCCGCCTCCAAACAAACTCCGGTATGGTTCACTTATGGTGTGAATACAGACCGGCTCCGATCCGAACCAACTACAGGAAACATGCGTCTTTTTGGACTTCACGAGCCATTGTTGCTAGGTATCATGGTAAAAATGAGCCCTTCAGTGTTGCTAACAGTACTACTGTATGTACTGATCGAACTAAAGTCATGCCTAATCTGCCGTTTCCTGCTTAGCGATGCTGCTGCCACCATGTTGTGGGTCAGAACACAGAGCATCATGTCTCATTCAGCTCGCAGCAGCATTTACTTTCCTGGTGTGACTATTGCAATTTTCCACTTTCAGAAACCAAGCATGAAAAAGGAACGAGCAAAAATAGAAAACACATGGATTTAGACCATCTAAAACGAGTTATTTCTCCGATGCCCTACCTGACATAGATGATGACTCCCACTGACCACATATCCAGAGAACGGTTATAACCTTTGTTTCTCAGGACTTCAGGAGCAAGGTATGCTGGTGTGCCAACCACTGAGCGTCGAAAGGACTTCTCACCAATGATTCGAGCAAATCCAAAGTCACAAAGCTTTACCTGCAGCAGGACAAGGAGAGGGGGGTTGTCTAATAAAATCCCACTGCTCAGCAATTTCCTTTCCTGCTAGCAAGAGACTAGGCATGACAGGTGTTTTCCAGTCTCTGTGCTTGGAGCGCAGTGGCATGTGTTGCTTTAAATTAAGCCTAGGGTTCTGGACACGTATCCATATGCATATGAACCATTCTTTTTTTCAGAGTTGAAGACATCAGTAATATTTCACCATAATTTTGGCTGGACATTTAACCCACCCCTCCTATTGGAAATAGAGCAGATTATTTAAACTGACTGGTTTCCAGGCATGGATCTGGCTTTAGGCAAAATTCTAACATTTTCAATGCCCTGGGGCTCAGAATGGATAATTGTGAAGTTTTAGAAATGTTTGGTGGATGTTATTAGATATAGTCACTGCAAAGGAGAGGCATTCAGTTCAAAGAGCACAAGAAGCAGTTTCTCTCTACCTGCGATATATGTCTCTGTTGAATTCCTTTAATTAATTAATTTAATTGAAGGAATATAAATACCTTGGTGTTCATCTAGACAACAGACTGGAGTGGAGAGTCAACAGTGAAGCGTCTACAAGAAGGGACAGAACAGACTATATTTCTTGAGAAAGCTAAGATCCTTCAAGCTTTTTGTAGCAAGATGTTGCAGATCTTCTATAAGTCTGTTGTTGAGAGCATCATCACCTCTGCCATCATCTGTTGGGGCAGCAGCATCAGAGCCAGGGACCTAAAAAGGCTCAACAACCTGATAAAGAAGGTTGGTTCTGTTCTGGGGATGACAGTGGAACCTCTGGAGTTGATGATGCAAAGAAGGATTTTACATAAAATCAAGAAAATTATGGACAACCCTGAAAATCCTCTTCATGAGACTGTCACTGGAAAACAGAGTCTCTTCGATCAGAGGCTTCTTCAGACTGGTTGTAAAACGGACCGCTACGGGAGCTCTTTCCTCTCCACATTCATCACAATCTATAATAAGTCCTTAATTAAATTATTTCCATTGACATTTAATTTCTCTTTGGGATGAATAAAGTATTTTTGAATTGAATTGAATTTGAATAAAAAGAAGGACTTTTGTCTTTATCTGAAATTAAAGATGCTTAGAAGCTAACTTAAAAATAAAAAAAACCAAATTGTGCTGAACCACAACAAGACTACACTTTGATTATATAACCATGCACCATCCATCCCTAAACTCTTAAAAAAAAAGACAGTGGATTGGTGTTACTTATTTTTGCCTTCTTATATTCTCCCCATTGTCATTTATATTAATATTGTAATACTTTAATACTGTCCACTTGATCTTGTATTTAATTGAGCTAATTAAGCTCGGGTCAAATGCAGGCCAAGCATAACTTATACTGATACAATATGTACACACAGTACCTGAGGAAAAGAGTCTGCAGAAGCCAGAAGCACATTTTCAGGCTTCAGATCACAGTGGACGATGTTCTTAAAGTGGAGATGGCGCAGAGCCACGAGGATCTAATGATGAAGCAGAACAGAGAACATAAGCATCACAAGAACAACAAAGACTCTGGAGGAAGGTTTGAACACAGTGGTCTAGACTATTTTTCAGCTGGTATTCACTTGATTTTTGCATCAGATTCACAATGCAGATTGAATTCATTCATGCAGGATCAATCCCGCCCTTGCAGATATGTGCAATTTGCACATATTCTTACTTGCGTATTTTATGTGTTTTTTAATGTGCTTTTTTTTTTTTTTTGCTTTTTTTTTTTTTTTTTTTTTTTTTTTTTTTTTTTTTTGGATAACTGTGTTAAAGCAAATAGCTTGAATTTGATTAAGGATGGGTGTTTTGGGTTTTTTTTTTTCCCTTCAAATCTGACATATTTATCTAAACTAAATAGAGCAATCTGTTTTCCTTCTGTACATTTTGTGCCATTAAATCCTATTCAAAATGTAGTTTTTATTCTGTTACAATCTGATTTCCAGTGTGTTTAATTCAGTTGTCCTGTGTTTAATTTGGTTCGATTAAACACAGTGTCGCTTTAAAGCTGAAGACATGGGAACATTGATGTGCAAGACTAATTACAGAGACCTAGTCTGTTGCGATCTCAAAACTAAACATTGTGGAAAAAATGAGCTATGGTCCAACTCCTGCTGTACATAGTAACTTTCAACCAGCCTAAAATGCTGCACAGCAGCAGACGTATTCACAGGATTTCCTCTGAGGGAAATGAATGCGCATTCAAGGACAAGGACATCTCATACACTGGAATGTCCAGTTTTTTTCTAACAAAGGGAGACTTTACAGAAATGAATAAAACTGATATTTAGGAGATTAAAGCATTTGGTACATACGATGTGGCCAAAATAAAATAAATGCTTAAAGTGTTTTAGGGCAATTTATTGTTGAGCATTTTTGTGTACACACAGATGAGTAAAAAGTGTAGAGTTAACAGAGATCTCCAGACACTGACTTGATGATACATTGCTCAAAACTTTAAGATCAACATTAGACTGGAGGAATAACATTGCAACGGTGTTTCTGACTCAATAAGTGATCCTGCAGATTGTAAGACAACGGAATGACGCATCACTTGCAAGCATCAGCTGGTTCATTTGGAGATAAAAAGCATTAGCAAAAGTTCGAAATGAATCAGAATACTATTTATGAATTCTATAGATATATGCTACAAATATGAACCCTTTTATAATTATATATTTAAAAAAACAGAAATGCACACTTTTAATTTTCTCTTAAACAAAGAAGGTCTTTGATTTCCATTGCAGTATTCTGGTTGTATGCTCACCCACTCAGAGCGCCACAACCAATATTTGTAATACAGACGGTTGTTCTCTGTACAGTTAATTTATCCAGAACTTTTTAATAAACTCAACATGGCATATGTGCAACATAGCACAATGATAGGATTTGTATTTTCATTTTTGGAAAAGTGACAAAATCCATTTAAACAGAGTTTACATCATTTATTTCAATAAAAAGTTATTCATAAACAAATCAGGCAGACCTGGAAGACAGGATCAGTTTAATGATACATTTTTTTTTTTTTTGTAAGAAAGAAGAGAAACTATGATGGAAGGCTAGGCACCTGAACTGCATCTACCAGCAGCAGACTGAGGAGGAGGCTGGCACAGTGAAACTCTACACTTGTGATCAACTGCTTATGTAGTGAGTGACTATAGTTAAAAGGGTGACTTTCTAACAACTTTCTTTCCCAAATGAACTTAATGGAGAAAAAACTAGAATAATCTAATATGAAACAGATTATTGTAAATCAATCATTTTTATTCTTCTCCTTGTGCTCAGGATGATGTGTCATGGTAAAACTCTGCGGAGTTACCTTTGGAGCTAACGAGGAAGAGAAAATTATGACTTTTCACAATCCAGAGAGCAGAGTGGGAGTTCTGAAAAAGCTTTGTTTCCACATTGACTGTCTCCTTTCTGCTCTGTCCGGAGCATTACGAGACAAATTGTGTCTGCCTCTATTAGCTGTGTGAATATGTGCCATAGTGCAAAATTCAATGCCATACTGCTGCCAAAATTCAACAAATTTCGACTTGTGCAAGCTTCACTCTGCTGCATGGGCTTCAGTGCAGAACCGGGCTCTTAGCTCCACTTGCATTTGGATCAGCACAGCTAAATACACATGGATTGGTTCAGGGCTGCTTTTGGCCTAAAAGGCCCACAACAGAGCCAAAGTCAGTTTGCATTAGAAATACTCAAGAAAGCCTCCTGCTGATTTGTGGATTCCATGGTACGAAAGTTTAAAAGATGGTCTTTGTTTCATGGATTTCAGTTTAGTCATTTAGAGCTTATGATTGTGGTTAATGTTGATTGTAGCAACCAAAAAATTACCTGTGTGACTAGGAACTTTGTGATTCTCTCCGGCAACCGACCTTTCTCACTGGACAGGATCATCTCAAGCATGTCTCCATGGAGCTTCTCCATCACCACAAACACTCGCTCTGGTGTCTCAAACATGCACTCCAGATTGACCACACCTGGGTGGTGCAAACTCTGACAGAAAAGAAGACAAATTAGATTAAACTCTGCTTGGGTAATAACCCATCACTGTTTCACCCTCGACTATAAGGATGGGAGTTGATACCAATAATTTCTACATCATAAATGTTTAAGAAGCAGGCAACATAAAGTTAAACATGAGTCTGGGCTGGTCTTGGAGAAGCCAAGGTATTTTCTATACCTGCTTATCCTTACAGGGTTCCGGGGGAGCTGGTGCCTATCTTCAGCAGTCATTGAGTGTGAGGTGAGGTACACCCTGGAAAACCTTCACCAGTCCATCACATGGCAACAAAGAGACACATTGGACAAGCAACTATGCACACAACCCAGGTAAATTTAGATAAACCAATTAACCTAACGATTCTCCCACAGTCTTGTTTTTGGACTGTGGGAGGAAGCAGGAGTACCCACAGAGAACCCAGGCATACATGGGGGGGGAAAATCCAGATTCCATGCAGAAAGACCCCAGGCCGGGATTCAAACAGCTGCAAGACAACAGTTCTTCCAACTGTGCCACCATGCAGCCCCTGTCTTGGAGAATCTTCTACTCAATAATGCAATGTGGTCAACGTTATCCATGATGGAGAGAGAGGGTTCCCTGGCTGTTTGGAACATACACAACACTTCCAGAGGAATGTCATGGTGGCGATATACACAGTATATATAGATGTGGCACCCATGGAACGAGGAACAACTTATCCTGCACTCTCTCATCCTCATTTGGTAGTTTTACCAGTTAAAGTTATTTAATATACCCAGTTTTTATAATTACTCTTACATTGTCTACCCTCATAACGAGGTCACTTCAGATTTAAGGAGTGTGGAATTTTTAATTTTTCTTTACTTTTTGCTCTATTTTTTCTATTTCCAAGATAAATAAAAGCAAGATGCCTCTGGTCGACACGGGGGACATTAGCAGCAATATACAAAGACTTCAAACAATAGAACAGAGGGTTTCTCGACTAGAGGTAAATGTAGAGATCAACGCAGGTTCTGGAAATGTCTACTAATATCTCAAAAGAACAAACAGCTACTGAGTACTTCACCAAGCAGCTCACCTACCTGGAACTGTCTTGGCCAAAAAATAAATCTCACCATTTGGATCTGACTAAATGTCTAATGGGACAGATCCCACACCTACGAGATACAGTGTGGCCAGCACTGAGCCGAAACATCCCCTCGTCAACACCAGCGCCAAAGAAACAACAAGCAGCTGAAGCTGACATGATTCCACCTTCCTTAACTCCTAAGGACTCCTTAAGGACTAATCAGCCAGCTCGAGCCATAACACATCACATCATGCCTCCAGCTGGAAACCCATTAAACTCCACTGGAATTTCACAGAAAAACAGGTTTGCTGTTTGTGTAGGAGCTTATGACAGACACCTCTCCTCCAAACAGCAACAAGAGGTATGAGACAATATGAACACAACCACCACCTAAAGTGACAGAGAAACCAAAATTTATAACAAAAGTTTTTATTGTTGCGCATTTGGCAGTGTGTGAATTTATCACCTTTGCAGCACGAAGAGAATGAAGGTAATCTGCTTCCCAAATGACACAGTGTCTGATATAACAAAAAAAAAAAAAAAAAAAAAAAAAAAAAAAAAAAATACTCCCATTAACAACTGATCAGCCAAACATTGAGAACCTAATCATACACATTGGAGCTAATTATCTGGCTAAGTAAAAATCGGAAATTCTACAAAATGTCATCTTCTAAGCACAGTTGGAAATCTGAAAGTGAAGGTGTTTATAAGTGGACCAATTCTGAAAGCTGGACATGGAGATGAGAATTACAGCAGACTGCTGATGATTAATAAATACACCTATTAATAATTATTAATAAATGGCTTATTTAAGATTTTGTGGGAGCACTATCATCTCTTCAAATAAGATGGTATCAGCCTAAATAAAGATGGAAAAAATTGTTTTCACTGCCAATATATTTAAGGCTGTTAACAACCGAAGGCCCTATCTCAAAATACAGGACACTGTAAACATCACTGTCCCAATGATGTCCCAATGTCCCAGCAAAGATTGTAGAAGGACAAGCACAAACCAAGCAAGTGCACAGTGCTCCAAAAAAAAACAAAAAAACAATAAGCAGCCATCTACCAGAACTCCAGCTGGAAATGGATCTGAGAGGGGAGGGAGCCCCAACCCCTCCCTACCGACCAATCCTTCTCATCAGCTCCACCCCCCAGCCCCAACAACGCCTACTGGGAGCCAAGAATGCTTATCGGAGGAACTGTCTTCTCAGGGCCAGGACAGTTCAGAAGTTTCATTACCTGGGATGATGTTTCTTAACTTTAGTGAGAAAATGGACGGCCATGTATTGCTAGGTACTTCTCTCCTGAATACCCAAAAAGAATGCTATACTTCAACAGAACCACCTGAGTCAGGTTCTTCAGGACCACCTCCACTCTTCATATCTGAAGTCAGAAAAGGGGACCATACATTAATGTTACACCTATGTTAAGAGGGGCGGAGGGGTTGCTACAATATTTCATGATTCATTAAAATGTAAAAAGGTTTTACTTGGCAAATTTAACTCTTTTCAATAGTTGAGAATTGACATCAAAGGCTATAAACAAGTTTGACACTAACTATACAAAAGTCAAATATTTAATGAGTTCTTATCTGTTAAAAGCATTGATAATGACTGCTTAATAATTGTGGGAGAGTTCAACATCCATGTTGACAAGCCCAACGACAGAGGCACAAAAAAGCTGTGTGATATGCTTGATAACTCAACATTAACTTTGGTTTGACTTGATCATCAGTAAGGGTGTAAATATTTCCAAAGTTTCTATAATTGATGCTGCCCTGTCAGATCATTTCTCTGTTATCTTTGAAAGTACAATCTCCATCAACTCACTTAGCAAAACAGATATAACAAAACATTATTTTACAGACAACACAGCCAAAGCTTTTGATCATATCGACTCCTAAACCTCAATTCTATCGTGTAACCCAGTAGAGGAGTTAGACAATTTCCATTCTTAGATTTGAGACCATTCCTTTGCTCCCATTAAAGTGAAGGTCATGCCTGGTAGGAAGAAATCTCAGTGGGAAAATGCCCCATTAGTGAGATGTGAAAGAAACCTTTGTCATAGGGCTTTGATGTAAATGGCGTAAAACTCGACTTCACGTTTATTATAAAATCTACAAAGAGAGGCTGTGACACTATCACTCATCACTATAACATGCAAAGGAAATGTTCCTTGCAGAAATCATAAACAAAAACATCAACAATGCTCGCACTTTATTTACCACAGTTGAAAGGCTCACAAATCCCCCTGTGATTTTACCACCTGAACTCCAATCTACCAGAGCCTGCAATGAATTTGCTGACTTCCTTGCAAAGACAATTCAAAAAATTAGACTGTTAATCTGAAGATCCACACCAATTCCAGTAACTGCAGAGAAAATGACTACATTTCAACTACTCAACTATAAAAGCTTAAAAGAAATAATAAATCAATTAAACTCCTCTTCCTGCTGCCTTAATATCCTGCTTACAACCTTCCTTACAAAGGTTCCGCCTGTCACTGCATCTGATCTGATTCAAATAGTAAACTCATATCTCTCATCAGGCTTTAAACACAGCAGTTATTAAACCACTGATAAAAAAGAGCAATCTGGACAAATCTCATTCACAGAATTACAGGCCAATCTCTAACCTTCCATTTATCTGTAAAATTTTTGAAAAAGCTGTTTCAACAGTTAAAAAGGTTCCTTACAATGACCAACCACTTTGATGTTTTTCAGTCTGGTTTCCGTGCTCACCACAGTACCGAAACTGCACTTGTTAAAGTGTTCAATGACATCCACATAAATACAGACTGTGGAAGAACCACAGTGCTGGTTTTGTTGAACCTCAGCGCAGCATTTGACACTTCTGACCATGTTATATTATTAAAGCGACTGGAGAGCTCGGTTGGACTCTCTGGTACAGAATTCAATTGGTTCGAATCCTACCTAAAGAACAGGTATTTCTTTGTGTCAATAGGCAACTTCTCATCGGAGCGGACAAAAGCCACATGTGGGGTACCCCAGGGTTCAATCCTGGGACCCCCTTCTGGTTGTGGTCTACTCTGCATCCCCAGAACAAGAACCAAACATAGAGAAGCAGCATTCACCTTCTATATTCCACAAATCTGGAACAAACTTCCAGAAAACTGCAAAACAGCCGAAACATCGAGTTCCTTCAAATCAAGGCTAAAACCCCACCTGTTTAGAGTTGCTTTTTACCAATAATAATAATAATAATAATAATAATACATTTTATTTGTAATGCACTTTAAGTTTGATACCAAACCTCAAAGTGTTACAGGAGCAGACAGATTAAAACAACAAACATCAATACAAAATAGTCATTATAAAACATTAAAAAATAAAAATATACATAGAGAAAGAAGCTTTAGTTAGCATAAGCTTTCCTAAAAAGGAATGTTTTAAGTCCTTTCTTGAAAGCATCGACCGTCTGTGAAGATCTGAGATGGTCTGGAAGAGCGTTCCAGAGATGGGGAGCTGCAGCCGCAAAGGATCTGTCGCCCATCATTCTGAGCTGCATCCTGGGCAGGACCAGATGATGTTATTGGCCTGACCGGGTCCAGGTAGATGTTTGGGGTGTGAGTAGTTCAGTGAGGTAAGTGGGGGCATGCAGACAGTGATGGGTGTGCAGGAGGATCTTGTATTCTATTCGGAGGTGGATGGGGAGCCAGTGCATTGTGCATAGGATGAGGGTGATGTGCTCGCATTTTCGCACCCTCATCAGGATCCTGGCAGCGCTGTTCTGGACATGCTGGAGCTTTTGGAGGCTCCTGCCAGGAATCCCGTTGAGGAGTATGTTATGATAATCTAACCTGGAGGAAAGGCATGGACAAGCTTCTCTGCTGCAAGAAGGGAAAGGGAAGGGTGTAGTTTGGAGATGTTACGGAGGTGAAAAAGGGAGGTTTGGTGACTGGAAGTGATGTGGTTGTCAAAGGAGAGCTGGGGGTCAAACTTAACCACCAGAGGGAGAAAGGGTAATAATGTGGCCGAGGAATGAAAGTGAGGAGATACAAGAGGAGCGTAATTGATGAGAAATCCCGGTTTGGATGGTTTCTATTTTAGAGCCATTTAGCTACAGGAAGTTTTGACTCATCCATGCCTTCATCTCCTCCAGGCAGGAGCTGAGATGAGTGGGGTTGATGGAAAGGGCACTAGAGGGAGTAGTGTGTTGTCAGCATAGCAGTGGAAATTAATTCCATGCCTACTAATGGCATGGCCGAGGGGAAGCATGTATATAGTGAAAAGGTGAAAAGGAAAAGGTTAGGACCAAGCACAAAGCCCTGGGGGACCCCACAGATAACAATGGGAGGACTGGATTTTGCCTCCCCCAGGGCCACGTACTCTGTCCATTCAGTGAGGTAGGAGTGAAACTGGTAAAGGGCAGTGCCAGACAGATCAATGCAGTGTTGGAGACAGTGCAGGAGGATGTGGTGATCGACAGTGTCAAATGCAGCAGAGAGGTTGAGCAGAACGAGGAGGGGCGTGAAGCTGGAATCAGAAGCCATCAGCAGGTCACTGGTGACTCTGATGAGATCAGTTTCAATGCTGTGAGAGGGTCGAAAGCCAGACTGAAATTTTTCGTACATGGAATTATGTTTGAGGTGGTTGTAGAGTTGGGAGGACAAACAACTTTTTCTAAGATTTTGGAAATGAAAGGGAGCTTTGATATAGGTCTATAATTTGACAGGGGTTCAGGATCCAAGGTGGGTTTCTTAAGAAGGGGATTGATGAGAGTAGTTTTGAGGGTGGTTGGAATGTTGCCAGATTGCAGGGAGAGGTTAATAAATTTAGTTATTAGGAGACTAATGTATTTATAGTGAGCTTTGAGTAGAGAAGATGGGGAGGGGTCGAGGGGGCACGTGAATGGTTTAGCTTTATGGATTAACTTCTCAACCTCCTGCTGCTTTATAAGAGAAATGTGATAGGTGTTGTGTGATGGGTATTGGGGGAAGTCCCATAATAACATTGACCAACATATAACACATATTTGATGTGTATTGATGTTTTTAAAGATGACACTTGTTCAATTGTTATGTTTATTACTGGTTTCACAACTGGTTACTGTTTGATGCGTTTATGATGTTTTTTATGTTTTCATGATGTAAAGCACATTGTTGCTGAAATGTACTATACAAATAACTTGACTTGACAATATTAGTCCTGTCTGCAGTGGCAGCTGATCCATGGTGTGTGGCACGCTCTCACCAGTGTTCATGGGTCATCATAGAATTTGAAACAGGACGAGCTGTGCTGGCCTTAGGCCAATGCTATGACCCACCAAGGCCGCACTGACTGGCAACGCCACTAGAATGTTGATCAAACAACACTTTAGAGATCATGGTGCTGCACTCTATAGGTCCCTGCTACTATTTTGGTTTTAACCAAAAAGATCTTATCATTCAACTACAACAAAAGATCCACACTCTCCACACCAGTAAATACCACACCATGATCTGGCCATTTCCACATAGATATGGCTTGCCTGGCATCTTCTGTTCATGGACCAGGGCTCTCAGTTTGGGAGCCTTGATCCCTAATTGGCCAGGGCGGATGTTAGTGCCAGGTGTGAATAGGGTTTGTGTGTTTGTCTCTTCTGTTTGTGAGATTACCTGTAGGATGGCCACCTCATTGCGCAGTTGGCTCTCCTGCTTAGTAGGGAAGCGAAGTTTATCAATTATCTTGATGGCAACATCTCGACCAGACTTCCGATGTTTACCTGCAAGGAATATAACAAATGAAACACTTTCAATTTTGTTGGCTAAAACTACGACAAATATTTTGACTACTTTCTCTGTTTACATCCGAAAACTATACGGAAACTAAATAAATGAATATACAATGACAAGGACTGTGATGAAACTGTCGCAGTTTTTTGCTAACAGGTAAAAAACGGATAAAATATAAGAAGAACATGAAATCCAATCAGAACCAATTCATGTGAAGAGGCGGAATGAGTTGGAAAATTAGCCAAGTACAAAAATTCTTCATGAGAGCTTGTTGGAAGTAGCTCTGTGTCTCCAGGGCAAAATGTGGGTCACATGTCTCCAGGAGAGATTGTCCCTACAGACTGTAGCACGAAACTTCCTGGAATGTTTTCAAAGTATGTGGAGCAACAAGACACAACCAGACACAACCAGAGTAAAGAAACATTCATCTGAACTAATGTATAATTGAGTTAATGTCAGGAGTCTGAGTGCAGTGAATAAGGCACGGGATGCTACAGCAGTGTTTCTTCTCCGCCATGTGATTGACCCCTGCCTGCTGCATTAAACAGCGCACAGTTTAACAGTAGTGTTATATGGTGGAACAGCGCTTTTGAATGTAAACTTCATAGATAATTACTACGACATAGGCGATAATAATTTGTTGGTGACATGAGACAATCCAACAAGTTGAGAGGACAGATAGCTGAAAATGTGATTTTACTGGTTTAATGTCACAATCCTAATAGTTTTTTTTTTTTTTTTAATTCATAATGTTTTTCTCTTTTTTTAAATTTTTTTGATCTTATTTTTATTATTTATGAAACACTTTGACAGAGGGGTTGGTCATACTGATATAAATATATTTAAGATGAGGATGTAAAGTCACATTTCCATAACAATAAAGGGACTATAAATATTGTGCTGAGTTTAATACCTTTTATGCAAAGATTTGTGCCACACAATTTATTTTTGGTTATGACTTTAATCATCTGAGGAACATGTTTAGTTTCTCAGGATCAGCCAGCTGAAACAGGGAGAAAGAAAAAAAATCTATGGGGAGAAAATCAACTCAAAATATCTGTGTACGTAATACTTGTGTTAATACTTGTCATCTGTGTAAGCCTTACTGTGTGTAGCTATAGGTACTTGTATGTGTAAAACATGATTTGTAAACTGTAAAAACAATTTGCGCAAAACTTCAGGTACTTCGAAATGTGTGTTCAAATATTAAGAAATTATGAATAAAAAAAATAATATGAATACAAAAAAACCTACACAAACAAATCTGCTAATTATGAATTCAAAAAGGCTCCTACGCATACAAATCATTAAATAGATGTACACAAATCATGTGATACACATGGACAAAATGACAATTACGCACAGGTTCAATTCAAATTCAAAAATGCTTTATTGATCCCAAAGGGAAATTAATTGTTGCTGTAACTCATTTAATAAAGGAGTTATTATAGATTATGATGGCTATGGGGAGGAAAGACCTCTTGTAGCGGTCCGTTTTACAACCAAACAGAAGAAACCTGAAGAGACTGTTTTTCAATGACAGTCTCATGAAGAGGATGCTCAGGGTTGTCCGTAATGTTCATGATTTTATGCAAAATCGTTCTTTGCATCATCATCATCATCATCATCTCCAGAGGTTCCACAGTCGTCCCCAGAACAGAACCAGCCTTCTTTATCAGTGTATTGAGCCTTTTTAGGTCCCTGGTTCTGATGCTGCCGCCCCAACAGATGACAGTGGAGGAGATTACACTCTCAACAACAGAATTATAGAAGATATGCAGCATCTTGCTGCAAAGCTTAAAGGATCTTAGCTTCCTCGAGAAATACAGTCTGCTCTGCCCCTTCTTGTAGATGCATTCACTGTTGAGTCTCCAGTCCAGTCTGTTGTCTAGATGAACACCAAGGTATTTATGTTCCTCAACCACCTCCACTTCTCCTATGATAGAAATAGGGTTTGATCTGACCCTGTTTCTCCTGAAATCTACAATCATCTCCTTTGTTTTGTTCACATTCAAGATGGGATGATTGTTTCAACACCATGCCACAAAGAGGTCCACCAGCTCTCTGAACTCAGCTTCTTGTCCATCTCTGATACACCCGACAACTGCAGAGTCATCTGAGTATTTCTGAAGATGACAGGAGTCTGACTTGTGCTGGAAGTCTGTCTGTCTGTCTGTCTGTCTGTCTGTCAGGTAGTCATTGATCCAGATGACTGTTGAAGCCTCCACCTGAGTCTTCTGGAGTTTTAGAGAAAGCAAACTAGGCTGAATTGTGTTAAATGCACTGGAGAAACCAAAGAACATGATCCTCCTGCTGCTGCCTACTTTTTCCAGGTGACAATGGGTTTGTTGAAGCAGGTGTATAGTGGCATCTTCAACTCCAACTCCATGGCAATAAACAAACTGCAGGGGGTCCTGATATGTGCATGTTTGCTTATTCAGGTGGACCAACAGGAGTTTCTCCAGGACCTTCATGATGTGGGATGTCAGGGCAACAGGTCTGTCGTCGTTGATGATTGATGGATGAGTTTTCTTTGGTACCGGAACCAGACAGGATGTCTTCCACAATAGTGGTACCTTTTCTTGGGTCAAGCTAAGGCTGAGGAGGTGTTGCAGAATCCAGCAGAGCTGCTCTGCACAGGCCTTCAGGATTCTGGGACTGACACCATCTGGACCTGTGGCCTTGTTCCGATTCAGTCTCTCCAGCTGCCTCTTCACCTGACTTCTACAAACAGAAAAGGGGGAGGCAAAGGGAGCAGCAGCGTCCCCTGATTTGGTTGAATACAAACTAGTGGAAGAATAAGAGTCCATGACTGAGGTAGAGGATAAAACATCTGAGGTGTGACAGGGAAGTTGTGGGTCAAAGGAGGGTGGGATGTCTGTTTGGCTGGGGGCAGGAGGGGAGGATGGTGAGCTTGTTCCTGAACTAAACCTGTTGAAGAATGTGTTCAGCTCACTGGCTCTGTCCAGACTGATTCTTCTTCTGCTTGAAGCCTGTGATCTTCTTCATCCCTGACCATAAATCTCAGATATTGTTCCTCTGCACTTTACTCTCCAGCTTCTTCCTATACACCTCCTTACTGTCCATAATCTTGACTTTGAACTGTGTTTGTATACTCCTTAATAACTCTCTGTCTCGCTCCCTAAAGATGCTTTTTCCTGTTTTACAGTTCCTTTAGCTCACTGGTGATCCAGGGTTTGTTATTAGGGAAGCATCTCACTGTTCTGGTGGGGATGGTGTTGTCCACACAGAACTTTATATAGTCGGTTAAACACTCAGTCATGGCATTAATGTCCTCTCCGTGTGGCTGGCAAAGATAAATCCAATCGGATGCTTCCTGTGACCACTTTCCCACAGTCCTTTTTGTTACAGGTAGTCTTGTCCAGACAAGGGGTTTATATTCTGAGCAGAGAAAAACAAGGTTGTGATCTGATTTACCCAGAGGTCTTGTTTTGGAAATATATAAATCCTTGACATTTGTATAAAACAAATCCAATGTCTGGTTTTCTCTGGTAAAGCAGCTGACAAACTGCTGAAACGTTGGCAGTGTAGCAGAAAGTGAGGTGTGATTAAAATCACCAGATATTTCCACAAAAGAATTGGACTATTGTGTCTTCATCTTAGCAACAGCGGAACTGATGACATCACATGCATTGTCGGCAACGGCTGAGGGTTGAATGTAAACAGCTACCAAAATAACACTGGTGAACTCTCTTGGCCAATAATATGGATGAAAACTTACTGCCAATAGTTCAATGTCTGGACCGGAGAGATGACACTTCACAGTAACGTGTCCCGGGTGACACCATCTGTTGCTGACAAGCACTGCCAATCCACCTCCTTTCATGTTCCTGCTACTCTTTAAATCTCTGTACGCCCATATAGTCAGGAAGCCTGGCAGAGAGACGTTGGAGTCCGGGATATGATCCTGCAGCCATGTCTCAGTAAAACACATAATACTGTATTCCTGATACTCTTGCTGAGTCCTTGTCAGGGCTTGAAGTTCATACAACTTGTTCGCTAACAATCTCACGATGCCCATTATGATGGGTGGCGGAGATGGTTTGAACTTCCTTCCTATCTCTCTCCTCTTTCCTGCTCTGCATCCACGATGCCTCCTTTTCAACTCTCCAAAACAAACATTTTTTTCCAAGAAAATTTAGGAATGAATTTTTGAAGAAAGAAAAAAATCTCAATAAATGTAACAGACCTACTCCAATGTGCTGCCACCCTGAGTGGCGGAATTCTAGAAGCATATTATATCAGCATATTTACCAGACTACACACAAAAATTTAGTCCATAACATGACTTAAGCATTTGACTGAACCCTCTTTAAACAAAACAGATATTGTAAGAAGCACACCACTGCAACAGAAATATATAATAATTCTGCTTGATGGAGGTGGAATGGGGGACGGGTTCATTTAGAAAAGATAACCAGCAAATGGCTTCAAGAGTCCAGCAAGCCGACTTGCATCATATGAAATGGACTGTGGAATTTCTGGAGATCATTATGCAAAGAAGGATTTTGCAGAAAATTATGGACAACCCTGAACATCCTCTTCATGAGACTGTCATTGGAAAACAGATCTCTGCTACAGGAGATCTTTCCTTCCCACAGCCATCATAATAATAACTCCATCATCTATAATAACTCCTTAATTAAATGAGATACATCAACAATTTCCCTTTGGGATAAATAGTTATTTTTGAATATGAATTTGAATTTAATTAATATGCCTTTTATAGATTTTATTTTTTTAATCCATCCATCCATCAGCTGACAACAGTTTGAGCCTTTTTATGTTGCTTACCCTAATCTGGAACGACTGAAGAAAATCAGTGTTGGGACACTGCCTTTAGAAGCTTCAGCAGAATATATATATACACTCAAGAAGCAAGCTATACTGTATGTTCCTTTAATACATCATACAGTAATGGTTTTTCTCCATCGTTGAAAATGTGTAGATCTATGTATATATGTGTGTAAATATCTTCTATTTACTTTTACACAGGACAGAGCAGCTGACCTATGGATAGGGGTCACGTGTTGGATCTCAGCAACCCTCTGATCAGATGGAGCTGCTGCGAGAGCACACTGACCCTCTACAACAGTGGTCTTCAACTCCAGTCCTGGAGAGCTGCTATCCTGCAACTTCTACATGTGTCCCTGGTCCAACACACCTGAATCAAATGGCTGAATCACCTCCTCAGTGGAGTCAAGTTCTCCAGAGACCTATTGACCTCATTGTATGACTCAGATGTGTTGAAGCAGAGACACATCTAAAAGTTGCAGGACACCAATCTCTTGAGGACTGGAGTTGAAGACCCCTGCTCTACAACCTTCAGAGTCACGTGGCATGAACATTTACTTGCATACGGTACAGTATGTGGAAACATTACTTGTGATGAGGTAGATATTAAGTAGTTTGCATAGTGCCTTTACTGACGAAACCATTTTGATGATCATTTGTTGGAAGTCAATCACAACCATGTACCCATACTTTGACCACTGCTGTATGGCAGGAAAAAATGTTTGATGTCACAAATATAAGATGTTAACCATTGATCATCATTCAGGTTATACTGTAGAAAGAACAAGATGACAAAAATATTTCATAAATGAACTTTATTGTACACCTCACTGTACACAAAGGACAGAGGATGTTAAGTATTGTAGTGACATGAGAGGCATAAATGGTCACTGCAGGTGGATGAGGTGGGCAGGCGCCTCAGTGGACTGCACGACTTCAAGCTTGGGGTCTTGAACCTCCCAGAATCTCAGCTGGTGCAGATTGTCTGAAGATGCAAGGAAAAGTATGACTAAAGACATTTAGTGTTTGAAAATGTATGTTGATTTTCCTGTAGAACTGATGCACTGACAAACTCGACTTTAAAAGAATATTACTGGATCTGAAACTTGCTTGAATCATCATAACATATATGTAGGAATTTTTATTTTTATGTTGACCAAATATATATGCATTAAATGTTTTGCTGCCGAGGCTATTTGCTTTTTTTCAGCAGTGTTTCGAAGTATAAAATATTCATTTTTAAGTATGTGTTTATTAAGTTGTTATTATTAGTGTTAATTGTGTCAAAATATCAATTGAAAAATAAATTTGCTGTCTTGTAAAAATCTAAATCATCTGATTATCTTCTACCATCTACATTAATAAAATCAAGTCCATATAGGGCAGCTCTGTACATAAAATGAGAATTGTATCAGTAGTAAAAATCACAAGACAATTTTGCAAAAACATTAAGAACATGAAACGTTTGCATCCCTTAGCTTTAATTTAGAGACACTTCTCAACTGTCTTTATAATCTATATTATGTAGAAATACCCTTTCTCTCAGTGTATATATATATATATATATATATATATATATATATATATACACATATATATACATATACACACACACACACACACAGAGGTATTGACAGACAGATGTCGAATAAATACTGGGAAGCATGAACACATCAAGACAGACAACTGAAGTTTTGCATTTGCCAGCATGCAGTAAGGAAGTGAACTATCTCGCCATTATGTGGTGCAGGCCAAAGTTGCTGGCCATTTTAACCCTGTGCATGCACTGGTATCACACACAGCGTTCTGACTATTATCCACCTGACAGCAAGGAAATAAATAAAAGAGTATTAGTAGCAAGTAGCACACTACTGCAATAGTACATTAATTCTGCTTGGTGGAGGTGGAATGGGGGACAGGTTCATTTCCTAAAGATAACCAGCAAATGGCTACGACGGTCCAGCAAGCCGACTTGCATCATGAAAATAAATCATCCTGGTGATCAAGTAGAAATCACTCAGTGATTGTGAAGATCTTCTCTTCGAACAGCTAAAGTAGCATAACTCAAAAAAACATTAGCTCCTGCTAACAGAAAAATGTGAGGAGGACAGTGCATCTGAAATGATTTACAAATGCTAGATGTCTCATTATAATCACAGATCAAAGCGTGCAGGTTTAACTTCTACTTACTTCTGAGGGAAGACCACCGAGATGCTCAATCTTGCCTCTTGGTGTGACTGCCTTTTTTTCCAGCCAATGAAGTATTTCACCACCTTGTCGTTTTTTTAAGAACATAATTACATTTGTATGCCTCAAAAAGGCATGATATGTTTATATAAACAAATTTGGAGTATTGAAAAGGAAATGTAGGTACATGTGTTATAACTAAGGGGTGCTAAGGTATCCCATTTTCCACAGAAAAAACGTCTTTGCCACTTCGACACAAGTATAGAGTGAAATAAGTTCAACGGAAAAAACCCACAAGACTCTGAACAAAACTCAGACGACCCAGCTTTTCACCAGCATTTAAACGCACCATTTACACATGAATCTAAGAGGCTCTTGGAAGCGTGAAATGAGTCTCAAAAAATCTTGTGCACTTGTGACCTGATCTGGGCATAACTGCCGTTTTGTCCGTGTGTATTAGCCAATTCGCGTACATGTATTGAACGAATTGCATGTGTAGGAGCCTTTTGAATTCATAATTATCGGATCTGTGTCTGTACTTTTATTTTTTATTAATTTCTTAATATTTGCATGTATATTTGAACACACATTTGCAAGTACCTAAAATTAAGCACAACATATTCTTTATATTTTATGAATAACGTTTTACACATACAAGTACCCAAAGCTATACTCAGACAAGCTTTCATAGATTACAAATCAAGTATTACATACACATGGATATTTTGAATGGATTTTCTCTCCATAAAAACCCAACAATGCAAAGATCTGAAAGTACTGCATATTCCTCCCTTTGAGATTAAATGCAACTTGAGCTAAGTATTGTCAAGTAGGGGAGAAGCAGCAGCACTGTCCTGGAATAGCTCTTCAGTGCAAGGTATACCTGCACTGAAGCACAAGTATACCTTGAAAAAGAAGGTAGGAGTGACACCAGGGCAGATTCTAGGTTTTGACCTTTAGGACTGCTCAGTGACCAGCTGATGTGGGTTCTTGAATGAAACAATGGTTAAACAGTGTTTTACACTAATTTATCTTTCAAAAGATACATGTCAGAATCAATTCAGAATTTATTTAAAATTTAAATCGGCCAGGGGTATGAATAATTTTGGGCTTAGCTGTATGGTAATAGTTTAAAGAACATCATCACACGTCTCGAAAAGTGAGATCATGTCAACAGAGAAAGCTCAGTAAGGCCCCTAGGCACTTCACCTTTAGTTTCTACGGATAAAGCAGGTACAGTTGGTTAGTCAGCCAAAAGAAAAGAGGTAGTACTTCTTATAGGGGTGCTATTGTCCTTCACAATAGCACCCGTAGGGATTGAGGGGTAGGGATTTTTTGGTCTGCGTAGCTGTCAGATTTTTCTACTAGACTGCCTTATTAGATTTTTTTTTCCAGCATTTTATGGTCATTTCGCCCAACACATTTTAGTGGAGAAGAGGAATAATTTGCAAGAATGAAAAATCTGTACTATTACAATAGGATTTCTATTCCTGCACTGGGAGCATGCGAGCCGTCCGATTGCTTCTTTGGGCTTGGAACCCTAATGAGAGGCAGGCAACCCCCGTGGGGCCTCAAAGTATGGGTGAGAACTGGCAAATCTGGCATGATGTGTATCAAGGTAGCATGTTAAGCAATGACATTCATAATTTTTACTGGCCAGAGGCAAAATGATAAGCAATCAGTGAGGAAAATAAAACGTTCAGTTGTTTTTACTGAGGTACAAATATTGCTTCAATGTTATTCTGACAATGACCATCAATAGCCTACAAAAAAATTCTGAAAACATCATATTTTCAAGTCCAATGTACTCCTACAAAAAAGATGGTTTTGTAGGAGTACATTGGACTTTTATTTTCATGTGTTTCTATGTCTGGGTCTTCCAGGGTTAGGGACAAATACACAAAAATGTTAAATAAATGCAAAAGTGCATTCAAAACTTCACATTCAGTGGGACAGGTATACTTCCTGCCGTTTAGTGCTTATAAGTTAGGAACATTGTCTTATTGCTTAAACAGTTGATAGAAAATTTATAAAAGGGCAATTTTGTACATCTTTTATCATTTTAAAAACAAAAATATTTTTTACATTTGAAAATGTTTTTTGTACTAGAAAGATATCCAAACAAATAGCACAACAGAAACAATTAATTAAAATATGCACTTTATATAATGGCAGCAAAGGTCTGGATAAATATACAACTTACCTCCATAAACAATACCAAACTGTCCAGATCCAAGAACTTCATCTGGAAAAATCTGATAAACTGAATTGATGTCCTGGAGAGAAAATTACAAATTAAGAATGCAAAATTAGTAGCACATAGAAAACATATATGGTTGCAACATTATATTTACACTGAGTATAAACACACATGCACTTTTTTTTCCTCATTGTCTACAGTTAAATCAGACCAAACACCCCTTGTTTTAGGTCAGTTACAATTACTAAAATTATTTAAAGTTGCGAAATGCTAGAAAACTTAGTGAGAACACTTTTTAGAGATTTTTTTTTTGTAACTTTCTTCAAAATCAAGTTTACATACATTTGATCAGTATCAGGGATAAATGTCTTTTAAATTGCATGACTATATACGCTGTCTGTAAAAACCTGATTGTTGTCTTCAAATAAGTGTCTAATTTGGAAGAATTTCTGTTAATGTAGACTAATTTTTCTTTATCAATATCATCTATGGGTGTATTACAAAAGCAGCTGAAAGACAAACACACTCCTGATCACAATTTTAAGATCAGTTGAAAAATGGCAAAAATTCAAATTTTACACTTTAAGATCTTAAGAAGGTTCTAAGTAGAGCTTCAAAATGCAAAAAGAAGAAATTGGAGTGAGAACAAAAAATAAAAAAAATAGAGAAATAATTTTATTGCAAAAAACTATTAAACTGAAATAGGCTGTTCATCAGCTAGTCAAAAGTTTAAAGGAGTAGTACAATGTATTTTCTAGTCTCATAGTATCATTTTTTTAGCACAATCAAGTAACTATGTTATCTTCGGTTGTTACAAAAATTCTCTCTCTCTATATTATTTTTATATATATATATATATATATATATATATATATATATATATATATATATATATATATATATATATATATATATATATATATATATATATATATATATATATATATAGCGGCTGGGTAGCTCAATGGGTAAGTCACCCGACCTTCACCCGGGAGACCGGGGTTCGAATCCAGGCCGGGTCGCTTGGTTCAGATATCCAGTGTGGGTCCTTAGGCTACTGCCTACCTCATGATGAGTGACAAAGGAATACATGCCATACCGGCTCAGACGTCGCCCGGCCAAACAAGGTCTGCGTCAGGTGCTGGGGAACCAGGGCACCTTCACGAAAAATGGGTTACTGGAACAACACGGAATTGGGCGAGAGGTGAAAACTTGGATCTGTTGGAATGCTACTACTCAAGTAACCCTAGTCAGAGGGGTTACATGCAAAGAATGCGGGAGGAATGGTTACGTCGACATCCCCATTCAACGCTAACTGCCAAACAACTAGTAGCTCAGTGTTCCAACATCCGCAAACGGTGAATGCTGTCACAACTTGAGATAGACGAGGTACAACACAAATGCTACGGCAAGGGGGAGCCAGGACGCCAGGTCAGAGGGGAGTTAGCTTCAACTCCCCACCCGGAGATTGGGTATGCAGCCCCAATAATGAACAAACCATCACAGCTGAACGAGGCAGCAACTGACCTGAGAGGTAGGATTGTGGCCCGAATGAACACCAGGCAATCCCGATGCCAATTACAACGGCTGAGTGAAGTACCATCAGAAAGTCTCATTGAAGATGTGAATGCAGCATTGAGAACGATCCCTACCAACACCATAACGGAAACCAATGAGCTGGTGTACAACTCAGCATCAGTGATCCTTGAGAAGCTCGGCTATAGGAGCAACCATGAGATTCAATACCCACCATGGAAAAGACGGTTAGAGGCTAAAATCAAGGTAACAAGGAGGGAAGTGAGCCAATTGTCAGAGCTCCAAAGAGGTGCAATCAAAAGACCAGTACCCAAGCGGTACAGCCAGATGCCCATACCTGAAGCACTCGAAACTGCCAAACAAAGGCTCCAAGCCTTGGCCAATCGCCTAAAGAGGTACACGAGAGAAAATGAAGCCAGGAGGATTAACCGGCTCTTCTCCACCCAACCAGCTAAAGTGTACTCTCAATGGCAGGGTAATAACAGAGCAGACCCACCAAGGCTGGAGACCCAACAGTACTGGAAAGGCATATGGGAAAGGGAGGCGACCCACAACAGCAATGCACAGTGGCTAATCTCTCTACGAGATGACCACAGCAACCTCCCTGAGCAAGCCCCAGTAACTATCACAGTGGCAGATGTCCAAGAAAGAGTCTCAGGTATGAAAAACTGGACAGCACCAGGTCCTGACATGCCTACTGGCTAAAGAAACTCACTGCCCTCCATGAGCGACTGGCAGCTCAAATGAACCAGCTGCTACAAAGTGGGACTCACCCTGAATGGTTAACTGAAGGGCGCACAATCCTGATCCAGAAGGATCCCTCCAAGGGTTCGGTCCCATCCAACTATCGGCCAATAACCTGTCTCTCTACAACATGGAAGCTCATGTCAGGCATCATAGCAGCTAAGATAAGTGGGCACATGGATAAATACATGAGTACAGCACAGAAGGGCATCGGCATAAATACCAGAGGAGCCAAACACCAACTCCTGGTAGACCAAACAGTCGCCCGAGACTGCAAAACCCGACACGCCAACCTGTGCACGGCTTGGATTGATTACAAGAAAGCCTATGACTCAATGCCACACACTTGGATCATCGAATGCTTAGAGATGTACAACATCAACAGGACTCTAAGAGCCTTCATTGCAGCCTTGATGGGGATGTAGAAAACCACCCTTGAAGCCAACTACAAGCCAATTGCACAAGTGTCCATCAAATGTGGCATATACCAAGGAGACGCTCTGTCCCCACTGCTGTTCTGCATAGGTCTGAACCCCCTCAGCCAAGTCATCAACAAGACTGGCTACGGATACCGACTCAAGAACGGAGCCACCATCAGTCACCTCCTCTACATGGATGACATCAAGCTGTACGCTAAGAGCAAACGAGACATCGACTCACTGATCCACACCACCAGGATCTACAGCACTGACATTGGGATGTCATTCGGACTAGAGAAGTGTGGTCGGATGGTTACACAGAGAGGGAAGGTCATCCACACAGAAGGGGTCTCACTCCCAGAGGGAACAATAGCAGACATTGAGGACAGTTACAAGTACCTGGGAATACCACAAGCAAATGGCAGCCTCGATGAGGTCACAAGGAATGGAGCCACAGCCAAATACCTCCAACGAGTAAGGCAAGTCCTGAGAAGCCAGCTCAATGGCAAGAACAAGATCCGTGCGATAAACAGCTATGCCTTGCCAGTAATCAGATACCCTGCAGGAATAATGAGCTGGCCAAAGGAAGAGATAAAGACCATGGATGTTAAAACTCGGAAACTACTAACCATGCATGGAGGGTTCCACCCTAAACCCAGCATCCTGAGACTATACGCGAGCCGTAAGGATGGAGGCAGAGGACTAGCGAGTGTGAGAGCCACTGTCCAGGATGAAACATCCAAGATCCATAAATACATCAAGGTCAAAGCCTCAACCGACGATGTGCTCAGCGAATGTCTCAAACAATGGGGACCAGAGGATGAGGTGCTGGAGGAACCATCATGGGAGGATAAGCCCCTACATGGGATGTACCACCGACAAATAACTGAAGTGGCTGATATCAGGAAATCCTACCAATGGCTGGAAAAAGCTGGACTCAAGGACAGCACAGAGGCACTCATCCTGGCTGCACAGGAACAGGCCCTAAACACCAGAAGCAATAGAGGCTCAGATCTACCACACCAGACAAGATCCAAGGTGTAGATCGTGCAAGGAGGCCCCTGAGACAGTCCAACACATAACAGCAGGGTGCAAGATGCTGGCAGGGAAAGCGTACATGGAACGTCATAACCAAGTGGCGGGCATAGTGTACAGAAACATCTGTGCAGGATATGGACGGGAAGCCCCGAGATCAAAGTGGGGCACACCCCCAAAGGTGGTGGAGAATGACCGAGCTAAGATCCTGTGGGACTTCCAGATCCAGACAGACAAAATGGTAATGGCGAACCAACCGGACATCGTGGTGGTGGATAAACAACAGAGGAAAGCCGTTGTGCTGGATGTAGCAATACCAAGCAATTGCAACATCAGGAAAAAGGAACACGAGAAACTGGAGAAATACCAGGGCCTCAGAGAGGAACTGGAGAAGGCCTGGAAGGTGAAGACCACAGTGGTGCCTGTGGTCATCGGGGCCCTCGGGGCAGTCACCCCTAAACTGGAGCAGTGGCTAAAACAGATCCCAGGAACAACGTCAGACATCTCAGTCCAGAAATGCGCCGTTCTCGGCACAGCCAAGATACTACGCAGAACCCTCAAGCTCCCAGGCCTCTGGTAGAGGACCCGAGCTCAGAGGTTGAGAAAGACCACCCGTGGAGGGTGAGAAGGGAATTTTTAATTAATTTTATATATATATATATATATATATATATATATATATATATATATATATATATATATATATATATATATATATGAAATATGACAAAAGAAATTTGACTTAATTTAACGCCTTGAAATTGGGCCTCTGTCTCATTAAAAACTTCTGTTCTTTATGAAACTCCGCCTTCAAGAACTAATTACAACAGCGCTCCTCTATTAACCCTTTAACAATGTTTTTATCAGAGTTGCACTGAGAAGTAGCTCGTATATTGAGCTCAGCAGATGCGCAGTTCCACCAGGTGTTTGCTAATTGCTGCTGGCTAGTCTGAAGGAGCTGAGTGGGAAAGTTGTGGGGAAGGGGTGTTCTGAGAGGAAGAAGCTCAGAAGCTTGGAAACTGTAGCTCTAAGGAGGAGCTGCACCTAGAAGATGGAGCTGTATCCACCCCAGTGTTTTGCACAGCTGTTGCCACAGCAGATTAAAGAATTTGTCAAACATACATGAAAGAATCAAGGCGACACTTCAGGTATGTTTTTGTTGAGGAAATAACATTACAACATGATGTAAAGTTCAAAAAAGTCAGTTTTACATAATACTGCCCCTTTAAGACCACAGCATTTAAAAGCTCAAGTCTTCCAAAAATGTGTATTCAGGGTCATTTTCTGTCAGGTATCTACACTGTCATGACCTGCTGAAGTCAAAGGCAAAAAAGCTTTCTCTCTTTGAAAGCGGTCGGATTGTTGAGCTGCATAAGCAAGGCCTCCCGTAGTGTGTCATTGCTGCTGAGGTCGGACGCAATAAGACAGTCATTTTAAACATCTTAATAGATCCTGAGGGTTATGGAACAACAAAGTCAAGTGGTATATCCCAAAAAATTTCACTGGCCCTGAGTTGGAAGATTCAATTGGCTGCCCGTCAAGACACAGGAGGATCCTTGGCTCAAATGAAGCTCGTCACTAGTGCCAACTGAAGTCCCATAACCATCAGACGGCATCTGCCAAAGAAGGGTTTTAAGAACAAAAAATGTAATCAAAGGCCTCGTCTCCTTCAACGGCACAATATTGCCCATTTGGAGTTTGCTTAGAGCATCTGTGTCTTTTTTTGAACAGCCTAGTTCAGTTCAATAATGGTTGTGTGCAATAAATTGCTTACTCTGAATTTTTTTTTTTTTTTTTTTTTTTTTTTTTTTTTTTTTTTTGTCTCACTCCCATTTCTTCTTTTTGTATTTTGAATTTTTACTTAGAGCCTTAAGATCCAACAGTGCAAAACATAAGTTCTTGCCATTTTTTCAACTGGTCCTAAAATTTTAATCAGGGCTATATCATAGTGAAAGTTTTAAAAATTGTTAAAATTCTTAATATAACATTCAAAACAGAAAAAGAAAAAATGCACAAATTTTAAAACAGAGCTTGAAATTAATTTTTTTCAAAGGGGGGGAAGGGATTCCACCCTTACATGCTTCACATGGGGGGTGGATTTATACACTTTGGGGTGGAATTACTTTGGAGCTTGACTGTTGGTCCTATAATCTAACACACAGCTCTAACTTGTCTCTTTTTACCTTCCTAGTTGTCATTTTAGCTGCTCTTTCTTCTATCTACCTGGTTGGTTTCCTCTGCTTCATCTCTTCCACTTAATAACTCAGGGCTTAAAGGTAGAACATATTTGTAAACATGGAAAACTATTCCATGTTTAAATAGTACTAGTTGTGATATTAACTAGAAATCTTATAACATTCTCACTTTTAGTTGAAGACATTGATTACAGTTTTGTTGAATCTTCTTCCCTACTGGTTATCTTAGATGCATCTGTGTATCTACTCTCTTTTGGTTCCATGTTCTACTCTTTTTTTCCCCGTTCTTGTCCTTCTCAGCTGTATCTCCCTCAATAGTGACAAGTTTGTTGAAATAAAATTCCTGAATAGTTAATTTGCTCACATGACCTCTGTCTTTGCTGAGCTGGCATCTAAACTATTTGCATTCCTATAATTTATGATTCAAAAAGTGACAGTAAATAAAAAATACAGATTATGAAAAAAAGAAATTTGACAATAAATAAAAACATCGTATTAAATAAATACAGAATATGGGAAAATGGGAAAAAAGTAATTGGAAAGAGAAAGGTAAAACTATAAGATTAGAAATAAATGAAAAATTAAATAGTGATAGTGGTAAATTAATACTGTTGAAAATGATAAATATTCCTTTATGTTACACTGGATAATCAAATAAGTTTGAAAAGTTCTTTTTGGATGTAATATTTGCCACATTAATTATTACTGTCATTGCCAAATTTGGCAGTTGCAGTCCTCCATAAATTCGTCTTAAGACTGCATCTCTATGTCTTAAGTAGCTTTAACCTTCCCGTCCCTGTGAACATTTGCATGAGTGGATGAATTACTGACTGTAGCATTTTCACGTTTTTTTTTTTTTTTTTTTCACTGCTACTGAAGTTTTTTTTTCACCGCTACTGAGTGAGAAACACCTGAGCTGCGGAGTGAAGTTGATATTTTGTAGTATCTCCTAGTAACCTAACCTAACCCAGTAACAACATCACCAAATTTGACTTAGATTTTTAAGCAGTTCAAAAATTTCACAATTAAGAAATTAACAAAAAGATGCTTCAAGTAAAGAAAAGTGCATGGAATTAGGATGGAATTCAGGAATGGGTTGGAGCCCAAAGCCAGCAGTGTGCCTTACACAGTATCACAACAGAGTATCAGAGATCAATATCAGCTTTGATTCTGAAACTAGAAAATATTTCCTACTTCTTATGTCCATAATCACTCTCATTTTATCCCATGTTCACAGAAAGCCTAACATCACACCTCAGGCCAAGATGACAGGAATAGAATATTATAAACCTCTTCCTCCTCCTCATAGTTTGTGGTCTAATTACCATAGTCTCTATGGAAACCATGTAGCTGAGTGAGTAATCAGAGTAATCTCCACTTGCTCCATGCGCTTAATACTTGTTCACCTTGGAGATGGCAAGGGTGCATGTCTGCATGGAAACATGACATGATGTTCTTGGCAGCTTGTAAGTTTTTTTTTTTTTTTTTTTTTTTTTTTTTTTAATGGTGAGTGTATATAGTTATTACAGTTATATAAACCTCCGCTGACACAATGCCAATATCAGCAAATGCAAACATCTGAAAAATGTCAGGGGAAGCAAAAACCATAATTGATTCAAATCCATCAGTTCTTAGCCTTGCAAACACTTGTGTGTATGTATGTGTATGTGTGAGTCTTACCACATTTTCCTGTATCTGGCAGTTGGAGACTGAAATACTTATTGAAATTTCCTCTGTTGATCAGAAACAAAGATGATCAGAACACAAATGGAGCCAAACTGCCACACTCTCATTATCAAAGAAAATCCAGTTTGAGGGACAACTTATCAACCTTAAAGGGAAGAATGACCAAGTTCTCAGCTCTTTGTAAGCTTAAACTGTTCTTTCTCATTTTCTTTAACAGAGATCTGATGTTAAATCAGAATTTTAATCTGTTTAAGTTATATATCTGATGCCTGTAGACGGCTGTTATTTTAGTCAGACAAGCAACAATGGTATGCCTCTTGGAAGGATTAGTCATGAAAAGTTTGACGTCACTGAAGCTTTAAATATCTCTGATGGGCTTTGAGTGGGCATTGTCAGTCTAAGGAGAGCTAAGACCCTGCAGGGGGATTCAGCTTGAACAAAAACAGTTATATCCAAGCAGGAAATGTGTCAAGAGTCATTTACCATGGAAATATGATTTTCTATTTGAGCAATTTCTTTCCGAACAGAATGTCTGTAGCTCTCAGTGCTACAGTATTTTACTTCAGATGCATTAAGATAAAGATTTCTTTATTCTACATGTACTTTCTCAAACTTCAGCCTGGCAATTTATTTTTATCTTTAGATCAATCTGAATAAAAGTTGCATTCACATTAAAAGTTAAACTGAGAAAACATTAAAGGTTCAGTTTTAATCCGTCTATGGTTCATTCTTTGGTTTTTCTGTTTCAAAATTAAATAGCAAAAAGAAAGTAACCCTGTTGGGATTTTTTTTAGCTTTTCTGTTTTTAAAAGCTAAATGTAAAAATGTTAAATCAAACTAATTAAAAATCCACAGTGTTTGATGTTTGCTTCAACCATCTAAATCCAATCTAAAATATACAGCTGGCGTTTTAATATGTAGTGATACTGGAAATGTCAAAGAAGAAGAGTTTGTTCACAGTATGATCATCAGCTCTCAATGAGATGCATCAACTGCCTCCAAATTAGACAAACAGGGTGAGACTTTAGTGCTAAGTAAAAAAAAAAAAAAAAAAAAAACATAATGCGCTCAGGGTAATGAGTTCAGGCCATGTTTTCTGGTTTCACCAAAAGGTCCCAAATGGTGCTCTAACAAAATATGAAGCCTAGGCATAAATTCAAACTGGAAGACTCTTCCCCATCTTCACCTGCATCATCCAATCACCTCATATGCGCTTCAGCTGCAGCCCATCAGTCTTGGACCATGCCTCATCATAGCCAATCGTCGTGAACGTCTCCGCTTATAAGGCTCTCCTTCCACGGCTTTATCTGCTCCCGAGTTGAGCTACAACCCACCTCCGCCCCTTCTCCACCCTTATTCTATTCTCTCACGGTTCCATCAGGCTTCATTCTTCCTTTGGCCTCCACTCCACCACAAGTGTCTGGGCCCCAGGGGGAAGACGTCCCTAACCATAAGCTGCCCATTCATGTTCATTGCAATTCACAGCGTAAATGTGGTTGGTTCCTTTGTTTTGGAGGGGGTGCACTCTTGGTCACCATGGTGCACTGTCTGTGGCTGTGCAGGCACTCCCAGCTGGTTGTCTTGTTGGGATTCAGTGGCTTCTTTGGCCGGAGGGTTGGGTGTTGGACTGGGGGTCGGGTTTGGGGGTCTGGTGGTTCTGGGGGGGGTTGGGTTGCTGTCCCCAGTTCTAGTTGGTTCTTGGGGCTCTGTGCCTGTCCATGGCCTTGGTCCCCGATGGTGCTGCTGCCACCTGCCTTTGGCGGATGTATTGGACCTCCCTCCCTGGTGGGTCTCAGACAACGGGGGTGCCTATTGGGGTCAGCGGGGGAGTTGGCTCCCTGGGAGGGCAATCTGCTCCCCCAGTCTGTTCCTCCCCATCCCTGATCACCTCTCTCCACCTGCTCCATCACACCACCACTCATGTAGGACCTTGGGGTTCACCACTGAGGTGCAGGGAGGATACCCCGTTTCCGTGACCTCATGGCAGCTTGGGCCCCCAATTTTATATACAACTTAGAAACTCTCACAAATTACATTCACATGACAAACACATATAGGGTCTGGGGTGGGCACACCCTGTAGCATGCAGGGGGTGAGCTGTTTAATCAATCTCACCTACAGTGCCTGTGCTCACTCCCAAATGTTGCATATAGACATTTAGGGTTCTGGGCAAGGGTTGGGGTGTGTGAGTTGACACCGCCTGCTCTCTGGCAAGGGGGGCGTCTGTGTCAGCCGCTGCCCCATCTCCCCCATTTTAAATGGACTATATAACAACATGCATCAACACCATACTTGAGTGGGTGCAGAGGCGTGGGGGGTCTTTTTTACACCCGTCTTGTCTGTTTGCCATTTGGGGTTGGTGACCGGGAGGAGGAGTGTGCCATCTGGTTGGATTCTGGACTGTGGATGGGTTTGGGGCGCTCTGGTTCTCCCGGGATTGTTTGGATTTTTGGATCATGGCTCCTGGTTGTGGTGGCCGGCCCTTTGGCCAGGGTGGCTGCCATGTTCCGGCAGGTGGTTGGCTAGGGGTGTGTGCCTGGCTGTTGGTGGCGTGTGGTAGCGATCAGGAGTGTGACTCTACTTTGGCGGGGGGCTGGCCAATCAGGTTTGGGTGATGTTCGCAGCAGGGGGTGCTGTGTGGGTGGGGATGTGCTGCCGGCATGCTTGGACACCTCCAGATCTGTAGTGTGGGATTGCTGGTGTTCTCAGTCTTTGGTGTGCTTGGCCGGCCTTCCTCTGCTGCTTCTTCCTGCTGCTCTGGCCCCTGGCCTGGGGATGGCCTGCAGTCGCTGTCAGGCAGGTGGGATGGTGGAGTGCACTTTGTGGTGGCGCGGGGGTGGCTGGTGGGTAGTACTTGGCCTGGAGCAGTAGGTAGGCTCGGATGCGGGTTCCTGGCTGGTGCGGGCTCATGTGTTGTTTCACGGGCAGCCTGAGGTTGCTGGCATGGACCAGGCAGCTTGGTAGGACCCCTGGTTTCCTGCCCTGCTCGTCGCGCCATCAGCGGGATGTCAGCCCTGCTGATTAGGCTGCTGTGGAGGGTTATAGAGTGTGCAGTGGAGAGGTTGCATCCTTTTTAAGGTTCTTGGGCTGCTGAGGTTTTGGTTGGTTTGGTGGCAGCGATGGGGCTGGGCTTGGTGATGGTTGTACCTGGGCTGAAGTTGCAGGGATGGTGATGAGGGTTTGTTTATATGGTTGAGAGGGTATGGTGGGGGCTGTTGGCCCCAGGTGCGGGCCTCCTGCTGGGGATGCTTGGCGGGGAGAGTTGATCCTGTCCTGGTGTTGGGTCAGGGGGGCTCAGTGTGGTTGAGTGGCTCAGCTTCAGTGGTATCTGCTTGTTTCCATTTGTGTATGGGGCTGTGGTGGTGTCATGCAGGGCTGTTGCAGCATGCTGTGTGGTGGGGGGTGGGATGTGATAGGGGCGCATGAGGTGGGGGCAGTGTGCTGGGGGAGTGTATTTTGATTGGCTTTTCGGGGCTGGTGCTCTCCTGCGGAGGCCACCCTGTGGATGGGGGATTTGTGGCATCTGTGTTCGGGGGCACGTGTTCGATGTTTGTGCGCTGGTTGGAGGTGGCCCTTTGGAGGGACCTCGGGGCTTGTGGCTGTGGGAGGGGGGCTCTGTGGGGTTGAGATTGGGGCTCGCTGGGGGGTGGGACTGTTTCGCCCTGGGACTGCTGTTGCCAGCTGGCTCGTTGGGACTATGTAAACTCTTCCTAGCCTGTCTCTGGATGGGGTCAGGGAAGGCGTCCGGGCCCTGGTTGTTCGGGTGGTGCCCGGCTCTTGTCCTAGCTGATGGACTACTCTGCTGCTGCTGCAGAGGGTTGGGCTGTCTGCTCTTCTACACCCCAGAGAGAAGGGGACCATCTCCTGGGTTGAGCGACAGGTTGCCCCTTTGTGGGGACGTTACCTGGACCTGGGAGTATAGAGTGTGTGAGGAATGAAAGTGGGTGTATGTCAGGTTGGGTTCTTGGCTGCCCCCTCTTCTGGATCATCCTGGGCCCCCCAATAAAAATGTGGGGCCTATTTCCCCCCATCACACTTCCATCCACCGGTTGGCAGAGGTTGCCTCTGCCAATCGGTGCGTTGGTGGCTCTTGGTGTCCTGGGCTTGGTGCCAGGGTATGTGCTGGCTCACCCTGGTGGCTGTTTGTTGGGGCCTGGTTGCCCTGGCTTGGTTGGGCCTCTGCTCCAACTCCGATCTTCCTCAGGCTGCCTGCATGTCCTGGAGGGTGGATCTGTGGGCCCCAACACTTACTATCAAATATTCTTAGGGAGAAACCTTATGGACACAAACACGCACACACACACGCACACACACAGGTGTCTCGATTCATGTTTTTGTTAGATACACTCTCAGTTGGGCTGCGATTGCCACTAAATATGTCTTGTATTACCTTGTACTGTGTACTTTCCATTGAAGTTATAACTATTATATATTCATATGCTGTTGTTGTGGATTCTCTGTTTTGTTTTCTCTTTCCGCAGGACTTGAGGCAGACTTCAAGGGTGTTGACCTGTTTTATCTCTATTACTTCTATCTCCTTTGTTCTCTTTGAACCTTTCCTCCATCTTTCTCTTTCCTTTCCCCTTTATGTCCATTACATTTGAAATAAACCCAAAGAAATTTTTAATGAAGTTTTATATATATATATATATATATATATATATATATATATATATATATATATATATATATATATATATATATATATATATACACCAAAGGGAACATGATGGCAAAAGCTGTAATGGTCCGCTTGTGAAAGCAAATCTGTTGGGCCTTACCTTGACATTCAGACGACAATTCTGAGTGCCACACAGCTGAACAGGACACGTAAAAAAAAAAAAATAAATAAAAATACAGATTATTTATTAGTCTATTTTTTTGTCATTTTATTCTGAAATGTAAAAACCAAAGAATGAACCATACACAGATTTTCAGTCCACATGACATATTTCAAGTGTTGCTTTTTAATTGGTTAGTTTTCAGAAGCAACTTTTAGCAGCAATGTTTGTAACCGAATGTTTTCCTGATTTCTTCATCGGCCTCCATTTGGAAAAATTCGGGCTAATACCTCAACTCAGTGAGGTTTGTAAGTTTCCTTTCACACATAGCTCTGTTAAGGTGACAGCAGCATTTCACTTAGGTTATGATTAGGGTGACACAACATACTGCAAATATATCATCACAATATTAGCATTTATAATATCCCAAAGGATGACGTCGGATGCAATATTTTTTAGCTATTAATTTCCAAGTGTAAAGAATTCCTGCTTTTCTTGCCTACAGTGTATTCAGTCAGTTGGATTGACTCTTCTGACATCAAATATGCTCAGGTGATGCAGATGATGGTGTTCAAGATGCTAAAAGTCAAAGACTTCTGGAACCATTGTTACTGATGGAAAATGTAGGATTGAGGTAAATGTGGCTTTAACCCAAATGATATCGTCATTGCAATATTTAGCAAAAACATCACCATTGCATGATTTTCTAATATAATGCAGTTCTAACTGGGGCATGAAGTTCGCTTTTGCCACTGGAATACTATGATCCTGGCCATTTCTAGTCGTCTTAGTCATCTCCTGTTGTAGATTTAGGGTTTGTTCCATATATTCATATTTGACCATAACATATTGACAAATAGTACTTTGCTAAAAGGAGGAGATAATGAAATACAAGCAGCCCAGTTCCAGCAGAACCAGAAGAAGCCCAGATCATAAGCTCTTCAACGCTGTGCTTGACAGTTGGGATGAGGTGTCCAGACAGATGTGTAGTGAGGCACTGTGTGTTATGCACTGGCATTTTCAGGGTTGGTCTATTCTGAATAAAATATATTTGTCAGAGATGTTTATGTCTTGATTTATTTTTGCTTATTTGCCAATGTGTTGATGTTTAAGTGGATGTGGCTCATTGTGGTCCTTTCTGGACACACACTGTCTCACTGTAGATTGATAGGCTCCAATTGATAGCCGATCAAAATAACCTTCTCAGACTGATGCTGAAAGACAGCAACTGCTTTACTGGGAAAACTGCTAAAGTCAGTTCTTTGCCGTATTTTGTCCACATCTTTAAATTCACTGAGCAGCAGTGAGGGAAAATTTTGTGTCTCACACCCATTTCTTTCTATCTTGGCTCAGGTTTGTTACTGAAATAATAACACACTGTGAAAGTATCCTGTCATGCGCTGTCCTTTATCTGTGGAAATCAGTTGTAATATTTTACCTTAACAAGCTCATGACTCCTCATGCTTTAGATATTGATTGTTTACCAAACTTTCAATTCATTTTGTATTATACATTTACTAAATAATTCCTAAATATTCATATGCAGGTGAGCTGATTTTATATTGATCAATGTCTTACTGTGCCCACTTCGGTGGGAATTGTGGCAAATTCCTGCAGAGACAGCTGGCATAAGAGCGTGCTGGATGGCCATTTCCCACATCCGAGCCACATCCTGCCCCACTCCACTGACCTGGAATCAGTTTGTAGAAATTACATATTTTAAGTTAAACAGTTTTTATTTTGTCCATCCGTCTGTCCGTCCGTCTATCCATCCATGGTCAGGTCACGGGGGCAGCAGCCTAAGCAGAAAGATCCAGACTTCCCTCTCCACAGCCACTTAGGCCAGCTCCTCCGGGGGAATCCCAAGGAATTTCCAGGCCAGCGGAGAAACATAGTCCCTCCAGCGTGTCCTGGGTCTTCCTCTGGGTCTCCTCCTGGTGAGATGTCCCTGGATCACCTTACCAGGGAGACATCCAGGAGGCATCCTAACCAGATGCCAGAGCCACCTCAACTGGCTCCTCTCGACATGGGGAAGCAGCGGCTCAACTCTGAGTCCCTCCCGGATGACTGAGCTTCTCACCCTATCCCTAAGGGAGAGCCCAGACACCCTGTGGAGGACACTCATTTTGGACGCTTGTATCCGTGATCTCCTTCTTTCGGTCATGACCCACAGCTCATGAACACAGATGAGGGTAGGAACGTAAATCGACCAGTAAATCGAGAGCTTCACTTTCAATGCCAACCCAGCACCAATCCACCTATCAATCTCCCACTCTATTTTTCCCTCATTTGTGAATAAGAACCTGAAATATTTAAACTCCTCCACTTGGGGTAGGACTCCCCCCCCCCCCCCCGACACAGAGAAGGCACTCTAACCTTTCCCGGGTCAAGACCATGGCCATGGCCTTGGATTTAGAGACACTGATCTTCATCCCGGCTGCTTCACACACGGCTGCAAACTGCTCCAGTTAAAGTTGGAAATCATGACCCGATGAAGCCAATGGGACCACATCATCTGCAAACAGTAGATTCTGAGGCCACTTAAAAATGGATCCCCTCAACACTCTCAGAAATTCTGTCCATAAAGCTTATGAACAGAATTGATAAAAAGGATAATATGTCAGGTTATGCCTGACCAGAAGCAGGTCTGCAAACAACAATAACTGTATTCTTCTATGTGCAGCATTGTTATGCTGTATCATCCCTGCCAGGTCTATGACATGAAGCTCAGAAAAGGCCCTGTCAATGTCCTTCTTGCAAAAGAGAATAGTGTAAAATAATTTGAAACGAAGCAGTTAGGTGACTCTTGCAAATTCTGGGATTGAAGTGCAAAACAGACCTTTGGTGCATGTTTGTTGCACAAGGTTATAGAAAAGATTTTGAAATCAAAGCTGACCTGTTGTTCCTCTGTTGTCATCCCTTCTCTTTCTCCTCCTAATTATTTCCCATTTTTTACTTTGTTCACTCTCTTAGTTTTAGACCTCATGTTAAATATTAATGGCATTGTTTTGGTCTCGTTCTTATAAAGAACTATAGAGATTCTGAATTGTTCCTGAATTGTTAAGAAGACAAACTAAACAACTTGCTACATTTAACACAATCATTATTGAAAATAATGAAAGTAACTCTGGGATTTATTGGCAATAAATAACACAGATTATGACCAACATCATTTTCTCTGCCAAACATGCTGGAATTACAAAAATACAGTGGGCACTAAAAGACTGAAAAAGGCATGCTCATAATGCAATCTACCTAAAGTCCCATTCTGATAAGTCAGCTGTTGTGCCGGTGCTTTAGATCCCCATGCATAGACAGCCTGTTTTGCATAATTTCACTTCAAACAGAATTAAAATGTGTCTCTCACCAGAATGGTACTACCAGTCATGGATGATTCGCCTCTCAACAGATTCTCTCCGACATAGTAAACCAACGATGCTGTGGTGATTTCAAAGCAGTGAGGGTTGGCTCCATCATGAAGCTGAGAGAAGTTCTGAGCTGGCTCCAGAGACAGGATCTCTGACAGAGGAATCTCCTGAAGACAGATGAAGTTCAGGAAATAAATGGAGCGCAGTTTGTGAAGACAGTGGTGTATGGTTCTTCTTGAGTTTGCAACTGTTGGGTGAGGAGGGATAATACAGAAGGGAGCTTAGATAATGTCTGGGTTAACTGAATTCACTTACTCTAAATGGGAAAAATTAGTGTCTGGTTGTACAACACTGACTTCACTGAGTTTAATAAATTCTGAGTATTTTTAAGTTCAGAGTGAGCATGAGAGCAACACAAAGCCACTGTCATGTAGCCTTGACACTTTGTTTCACCATGGCAACCAGTGGAAAATAAAACCAGTCTATTTTACCTTGCCTCTGCAGGAGGCTCTCCTTTAAGCCTCTAAAGAACATGATAAGACATTATAGAAAAGACTGATGAGGCAGCAGCGAGGAAATTACTGCACAAGACAATACTCACTTTGGACATTAAAAACTTCATTATGTCACAATGTAAGATCTCATGCATTATTAATAATTACAGGTTTTATGTAGCTCATTTTTAGATTTCTTAAGAAACAAAGACTGAGATGATAAAACATGAATTCTAATAACAAATGAATTTGAATTTTATTAGTGTTCAAAATGCACATCCAACACATATTACTGTCATGAAGATGTTTCTTCCTCATGAATAACTTGGAAAAAAAACTGCTGTAGGAGCTCATCTTACCCTGTAGTATTTACTTCCTGTATCGTTTTGAAACAAGGTGATGCATTTACTGTCCAGCCGCCAGTAATGTCGTTTTCTCTAAAGCATAGTAACAGAGAGAAAATCAGATGTTTGCAACCCAACAGAGGAAAGAGCAAACATAACCAGCAATAACTGAGAAGGTCCTGTGTCAGAAGGTTGCTTTGGTGGAAAATAGTTTGGGAAATTACATCGTTGTGATTACCAACTACTCAAACTATGCTATTAACCAAAAGATGCTTTTTGGTCAAGAAAATAAAGAACAGCAATTAACTGAGTAAAATAATTCATAATTTGTGAAAAGTATAATTGCTAAAAGTGTAACTACAAGCATGTCCTTGCTGGTGAAATGAACCATCCAGCCTTCCTTCATCACATTGCTGTTCTTCCTCTTGGTGTGTTTGACAGACTGAACAACTCGCATCAGCGGAATGTTGTTACTGGTGGACGGGCTGCAGAAACACATAAAAAGCACAGCCTCAGAGAGGGCTTCTGTGCCAATTTCTATGGATGAATTGTAGGAGTGTTTACCTGATGGCACGGTTAGAGTCATCCAGGTCAGGGTCACGCAGGTCGCTAAGGTCACCGGATCCAGTCTCCAGCATTAAACCCCCCTCTGATGTTAGTACTTCATCCATGTCATCAAGGAGGCTACTACGTCTGTCACCACTGGGGTCATCCAGGCAGCCCTCCACCATCACAACATCTGACTCTGCTCCGGGGCTCAGAAGATCTGTCATACAACAATTAAAGTCAAATAATATAAGGAATGTAACTCAAACTCGAAGACATAATTAAATTAAACTGTAATTAATGCAACTTAAAAACCAAAACTTGGAATGAAATCCATAAAATGACTAACTTATGAGGAAAAACAGTGTGGAATGACTTGTTAATTTACAATTTTGAAACAATCACATCTATATGTCTAAATATACAGAAAAATTTAGAGTTTAAATGTTAGAATTTGAACAACTGTACAAAACTAAAGGGTTAGTAAAACACACACAGACATAGAAAGAAAATCCACAAAGTAAAGAAATGAGTCAAAACAAGTACTGGTTGTAAGTAAACTTTACAATTTACAGAGGAAAACTAAATTTCTATTGTAGAAGCAAAACCTTAAAACATCTGTTCTTGATTATCCACTCAAACCCCTAGTCGATCACAGCTGATGGCCTCTCATACCGACCCTGGATCTGTTCAAGGCTTTTTCCAGGCACTTGTTCATTTCCACTGTTACCACATGCTTCCTCAGTATGAGGGACTGCTGCACAGTCAGTGACTTGATCCGATCAGCTGAACTGAATTGAAATCTGTCTGAGCAAAAATTTGCTTTTATGACTGAACTGTATTGGACTGACTTGATAATAAACTTCTGGATCATTTTGTCTTGTAAAGTGACTTGAAATTACATTTCTTGTGAATTGGTGCTGTATAAATAAAGTGAATCGATTTTTTTTTTTTTTATTGAATTGAAAAAGGAAAATATAATGACAAGGAAAAATTTTGTAAAAACATCCATCTAGCAAAAAATTATGAAGAATATTGTTTTTGATGTACGTACCTTCAATATTGTGGGAGAATTATCTACAAGAGCTGCAACAAAGATTTTAATTATACCTTGATTGTTTTAATTTATATTTTTATCCTAAATAAATAACTTAATTACAGACATCCCTGAAGGAGGAACAGCTTATCTTGCTCTCTCTTGTCCTCATTTGATAATCTTTGCCTGCTAAAGTTATTTAATATACCCAGTTTTGATAGTTACTCTTACTTTGTCTACCCTCATAACTGGATTACTTCAGATTTTAGGACCACATGATTCTTACTTTTTACTTGACTTTTACCCTTTTTTCTGCTTCCAAGCTGAACAAGAGCAAGATATCTCTGGTGGACACCCGGGACATTAACAGTATTATGCAAAGACTTCAATCAGTAGATTTGAAGATTCACCGACTGGAATGGAATACAGGTTCTGGAAATGAAACAACCCTGCTTATGACTCAAAACAATGGACAGCTCAGTATTATACAAAGACTTCAGTCATTAGAAATAAAGATTCATCAACTGGAGATGAATATTGAGATCAACGCAGGCTCTGGAAATGAAACCCTACCAGTGACTCAAAATAACAGAGAGCTCCCAGCCACATCAGTGAACAGCCCACCCTGGTACTTTCTGGGAGCTAAGCCGAAAAAAAAAAATCTGACGAGATGACTGTCAGACTCTTCATCAAGATGACACAGAGTTCCCAGCATAAAGCCTCGATATCCCTTCTTCAACACCTGCTCCAAAAACTAAACATCACCCAGCTGGAGCCGACAAAATTCCATCTTCCTCAACCCCGGCACCAAGGACAAAACAACCAATTCGGGCCATAACACATCCAGACTCCCTTGGAATCCCACTGAAAAACAGGTTTGCTGTACTTCAACAGGAGTCCTTAAACAACAACAGGAGCTATGAGGCAAGGTCAACACAATTTCCTGCGAAAATGAACAGCAGCAAACCAAAAGACATGGCAAAAGTTCTTATTGTGGGTGATTATGTGGTGAAAGAAATCCACAACCTGGAAAAATGACTTGAATCATCTTCTATGCACTATCAAGAGTCTAAAAATTAGGGTGTTTATGAGTGGACCGCTACTGACAATTTGACGGGGAGATGAGAGATACAGCAGACTGCTTATGTTTAATAACTGGCCGATCAAAACATGCGCTACCAGCTCAGTGACAATCACAGATTCTTCTGGGAGAGTTATCATCTATACAAACAAGATGGAATAACCTTAAATCTTTATCCTTACTTTAAACCAAGCCTAAAAACCCACATGTTTAGAGATACCTTTGGTTACTAGTAAGTGACACATTGATCAATATTTTTGAATTATATTCGCTTGGTCATATTTGCTTGATGATCCTCATGATTTTGATGCATTGATATTTGCATGATGGTATTGATTATTTTCATGTATATTTGCTTGATGACTTTATTGATTTTGATTATTTTGCTGTATACTTGATTGATGTTTTTATGATGTGAAGCACTTTGAACCACCTTGCTGCTAATATGTGCAATACAAATAAACTTGACTTAAAATTTGACTTAAATAGATCTGGAACAAAACTTCTCATCTCAATCTCAATCATTTTACATGCTGTTAACAAAATAACCTGCTCTCCTCAACCACAGTACAATGTAAACAACAAAATCACTGTCCTAGCCATGATATAGAGGAATCTGGCCATGGCTCCAAACCAACACGTCTGCTAAGGATGGATCAGAAGCACATTCTTCCAAAACAAACTGATACACCAGCTGGAAATGGAGCTGCTGCTCTAACCCCTTCCTCTACCTCCTCCACACCTTAAACACCTACTGGAACTCAGGACAGCTCATCAGAAAATTTGTCACCAGAACTGATGTTTCTCAACTTCAGTGAGAACACGGACTGCCATGTATTGCCAGGAACTTCCCTCTTGAGTACCCAAAAAGCAAGTTTACTTCATCAGAACCATTGAGTTCCAGCCTATCAGAACCACATCCACTCTGTATTTCTGAAGTGGTCAGTGGTCCAGACAGTAGTTCTACACCTGTCCTCCTCCAGAAAGCGTCTGCGCCTCTGGCAGTAAGATCCAGAAGTATCCTTGTCAGAATTACTAATAGAGAAATAACGAGGAAATGCAGTGATCTAAAATCAAACAGACTTATTCCCTGTCTAAAGTCAAGTCAAGTGAAGTTTATTCGCATAGCATATTTCAGCAGCAAGGCAGTTCAAAGTGCTTTACATCGTAAAAACATCAATTATACATCAAAATCATCAAGCAAGAATACAGCAAAATCATCAGTCAAACAAATATCAGTGTATCAAAATCATAAATATCATTAAGCAAATATCAAGTAAATATAGTTCAAAAATATTGATCAATGTTCCACTTACTACTAATCAAAGGCAGCTCTAAACAGGTGGTGTTTTAGCCTTGTGTTGGCTGTTTTGCATTTTTCTGGGAGGTTGTTCCAGATTTGTAGACTGCAAACTGAATGCTGCTCTTCCATGTTTGGTTCTAGTTCTGAGGATGCAGAGTGGACTAGAACCAGAAGAACTGAAGACCTGAAGCAACCTCCTACTTCAGAATTATCTACCCATAAGTCACTTAAACTGGCTCTGCTAAATACACGACCACTATAACCAAAATTACTTTTACTTAGTGACTTCATCAATGAGCATAATATTGATGTCATGTTTCGAATAGAAACATGGTTGGATGACACCAATGAAACACCTGTACTAACCTAATCAGTGTCTCCTAATTATAATTTTTTAAGCGAGAATAAAAAGAATAAGAGCAGTGGAGGGGTTGCTACAGTATTTAATGATTCAGTAAACTGTATAAAGTTTTCCCTAGGCAAATTTGACTCTTGAAAATTTGGGAATTGAGATAAAAGGCCACAAACTCTGACACTAACTGTATACAAAGTCCCAAAATATGTGGCAATTTTTTCCAATGACTTTAGGAAGCTGTTATTTATGATATGCATTGATTATGATTGTTTAATAATTGTGGGAAACTTCAACACCCATGTTGACAGCCCAACAGATAGAAAAACAGAAAAGCTTAATGATGTACTTCAAAACTTTGGTTTGACTCAACATGTTAAACAGCTGACACACAATCGAAGACACAATCTGGATTTGATTATCAGCAAGGGTGTAAATATCTCCAAGGTCTCTGTAATATATGTCACTATGTCTGATCATTTTTCTGTTGTTTTTGAAAGTACAATCTCTGTGGACTTGCTTAGTAAAACAGATACTGTTACAAAAAGTTGTTTTACAGACAACATAGATGGAACTTTTAATAAAATTTACTCCTCTACCTCACTTCCATGCTGTAACCCAGTAGATGAGCTGGTAGATAACTTCTGTTCCAAAATTTCAGACATCATTGATTCCATTGCTCCTGTTAAAGTGAAGATTGTGTCTGACAGGAAGAAATCTCCGTGGGTAAGTGCTCTACTTGTAAGAAACGAAAGAAGCCTTTGTCGAAAGACTGAACATTAATGGTGTAAAACTTGATGTCACGTTTACTATGAAATCTACGAAGAGAGGCTGTGAAGCTATAACTCATCACTAAAACGTGCAAGGGAAACATTTTTTGCAGAAATCATAAACGAAATCATTAACAATGCTTGTGCCTTGTTTGCCACATTTGACAGATTGACAAATTTGCCTATGACTGTAACACCTGAATTCCACTCTACCAGGGTCTGCAATGAATTTGCCAACTTTTTTACAGAGAATATGTAGAAAATTAGAGGGTTAATCTGCACATCCACACCAAATCCAATAACGATGCTATGCCCAAACATAACAAATGCAGAGAAAATGGCTGAATTTCACCAACTCAACCATAAAAACTTTGAAGAAATTTTAAACTAATTAAGCTCATCCTCCTGCTGTCTTGATATCCTACATACAACCTTCCTTAAGAAAGTTCTGCCTGTCATTGCACCTAATCTGATTCAAATAGTTCAGTTGCTTTCCCCCAGGCTTTAAAGACAGCAGTTATTAAACTACTGTTAAAAAAAAGAACAGTCTGGACAAATTAATATTGCAGAATTACTGGCCAATCTCTATCCATTCATTAATTCATTCAATCAATTCATCAGCAAAATTATTGAAAAAGCTGTGTTTCAACAGTTAAACATTTTCTTAACAATAACAAACCACTTTGATATCTTTCAGTGTGGTTTCCATGCTCACCACAGCACTGAGACTGCCCTCGTCAAAGTGTTCAATGACATCCACACAAATACAGACTGTGGAAGAACCACAGTGCTGTTCTGTTGGACCTCAGTGCAGCATTTGATACTGCTGACCATGAGTGCAGTTGAGGCGACTGGAGAGCTGTGTCAGACTTGCAGTTCCTGGACTCAGAAGTGAAATGGGATAAATTTTGGAGAAGTTGTTCGCTCGGATTTGGCGGAAATGACCAGGAATTTGGCTGTTTGGACTCGCCATGGAGGTGCACCAGTAAGACTTTACAGCAGATGGAAAATTAAGAGTTGGCCTGACCCAAAACAATTGCTGTTATCTGAATATGGCTCCCCTGTGTCGGTCTTGGATGGCTGGCTGGCTATCATTTTTTTCTCCTAGATGTTATGTGAACAAGACGCTCTGCTACATCTGCCCCTACCTTCCCCGATGACATCTGTGGACCTGCTCAGAGCTAAACGAGGTCGATTGATAAATGCTCCATCACTGTCAAGGATAATGGCTTCTGTGACAGTGTTTCAAAGATTTACTTGCAAAAACACATTCACACACACATGCTCATAGATAATATACAACCCCCTCTCACCACCTCCATTGGCTTCCATCATTATGTATGATGTTGTCTGTTGTATGCATGTTGTTTTCTTTGTGCTGAGGTTTATAAACTGAATGGCTTAGCACCAAAATACGTGGAACACCTGTTGTCACTGTATCAACCTTCGAGACCACTCAGGTATTCTGGCTCCCATCATGGGAGAAGAAGTGGAGGTGGTTGAGGAATATAAATACCTCAGTGTTCATCTAGACAACAGACTGGACTGGAGACTCAACAGTGAAGCCATCAACAAGAAAGGACAGAGAAGACTGTATTTCTTGAGGACGCTAAGATCCTTCAAGGTTTGCAGCAAGGTTTACATGTCTTTTATACGTCTGTTGTTGAAAGCGTCACCTCCTCTGCCATCATCTGTTGGGGCAGCAGCATCAGAGCCAGGGACCTAAACAATCTGATAAAGAAGACTGGTTCTGTTCTGGGGACGACTGTGGAACCTCTGGAGTTGATGATGCAAAGAAGGATTTTGCATAAAATTAAGAAAATTATGGACAACCCTGAACATCCTCTTCATGAGACTGTCATTGGAAAACAGAGTCTCTTCAGTCAAAGGCTTCTTCATTTTGGTTGTAAAACGGACCACTACAGGAGATCTTTCCTGCCCATGGCCATCACCATCTATGATAACTCCTTGACTAAATGAGTTACAGCAAAATTTTATTTTCCTTTGGGATACATAAAGTATTTTTGAATTTGAATCTGGTAAAGTGTGAAATGTAGATTTCCCCCCTGGAAGACTAATAAAGGAATTCTGATTCAGATTCTGAACTAGTGATCAGGCCCAAAATCTGGGTGGAGTGATGGACTCAGACCTCAACTTTCAGAGACACATTTACAAAATAGAGCACATCACCCCAGTTCTAAAGTTCTTCCACTGGCTCCCTGTAGGTCAGAGAATAGACTTTAAAATACTTATGTTAGTTTATAAATCACTGAACGGCTCAGCACCAAAATACATGAAAGACCTGTTGTCACTGTATCAGTCTTCGAGACCACTCAGGTCTTCTGATTCTAGTCTGCTCTGCATCCCCAACCAGAACCAAACACGGAGAAGCAGCATTCAGTTTTTAAGCCCCACAAAACTGGAACAAACTCCCAGAAAACTGCAAAACAGCTGACACACTGAGTTCCTTTAAACCAAGGCTAAAAACCCACCTGTTTAGAGCTGCCTTTGATCAGTAGTAAGTGGAACATTGATCAGTATTTTAGAATTATATTTGCTTGATAATATTTGTTTGATGATTTTTATGCATTGACACTTTCTCAATGAATTTGATGTATTTATGATGTAAAGCATTTTAAACTGCTGAAATGTGCTATACAAATAAACTTGACTTGATTTAATTCTAGCACCTTTATTTGAATCTATGTTTTATAAAAGCTTAATATGATGTATTTCTGGAAATAGTTCAGTTTGAATAAACTGAAACAGGTTTATAAACTGAATGGCTTAGCACCAAAATACGTGGAAGACCTGTTGTCACTGTATCAACCTTCGAGACCACTCAGGTCTTCTGGTTCCCATCATGGGAGAAGAAGTGGTTTATACATGGGCAGTGGTTTATCATGGGAGAAGAAGAAGTTTTTATATTTTTCCTCAATATAAAAATTTACTGTTTTTTTTACATTTCATCTTTTCACCCAGGTCATTTTTGCATTTATTTATATATATATATATATATATATATATATATATATATATATATATATATATATATATATATATATATATGGAGAGAGAGAGAGAGAGAGAGAGAGAGAGAGAGAGAGAGATGTTACTTTGTCAACTCTGCCCTCCCCTCCCTAAACACATACACAAACAGCAACAAGATGGAGTCAAACATTGGATATTAATATTGGCCCAGTCTTACTTATTGGAAGAAAGTCAGTGTTGATGGCGATATATTGTATATCACTATTAGGCTGTAACTGAGCTTAAGATTGGCCTGTTAGGGTTGCTGCACAGATTGCTTTAGTAAGAGAATCCATTCATCCATATGCGTAAGAAGGAACTGAGCTTTGATGGTTTTGTGTGTTGAAACTTGCCTTCATTTCTGGAAACTTCTCCAAGGCAGTTGTTTGGCACTTTCAGAGCACATCGTTTATGACAATTAAATTTACAATCTGAGAAAGACACAAGGAGGAAGAAAGTCAATGTTAGGACCAGATTTTCTAAAAAATAACATGGCTTTGATGATTCATCCTCTGCTGGTGAGCCTCATGCGATATGATTTCAAAACAACCAAGAAGGACACGGTTACAGTGATTCAACCATGTAGTTACTCCTACCTAAGCCCTGCCGATAATAAGGTACTCTATGTTAGGAAATTTAAGCACTGGTGTTAATTTTAAAGGTAAAGATGCAAAGGATCCTTATTGGACATACCTTTACATTGGAGACCCTGTCTGAAGAGGCCTTTCAGTAGCTTCTTGCAGTGCTGGCACACAGTGGGTCGGGTGTATGAGTGGATTAGGAATGTGTGGGGAACCTTGACTTTTGACAGTAAGATTTTGTCCAGCTCAATGGGTCGTCCAATATATGACTGGGTGCTAGCTCGCCGCTCCCTGCCAGGGTAGTAATCTAACTGGTTCTTCTGTTGCAAAGAGAAACAACCATGACATTTCCTGGTGACATGTGACATTTAAAAAAAAAAAAACAATTAGAATTCAGACACACTCCAGGAAACAAAAAAGAATGATTCCTGTGCTTTCTAACTTAAGCAAAGGAATCATTACTTGTTGCTAGCAAGGTACAAGTGGTGCATCCTAAAAGAGTACATTTTTAGGAATGCTCACCATCCTCCCCTCCTGCCCACAGTCAAACCCATCCCAACCTCCTTTGACCCACAGCTTTCCTGTCAAACCTCAGATGCTTTATTTTACACCTCAGTCATGGACTCTTCTGCTTCTACTAGTTTGTCTTCAACCAAATCAGGAGATGCTGCTGCTCCCTTTGCCTCCCCCTCCCACTTTTCTATATCTAGAAGTTAGATGAAGAGGCAGCTGGAGAGACTGAACCGGAACAAGGCTACAGCTCCAGATGGTGTCAGCCCCAGAGTCCCGAAGGCCTGTGCAGAGCAGCTCTGTGGGATTCTACAACACCTCTTCAGCCTTAGCTTGACCCAAGAGAAGGTTCTACTGTTGTGGAAGACATCCTGTCTGTTCCGGTTCCAGAGAAAACTCACCCATCAGTCATCAACAACTATAGACCTGTTGTCCTGACATCCCACATCATGAAGGTCCTGGAGAGACTCCTGTTTGCCCACCTGAATACGCAAACATGCACATATCAGGACCCCCTGCAGTTTGTTTATTGCCATGGAGTTGGAGTTGAAGACACCATCATACACCTGCTTCAACAAACCCACTGTCACCTGGACAAAGCAGGCAGCACTGTGAGGATCATGTTCTTTGATTTATCCAGTGCATTTAACACAATTCAGCCTGGTTTGCTTTCTCTGAAACTCCAGAAGACTCAGGTGGAGGCTTCAACAATCGCCTGGCTCAATGACTATCTGATAAACAGAGCACAGTTTGTGAGACTGAAGGACTGTGTGTCTAGCCAGGTGGTTAGCAGCACAGGAGCACCACAGGGGACTGTATTATGACCATTCCTTTTCTCTCTACACCTCAGACTTCCAGCACAAGTCAAACTCCTGTCATCTACAGAAATACTTAGATGACTCTGCAGTGGTCAGGTGTATCAGAGATGGACAAGAAGCTGAGTACAGAGAGCTGGTGGACTGCTTTGTGTCAAGGTGTTGAAACAATCATCCCATCTTGAATGTGAACAAAACTAAGGAGATGATTGTAGATTTCAGGAGAAAAAGGGTCAGCTCAAACCCTATTTCCATCATAGGAGAAGAAGTGGAGGTGGTTGAGGAACATCAATACCTCAGTGTTCATCTAGACAACAGACTGGACTTGAGACTCAACAGTGAAGCCCTCTTCAAGAAGGGACAGAGCAGACTGTTTCTTGAGAAAGCTAAGATCCTTCAAGGTTTGCATTAAGATCTTGCACATCTTTTATAAGTCTGTTGTTGAGAGTATCATCTCTGCCATCATCTGTTGGGGCAGCTGCATCAGAGCCAGGGACCTAAAAAGGCTCAATAACCTGATAAAGAAGGCTGGTTCTATTCTGGGGACGATTGTGGAACCTCTGGAGGTGATGGTGCAAAGAAGGATTTTACATAAAATCAAGAAAATTATGGACAACACTGACCATCCTCTTCATGAGACTCTCATTGGAAAACAGAGTGTCTTCAGTTAGAGGCTTCTTCAAATTCATTGTAATAAACACCACTACACAAGATCTTTCCTGCCCACAGCCATCTACAAAAACTCTTTAATGAAATGAGTTACAACATTTAATTTCCTTTGGGATCAATAAAGTATTTTTGAATCGAACTGAATTTGATCTGTGTTTGGGTTAAGTTTCAATTCAATAGATCCAACAATAACAAACAAACCAGAAAATTACTGTTGTATTTGCAAAGACACCTATGTTCTGTTGAGCATTAGGACTCTTAACAACTCCAAAGCCTCTCTAGTGCAGCGTAAAGCTACATTTTCAGCCACACTTTAATAAAAGAAAACAGATTTTGAACTATGAAAACATTTGGGATAATATCTGTATTCTAATTTGGACTTTTCTGTAAAATACTACTAAGGTATACAAATACTCCTTTCAGTCATTAGAATGGAATTGAGTTCAACTCTATTATTGTTGTTACTATAACAGACTTAAATACAATGTAAAACAAATGGTAAGTTTGGGTAAAAACTAAATAAATCTGGTCAGAAAACAAACATTAGACTGTAAAATCCTGTTACTGTATAAGTACAGTAAGAATATTTATGCAGAATATATTCATTACACAAATTTACACTCTAATTTTTGAATTTCTATGAATAAATTTGGAGGGACTTACCTCAATATTGGGACTTACAGGAGACTATATAATAAAGAACATAAACAATAAAACTGCAGTCAGTTATGTATTTATAAATAACACTAACATTCTACATTTTTTCTTTATTTCTTCTATGAACACTGACCAGTAAAGCATCATCTGTGTAGTGGGGAGGCGATGGTTCAGCAGAGAGGGGGCGGGCCACATTAACAATTCCTCCTGTTAGGGAAACATTTGAGTTGCGACGCCTTCTCACCCCACTGCAGTTGTTGGGAATTTTAAATGCACAGCGTTTGTGATAATTGAGACCACATCCTGGAGAACACGAGTCCAACAAAAGTTTATAGTTTTTATGCAGTTAGTAAACCCACACTTTGCTGTTCTTTCATTAATAGAATTTATAGTACAGGCCTTTTGAGCCTAAACTTTCCTACCTTCACATTTGAGCCCCTGCCGTACAAGTCCCCATAGCATCTCACCGCAGTGGTCGCAGAAAGTTGGAGCTCTATACGAATGAACAAACAGACTGTGTGGGCGTATCTGGAAATCCTCCATAGTAGCTGAAGCTGCAGAAGATCAGATCATATTAGGAGACAAGTAATAACTGTGAACTCATAGAAGACAGATATTACTTCGATATTCTCGTAGTCACTTCCATTTTAGTCCAAACTTATTATAGAAAATGTAATCAGTAGAATCCAGTTTGACCTCCTAACCAGATATTTTACAGATAGTGATAGACCTGCTTATATTTAAATAAAGCTAACTCACATTGATTTGTGTATTTTCAATGTAAGTTATTGCTAAATGAGCTGAGCAGTGTCATAATTCAATATAACTGGTTGGCTAATTAGGGTAACAATGGTGAACAACTTGTCAGATGTGTTTAAAATATATAATATATAGCTTTCAGGGTATTGTAGGAACTCTTATTCTTTTGATTAATGGAGAATATAAAACATTCATTGTCTTGTGATTCCCCAAACTAAAACGTAGATTTTTTTTTTTGTTTTCTGAAAATAACTTATCATTTCTTACTGATTGATTTTTTTTCTCTTTTTGTTTTTGGGATGTGAAGTAAATATAGGCGCTGGGTCTGACCATTATTTCTCCTTCAGCCCTCATCTCCAGGTTTCAGTTTCTATGCAGGATCCAGCTGCATTTCTATTTCTACTAATGCCTGCTTTGTTGAGCAGGCATTGATGAGTTAATGAGTTTTTTGTAAAGCAATATGAAAATTTATTGTTAGGTTTTTTACAATGCTAATGGTGATGTCCAGATGCTGTAACACAGTACAATTAACCTTAACCAGGTGGCCTTTGTTTGTTTCTGAACTGGAGCCGCTCTACATCCCCAGCAAGGTTCAGCATCTGCTATACTAATTATTCAGGGTTTTAATAATGGTTTAGCTTTAGACAAGACAGTTAATAGATGAAGGGCACATCATCTGTCTCCATTTTCTATGTTTGCATTGCTAACATTCTGATATGTTTCTGTGTTTGTATTTTGCACTAAGAGCGAGAAGAATTCGCAAGGAGGGAAGACAGGTTTGAGAGTGCATTTTTGATCCATGCAGAGAGAAAGTTGGCACTCAAGGAGAAAATATCTCTGAAAGAAAAATAAAAACTGAGTGTGAAAACAATGATTTGAGGAGAATATTTGAAAGAGAGCAGAAGATCTGAGTGCCAGCATTGTGAACAAAACAAAGGAGATGATTGTAGATTTCAGGAAAAACAGGGTTAGATCAAACCCTGTTTCCATCAACGGAGAAGAAGTGGATGTGGTTGAGGAATATAAATACCTCGGTGTTCATCTGGACAACAGACTGGACTTGAGACTCAACAGTGAAGCCGTCTACAAGAAGGGACAGAGCAGACTGGACTTCTTGAGAAAGCTAAGATCCTTCAAGGGTTGCAGCATTCGTTGCATGTCTTCTATAAGTCTGTGGTTGAGAGCGTCATCTCCTCTGCCATCATCTGTTGGGGCAGCAGCATCAGAGCCAGGGACCTAAAAAGGCTCAACAACCTGATAAAGAAGGCTGGTTCTGTTCTGGGGAACCTCTGGAGCTGATGATGCAAAGAAGGATTTTGCATAAAATCAAGAAAATTATGGACAACCCTGAACATCCTCTTCATTAGACTCTCATTGGAAAACAGTCTCTTCAGTCAAAGGCTTCTTCAGATTGGTTGTAAAATGGGCTGCTACAGGAGAACTTTCCTGCCCACAGCCATCACTGTCTATAATAACTCCTTGACTAAATGAGTTACATGAACATTTAATTTCCCTTTGGTATAAATAAAGTATTTTTGAATTTGAATTGAATTTGAATAACAAGTTTCAAAGGGATGAAATCCTGCTCTTACACTGAAAATGTAAGCTCTTTCTTCTTGGCAATTAAATTACCCCATATCTGACCACTGCACAACTGGAAGAGTGGTGCTTTGTAAACAATCTGTGTTGCTTTCTGAGTTTAGCAAGCAAGTGTTCTGATGCTCGTTCCTGCTCTACATTAGTCAGATTCTTGTACTTCTCACCGTGTTTGTTCTCATAATGGCATCCATTTTTCTTTTTAATGTTAACTGACATACCTAATTGCTAAGAGCTAATTTTTTGAAACACGTTTGCCTTTGTTAAGGTGCATACGTGCACCGACGACATCAAGAAACCAACAGTGGCCTTCAAAATAAAAGCTGCTGCTCTACTTTCTGCTCTACATATTTCGTGCACCTCTAACAAAGTAACAGGATTTACACTTTTACTACAAACTCACGGTAAAAGGTTGTCAGGGGGTCGGATGTACCCTGCGGACTGTAAAATTCCCAGGTGTGCCCTAAACCTAACCATTATCAATACATGTTCAACCCTAAACCTAACCTAAACTCAGTTCACACCTTAGTCTGAAACCTAATCCAAAAACAGCACTTGTCCTTTAAGGAGCTGTGGGTCCACAAAGTAGGATTTGTTAGAGAAATGGGCCTTACAAGGTGAGAAATGCTAAAGCACACACACACACACACACACACACACACACACACACACACATTGCAGACATTGTGAAACAGCAGCTGTAAGGCTGTTAGCGCTACTGTGTATAACTACCTGAGTCCTGTGTGTGAACATGAAGAGGTAGGTCTGAAGAAGAGACGAGGACCTAACTCAAAGAATTTACATCAGTTTTTAGGACATAAGCTCGTAACATCTGTATACTCACAATTAAAGACAAACATTTCTGTAACTGATTCAAACATGCCATGTAGCCATTTTACTGAGAAGAGTTTTGTCATTTTGTGCGATTTCATGTTGTCAGGAGTCTTAAAGGGTGCTCCACAAATAACTCTGCTGAAGGTATGCCGACAGAAGGAGAGTAGCTTGTGATTCTAAAAAGTGGGCTAAAGCATCTCCTCAGCCTAAAGAATCCAGTAAACATGTTGCTTTCAACTACAAAACCTTGTTGCTAGCAAAAGACAGTACTTTGAGTGTCAAACTGGAAACTGACAAAGGACTAGACCTGCATGGTATCAAACCAGTGCAGGAAATTTCACAACCACAAAGGACTCCGTCTATGCAAAATTCATCAACAGTTCAGGTGCTGCGCATTAAAGCTTCGTTGTGCTTTATGGTACATCTGATCTAGATCAGAAAGCTCAGGTAGAGTGATGGCAACACTGAGATAATAAAAATGAATGACAAAAAGAGAGGACAATATGGGTTTATCACAATCAATGTATTAGCCAGGAATGGGAAAACTAGGTGTGCACCCTAAAGAGGGAATGCTTAACCAAAAAAAAAAAAATCACATCAATGATGCACTTTATGGACACTGAATGCGTAATCAGTCTCTAAACTGATTAACTATCAGTTTAGAGACTAAAATAACTTCAGTTTTGTTTTGAAAGCAAGTATGTTCGGTCAAATTGTAATGGGTCTTGAAGGATATACAGAGCTTACTCTCATTGGATAAAAAGTTTTCCGAATTAGTTTGCTATCATCTAAAAAAGTTGGGAAACATGTAGTCTGTGTCTTGGTTCCCCCTCAACTTCAGGATAACAAACTTAACTTTACTGCAGTATTTTATTGAATTAAAATAGGAATATAGAAAAAAAAAAAAAAAATCAAACTGGACCAGTTTGTTTTGTACAGTGCCTTAAGACAACCTGAAGGGCTGCACGGTGGGGCAGTTGGTAGCATGGTTGAACAGTTGGGTAGCAACGTGGGGCAGTTGGGTAGCAATGTAGGGTGGTTCGTAACATGGTTGAGCAGTTGGTAGCACACTGGGGCAGTTGATAGCATGCTGGGGTGGTTAGTAACACCTTTGGGCAGTTTGGTAACACCCTTGGGCAGTTTGTAGCATGCTGGGGCAGTTAACATGCTTGGGCAGCTAGTAGTATGGCTGAGCAGTTGATAGAACGCTGGGGCAGTTGGTAGCACCCTTGGGCAGTTTGTAATATACTGGGGCAGTTGTTAACACACTTGGGCAGTTGGTTGCATGTTTGAGCAGTTGGTAGAATGCTGGGGCAGTTGGTAACACAAAATAATGCGCAGAAACTATAATACACTTTTTCTATCTCTGCACATGAAAATATATTCAACAATATCCAAAATGTTTTGCAATCCACTGACACTCTCCACGTTTCTCACCTGACAGAATGGCCTCCACCAGGTCACCCTCCTGGATCTGTGAGGCAGAGCGCAGCAGCTGCAGCATGTTGTCTGATGTCTGGTCATGACGAAACAGCAGGATCTTTTCAAACATCCCATAGAATCCACACTCTGGCAGCTGACAAAACAAAGAACAAAATAGTTTATTTTAGCCCAGAAAACTTTGTCAGCTTTTGGGGAGGGTGGGGGTGTTTTTTTTTTTTTTTTTTTTTTTTTTTTTTTTTTTTTTTCCCCCCCCCCCTTCTTGTTTTAGGGGGAAATCAACCTATGTACCAAGTTTCATCTCTCCGGCATTTACCAGTTGGTCTATCTCACATTAGGGGGCGCTGTAGAGTTGTTTGGCCACACCATTTTTGATTCCATTAAAACACTAAAATTTCAGTTGGGGGGACAATTTTGGGTGAAGTTTGAGTTCTCATATATGTTTAGGCCTCCAAATTAGCACTTATTCTATGTCAAGAATCATAATAAGAAACGCTATGATTACAATAGGCTTTTGCAGAGCTTTCGCTGCTCGGACCTAATTATAACTGTAAGGACTCACTGGGAGGACCCGGAAATTCAACCACACACAGAAGTACGTAAAGGAAAACAAGTTTATTTAGTATCAGGAACTGGTAGCAGCTCAGGAAGAATCGATGAAGGTCTCCACAAGGGAATCCAACGCAGCACCAGGGGCTAGACGATAATCAGGCAGAGGTTATACACGGAGAGGCAGAGAGAGCAAACTTAACTAGAGGGTCAGGCAATACTCGGTGGTCGTGAAGCGGAGCTTGAGTCAGGGTCCAGAAATCCAGAACCAAAGGAATCTGTAACGGGCTTGGCAGGAGGGGAAGATCCGTGGACGGAAATGGGTCGAAGAAACACAAGAAGGCAAGGCATGAAACGCTGGATTTCTACTGGCTCGTGGCTGTCGATAATCTGGCAGGGAGGCAGGGGCTGAGAGGAGTTAAGTAGAGCAGGGCCCAGGTGGCACAGATCAGCAATCAGGTGACACAGGTGAGTAGAATGAAAACTAATTACAGCATGGGCAGGACCAAACATGAATCATAACAATAACTGCTATAGTTTTGCAGTACTGCCAGTAGATTAATGAAGAAGTCGATGCCCAATAGTAAAAACGAAAACAGTATTTGATCCTGACTCAAAAATAACATAAAAACAAAATGTAAGCACAACTAATTTTATTTTATTTCTTCAAAATTCAAATGGGTCAAGATTTTACTTGTTTTTCATTGGTCCTTTTATAATAACTGCATGTTTCTATGTTAAGTTTTTTTTAGGTTAGCTTAACAGGGAAGCTGCCCATTGAGCAACAGACCTGATTTCAATGCTGAGGCCAGATGTAGACACTCACTTAGAAATTAGGTAATTTTTTGTATATTAGTGCATACAGTGGTCGTTTTATAATCAGAAAGTGGGTTTGATTCCAGCTTCCTCCCATAACATGTCAATGTGTTCCAGGGCAAAACATTTAACCTCTAGACTAGATGAGTCCTATACAAATTCAGCCCATGAACCATTTATAGAACTGACTAGTCTAAATGTGGAACTAAAAATTCCAAGTCTAAAATTCATAGGGTTTACAAAAAGTCTGTTAATGCAAAAATGTCAAAAACTTCAATACAGCTTTCCTTGATTTAATATAAATAAATTTAACCTTTTTATTTTAGCTGTAATATTGTGAATATAATATTACTCTACAGAAAAAACATGTGCATGTGATGTAGTCATAAGTAGTTGAGGGATCCTTACACTCACTTCACCACGTTTTGCTTTTTATGCTCTCCAATGTCAGCTAAAACAGGTCTAGATTTAGATTTCCAAAGAAAACGGCAAGAAACTTTATATATATATATATATATATATATATATATATATATATATATATATATATATATATATATATATATATATATACATACATTATGGCATGCCGTTCAGGAAATTATTGTATATATATATGTTCAAAAGTCTGAATATATGGAATGAAAGTCATCAAGGAATTATGGGTAATGTAGTCCATGGTCCTAAACGGAGAAGAGGAGGGCAGAAACTTCGTCTTTTTAAAAACTATTATGAGGTTGTCACACAATTAAATAGTTTCCAGATGTTTTAAGCAAGAAGGTAGACCTCAATAAGTCATCTGACCAGTCAGTTCATCAATATTGAGCATAATTTGAAATATAGTCTGGGATTTTCGAAACAGCAGGTCTCGGTTCACAGATCGCCACTAACAGATAACCGGTAGCGGGAAATGACAGAGCGCCTATCCGAGATAAGGCAGGGGTGAGAGGGGAGAGCACATTCCAATGCCGCTTAGCTTAGCTTAGCTTAGCTTCGCAGCCAGACGGGTTTGTGAACCGAGCTGTGCTGCTCCCAAAACCCAGAGCATATTTCAAAGAATGCTCAGTGAACTGACTGGTCTGATAAAAATCAAAGGTATACTTTTATGCTTAAAACATTTTGAAACACCTGGCGACCTGTCCGGGGTGTAACCCGCCTCTCGCCCGATGACTGCAGGAGATAGGCACCAGCAGCCCTCGAGACCCTCAAAACAAAAAAGGATAAGCGTGTTGGATAATGGATGGATGGATGGATGGATGGATGGAGGGACATTTTGAAAGTTTTTTGTGACAAACTCAGAATATTATGAAAACGCGAAGTTTCCGTCCTCACCGTTTCTGTTTACCAATGGTGGCGCAGTGCATTGTGGGATATGTTGCTGGCCCAACTCCGCAGAGGGATGGATCCTTAATAAAATGGGTGAAATAAGAACATCTCTGGGTTGTTTTTAAAGTACTTGTTTTGATGCGTACCTAGGATTAGAACAGTGCTCGGGCCACTGTCGATGAAGTATCAAAAGCACGGGAATACACACCAACAGAGAACTATGCATGTTTTGAGCCACATTACCCACAATTCCTCGAGCCCAGTCCGACTTTCATTCCATATATTCAAAGTTTCATTCCATGTATTCAGACTTTCATTCAATATGTTCAAGATTCATTCCATATATTCAGACTTTTGAACATATATATACAATAATTTCCTGATATATATATATATATATATATATATATATATATATATATATATATATATATATATATATATATATATATATATATATATATTACTCAGCAACTCTCCCCTCAAACACATACTGTATATATATTTCTAATCCACAGCAGTTCATATGATGCAACTGTGTGAGGAAGGCTTCTCACAAGGTTTGAAGTGTTACTATAGAAAACTTTGATCATTTTTCTTTTAGTGAGATAAGGCACTGATGTTGGATGAGAAGGCCATCTCCTCTGTATGCCATCCCAGGGGTGTTCTGTTGGGTTGAGGGCAGGACTCTGTGCAGGCCAGTCAAATTCTTTCACACGAAACTGGTTCATCCATGACTTGGATTGGGCTTTGCTATGTGTTTTGGTACAGTCATGTAGGAAGAGTAAGGGACCATTCCCTAACTGCTCCTGCAAGGTTGGGGGCATGAATCTGTGCAAAAAGTCTGGTTTTGCTGAAGCATTAAAACTTCTTTTAACTGGAACTAGGGTCTGATGCCCCACTTTAGAATCCCTTCTGTACCAAACTTTACATCCTGCTCCTCTGACAAACAGGGGAGAAGGATTCATCACTCAAGAGAAGAGGTCCCTACTGCTCTAGAATCCAGCAATATCATCCTTAACAACATTGCACTTGATGATGTAAGCCTTGGCCATGGAAACTCATTCCATGAATCTTTCTGCGCGCTGTTCTTCAGATAATCTGAAGGCCACATGATGTTTGGGGGTCCAGAGCTGTTGCCTCTGCCAACAGCTGGCAGGACCTGTTTCTCTATGTGGCTCAGGACTCACTCCCCCCACTCTGTAATTTTACATGGCCTGTCACTTTGTGGCTGAGTTCCTGTCATTCCTAATCACTTCCACTTTGTTATACTAGCAAAAACTTTTGTCATTCTAGTGTTCTGACCAATATTTAGCTTAGATGTCTATGTGCCTCGTAGCCATCACTGTGACAGATGATTTCTTAATGGGGGGAATTAAAAGAACTTAGCAACATGAATCCAACATCTATGAACAATAAAACTAAATGATCAGCAATATTCTTTGTGAAACTTAAATTCCATCAAACAATGTTGCTTTACACCACACAAGGCTGTTAATGAAATTGAAAGCATAATGAACAATAAAATAAGTATAACTTGTGTGAAGTTTAAACAGCCTCATCTAGATTCAAACATTCCCTCTGTAACAATAACAAGTCACGTAAAACCTTATTACCATTTTGGCAAAATAATGTTGGAATTGACCGAAAAAGTCAGGATGGATTTTATTTGCTCATCAATGTTTCTGGATAACCTATAATATGTCACAGTCTGTTAAGTTTTTCATCATTTAAATTATTTAGCTCTTTGTGTTCTGTTGACACTAAGTAGTTTCTGTTTAATCTACACCACAAACATATTTTTAAAACATAACATCTGCCTACACTTCAAAATATAGAAATTACATTTATATGGAAAATGTCTTAACTATAACCAGAGAGGTGAATATGAGATGCAGGAAAAGAGGAAGAGGAGACGTTGTGAGCAGAAAATTACGACAAAAAGAAAGTACATGAGGTTGAGCGCGCTTATTGTTCAGATCTTCACCTGCTTCTCTACTCAGCTCCTCAATGATACACATCATAGATACATTTTTTAAGTGTGCTGTCGCCATGGCAGCACTGCAGCTCTTGTTGTCATAGAGACAAAAAACAAGGCTGATTCCTCTCCATCTTTCCAATCTCTCTTTAATATATTCAGCTTCAAGACTTTATGTGCTGGACATTCTGCACGACGTGCTGAACAGCTGCAGAACCCCAAATGCTCCAATCTAATGCCCCCAAAGCTGGAGGTTGTAAGGTTTATGATCAAAGTGTTAGCCATCAGATATAGTTAATGCATAATATCAGTTACACTCCTCCTCCTCACAAGCTTTGGTAATTGAAAATAAAAAAGTGATCATTGTATGAACAGTTATAACCACTGCCACCTATTAGAGCTAGTGATCCACTGCAACAGTTTACAATTAAAATTTTTAAACTAACTAAAAATGACCACACAATTCAGTTGTGTAACATGGAATATTTTCAATGACTGCTGTTTTCTGAATGACTTGAAAGTTTTAGCAAGCCAGTTTAGTTTAGTTCCTATGATATGCAGCTCTTGTGAGTAGGGATGGGAATCAAGTTCCCAGTAGTTCAATTCCTTGGAATTGTTCATCTGCCTGATAAATGATTCCGCTTGTTGGTTCCAGTAACGTTTTTGGATGATGATGTATTGTACATGCTCTGTATTTTGATCCAGAACATATAGCATCACGGCAAAAGTCGAGACAGAGGGATTTTTATTTTTTGAGCCAGCTTTAATTTTGTTTGAATTGAATGAAACATAGTGCATATTTTGAATGAGAGATTTTATTTCCTAACTCAATGAGAATCGATAAGTGAGATCGATAATGGAGTCAGTATCAATAAATTATCAATTCCTATCCCTACTTGTGAGCAGAAAATAAAAAGTCATCCAAGCTTTTACATCTTTGAAAACAAGCTTCCAATCTGTGTACCTGATTGTATTCATCTGGCATCGGGGAATATTATAGCTCAGTGTAATCATCACTACAATAAAACAGCCTCTGCTGGCAGATAATTTTACCTTTAGGGGGAATAAAACATAACAGTTTAAGAGCAGAACCATGTGAAACATGAGTAACTGTTGTGTTTCTCCTGTGTACTGAATATGTCAAGGATGCACACAAAGCACAATAGGATACCTCCTTGGTTTTTACTACTTAGCTTCTGTTGGTATTGAAGGTAGATTTTGATGCAACCAGTTTCAGTTTATCTAGATAATAAGATAACAGTAACTTGAGCCTCAGCCCAGTTATTTTTGTCAATTGAAATTCTGAACTTCTTAGACCAGGGGTCTCCAACTCCAATCCTCAGAAGCTACTGTCCTGCAGCTTTAACATACAATCTTTGTTCCAACATAGCTGAATCAAATGAATAGCTCGTTACCAGGCCTTTGCCAAACTTGATGTCTGCTTAAGAGGTAGTTTAATCATCTAAATAAGGTTTGTCGGAGCAGGGATGCATCCAACAGCTACAGGATAGTAGCTCTTGAGGACTGTAGTTGGAGACAACTGTCTTAGACTATCATTGCAAAACTGCCTGAAATTGCTTCTGTTCTTAGTGTACCCAAAGTGTCTACTGATGCATGTTCTATACATACCAAGGATCATATTAGAAGCACCTTGTTGTCATCTAGCGGTCCAAGTCGGAGTGACTTCGGGTTGATTTTACACTAATAAAGGTCTATTTGAAATGATGTGATGATGTACCAGAAAGCATTATATACAAACCTATGTTGCAATTCAATCCATTTTTTGATGTATTCAAATCAGTATACAATCACAACAATAAACCTTTCATTAGGTGCCTTTAACACATATCTGATGCTGAAATGCACCACGAAAAAACACATTACAGCATTTTAGCTGTGAACCATTGATGATTCTGAATTCAAACAAGTTTAAAAAATAGTCTCTGGGTACCAAGTTTGGACCATTGGTTACAGACCAGACTCCACTAATGTGGGTAACTGTTTCTATCTTAAAAATAAGTTGACACTCTAATGACAGTCACGTATAAATCAGTACACTTTTTTTTATCATATTTAAAACTGAAAGTTTTTGATATTTATAAAAGGCTCGTACAACCACAATTACCAATAGCATTCCAGGATGTTAAATGGAGGGAGTTAATATAAGATGAAAAGAAAGAGCCATGAGTGGAGAAAAGTGAGGACATGAAACAAGCAGGACAATGAGATGGACGAAAGACACATATCCGTTCATCATCTTGAAACTTGTTTGGAAAGCAATGGTCTGTCTGTATGTGTGCATCTCTAATAATGGCCCTCACAAGGACATTTCACAGTCCCAATCATCATCAGTTGCCAGGCAACAAAGAGAAAGCTCTACTGACTGATACACAGTATACACAGTTCCATTATTACTGTTATAGAGGGGTAGAGGTGTGAGTATATGTGTTCATAGCCTATGTGAGGTTGTAACCAAATTGCTGCATGTATTAAAGTTGTTTAAGTTATGATGTTACTTCTGGATCTGCCCCAGGATCTCATCCTTGTTAGACAGTTCAAATAGCATTGATATGAATGAGCATCAAAAGGAATCTGAGTTTCACCTGGGTGGTGGAGCTTCTCTCCTTATCTCTAGCTCTAAACTTGGCCATTGTGGTATGACTCGGCATATGTCCGAACACCCTTAGTCGAATTAATAAAATTTTATTTATGTAGCACGATATAGATAACAAAGTCCTGGAAAACAAAAACAACTAAGAACATAACCATAAGAACACAGAATAGTTAATTAAAAGCTATTTTAAAAAACAGAATTTTAAAGTAGATTTTTTTTAAAACCTCAACAGAGTCCACCAACCTCTGTTGAGGTTTTACATTTTACCCAACCGCTAACGTTTGGCCGTGACGTATATAATGTGCCTCTTCAACGCTATGAAGCTTACCAGAAATAGCCTGCGCTTTAAACAACCATCTTCCACTGCGAAGAGAGAAGTGCCTAACTGAACGAGATGGCTGTTAATGTTAATTCAATATTTGAGAGCGTGGCCAACACAGACTGAATGGATTCGGTCACTTCCTCTGCTGCCACTGCTAAAACTACAGGGAGATTACAATTCTAAAACAGCACAGAAAATCAACATCATCGTTCACAACTTCTCCTACTGTTCTGATTTGCCTGGTTGAAATTGTACCAGAGGAATCCAAGTCAGTGGGAGAAAGCCCTAACTAAGCACTGAGCGAGATCTGAATCGAGCAGAATAGTGAAGGAACACTATAGCCAGGATACCAGAATTCAACTGTTTTTGCAAAAGCACCAGCTAGTTCATAAAAGACATGCTGACCGATCATTTACCTGAAGTACCCACCACAAAAGGTTAACAGGACATGTCATTAGCCTTCTTTAAGTTCACAAATCAGAGCCAAACACCTTTGACAACTGGAGCCATTTAAATATCTTGGCTAACTACCACAGTTATCAGACTCCGTTATGAACCTAAGGCGTTTGAACTTTGGTTTTCATCTGTGTTTATGTTTTGATCATTTCTTTATTGTTTATTTGCTTAGGTCGTTCCATTTTAATTTTCTCCTTGAATTCATTTCTTTTCATTATTTGTGCTTTTGGCTTGTTTCCTTATATTAGTGTTTCTTTCTGTTTATTGTTTAAGATAGTTTCAGGCCTATTATATCTCTTTACCTTCCATCCTCCATTCCCTCTGTTCTTTCACACAATTTCCATCAGCTGTGCATTATACCTTACTGTTTAGCTCTTCTGGTTCTTTTGGAGACACTTTTCAGTTTGAATTATTCCCCACTGACTCCTCCGTTATACTCCGTAATGTTACTGGTTGTTTCTCTGTGTTTATTACTTTGAGTAACCTAATAACCTTTGCCAGTGCTTTTTGTTTTTTCATTAAAACTTCTTGCTCTCCACTACAAGTCTCTGTGCCTGGGTTCACTACAAACAGATTATAACAGACTCAACCTTTTTCGAGCAGGATAAGGTGACAGGATTAAGTATATTCAAAATGCAGTTTTGCCCTACATAAAAATATCCTTAGTCTGGCTCAAAGGTGCTCTCAGAACATAGTTGAGGACACTGACATTCTGTCTCCATAGCTTGTATAAATTCCTCCCTTTAGGATTTCTCAAAGTAAGCCAAGGACTAAAGCACTTATTTATTTGTAAGGCTCTTCCAGAGTCACAGATCTCCTGGATATGGTTCTTCACTAGATGTTCCAAATTCACCACCTTTTTGGCAGCGGAGAATGTGAACGAAGCCGTTCAGTCTGTGTTGGCCACAGTTCCAAATACTGAAACAACATTAACAGTCATCTTGTTCGGCTCGGCACTTCTCTCTTCGCAGTGATTGATGGATATTTACAGCACACGTAATTTCCGGTAAGCTTCTTAACATAGCTTCTTTCACAGTTGAGCTGGTAAACTACGTCACACCCAAATGTTAGTGATTGGGTAAAATCATATCCAATCCTTTATAACTTAAACAGGGACCATGCTTACAGGAAGCAATTGTTTCTAAATAGCTGAGAGCCCAGACCTTCTGTATGAAGCACAGTATAGAACAAGAGGCTGGTTTTTACCAGGCTAGGTTAAGCTGGGTTCATAGTTGAGGCATGAAACTAGGCTTGAGGAGGTATGCACCAATTGCGTTGTCCCTGCTCCTGCTCATTGATCTCCAGTGCTGACATAGTATCTGCTCATGCACCTCCAAATTTTAGTAACTTGGCGTGGATCGCACACTCCACTTTTCATTAACTATTTGGAAGATGTTTTTGCAGAGCAGGTTCGTCTTGACCGCCATATATATGATCCCTCTATGAAGGCTGACTTTTCGGTGAATACTACACCAAAAGCCTCACTGCTTTATCGGCTCGCACACACTCAACGTGAACCTCTAAAAGCTCAAATATAAAGGCCAAGATATAGTTGCACTTTTAATGGCTCACGTTAAACGTGCAGTGAAGCTGATGTGAGCGCACATTTGTAAGCGGAGAGTAACGTGTGGCGTGTGCGCTTATCTTACACATGCTTGCTCAATACATGTTCTGGCACACGCTTGACTGTGTCTGTGCTGCAACTTAATAAAGTAGAATAGAAATATCCTTTATTGCTCTGCAGTGGGGAAATTCCCTTGTGATAGGCAATCAAAGCATGTAGAGCAGGGATGCCCAACTAAAATACCAAGAGGTCCATTACCGCCATCATCCAAACAATCTGGGGTCCAAACATTTTTAATCAATCATCAAAACATAATTTAATATTTCATTTTTATTTTACATTTAATCAACAATAAACATTTGATCTTTTTTAGCTGCTGATCAATTATTCATTTGTCCATTAAATCATCTACTGAACTGAAAAGTGCAATCCAATTTAAATACCAATATTATAGTAGGAAAAAAAAAATATTATCTAATAATCTCACAGTGAACAATTGTATTCTCGCTGTTGGGACTTTGATACTGTTGTCAGCCATGTATCTTGCTCATATTCTCCCCTCAGTTCATTTATCCTCCTTATCCTACTATAAAAAAGCCTAAGAACTCATAGAACTACAAATGCACTATTATGTCCTCTTGTCAAGGACACTAACTCACATATAATGCTATGAAAACAAAAGACATTCGTAGTATAACAGTATAATCTGGCAAAATTGACCCATTACATTGAGAGGAAGGGAAGTGTCCTCCATTTTCACACAAAATAAATAAGCAACCACTTTCAAACTATCCAATGCTTATTTAACAATACTTATCCCCAATACAAATGTACTGAATTGATAGAGCCATCACAGAGGAAGTCCACAGACAACACATCAAGAACCATTTTGATCCTCCATTTAAAACAGAAATCACCCTGTTTCCTCAGAATTCAACAAGATAATCAAGTTATTAGTGCAATACAAACATTTTAAAATCTGCCGGTGTTTTCTTAACAACAATAAACAATTTATAGCATTTTCATAGAGCCAGCACCACATGGAAAAAAAAGCAATAAAATGCAGTATCAGTATGATTTTCTCAAATAAAGATATTGGTCCTAAACTAATTTTGACCCATTTTAAAACAGAAAACCACCTCTCATTCTCATAGTTAGACACAGGCAAGGGTAAAAACAGTCTTAACATAAACATTCAGAAATGTTGTCTGAAGTCCATGTCTCTCAAGAGCTTGTATCAGCTATACAGCTGAAGTCTCATTCTGCTCAAAGTCTAGACTTTTTCGTTCTCCGTCAGTCTGACTGACGGTGTCAAAAAAACAAAACAAAACAGATGCGCTCCAAAGCACCTGGTCCATGACTCTCAAACGCACTGTCAGCTCCCAGATAGATGGGGATTTTTATTGAATGGGTTTTTTTTATTGAATGATTTAATTACCTCCACAATTTACTCTGTGCGTAGAGTTGTCTGCGTGTCTACACCAAGTGGTCAGGTGTGTGAACTGTAATCTGTCAAAATGACTGATGGCCTTCAGATTTTTGTATCACTGTTTACAAAAACTAGTCAAATATGGAAAATACTACATTAATGCGACCCCTGACAAAATGCTTGAACTGAATAAGTTTGTCTGACAATAAACTATCCAGATCTCAACTCACGCTCACAGTCCCAGGCAGCGTCCCTCTGTGCAGCGCAAGGGCGGACAGTTTGACATAATGCTAATGCTAAACATAAAGATATTTTGCTTGTGCCCTCACTGCCCTGGGCCCTTTAGAGGCTGTAGGCCCCTGGGCCCAGTTACCCATATGGGTAATCCGGCCCTGCAAGTGGAGCATCATAGCGAAAGCCGTAATGCTCCACTTGTGAAAGAAAATTTGTTGGGCTTCTCCTTGGCACTCAGACAATGATTCAGAGTGCCACACTGCCAGACAAGAGACATTGAAAAAAAGAAAACTATTTTTTGTGTTTTCTCAGGTCATTTGCCTATAAATTATCCCACTAAACACTGTCTTGCATTTGAACTTTGGTTTCTGTTAGGATCTTAATTTGACACATATATTACTAAATTATATTAAGTTTAGAATGCCATATAAAATATTTATCCCCTGTTAATGACTCTAAAACACTAGGTACGTTTCTAACCAAGCCTATGATCAGTTAGCTCAACATGGATGTCATTTATTAAGCAGGTAAGGACCAGTATGAGTTTTTCCTGTATAATATGCTGTATAAGTATCATCTTGTTGCACTTTTTCACAACATGGTTTAATGACTTTTACTGAATATAAAAAACAAATAACTATTTCTCTTGCTGCTAAGATAACATAACACTGTTTTTACATTGTATTATCTATACACGTAAAACATATCCATATATTTAACAGTGATGAACAGTAAAATTGTGACAGGAAAAATCTGCAAACTATAAAACAATTTAAAAATGTTGATTTGATGCGAAGTCACCGTAAATAAATTAATCTGTGAAAACAGTAATTTGTACATTATTTCTCTGTAAAAATACTTAACACTACCGTAAATAACTCTTCCGGTGTTTTTTCAATGTAAAATTCTCATTAAATTTATAACAGTCAAACACTATGATTTTTACATTTATTTGTTGAAAAAAGTACAGGTTTTAACTGCTGAATACAAGTATGGTTGTGCTGGTAATGAATGGATGCTGTAATATGACATTGTGATTTTTGAAATATTTTCATATAATAATGGATTAAATAGCACTACTCAAGAAATTGAAAGCACTTTACTCTGAATCCATTCTTGATTCACTCCACCTTCACACATTGGTCATGTTGACCTGTGTGAGACTGTAAGAATAAGCAGAGTACAATTTATTAGATTTTTTTTCCTCAAGCGTCATATTTGAGTAAAATCAAATCATTTCATGTCTATCAGTTTCCTTTTGTTTTGTGATTTTTAATACAGCATATCCTTCTTTACACTTAAAACATTGTATTGGATGTATTTTTTTGTAAGGAACAAGGCATGTAGCTTTAACAATATATTCTGTTTAGCTCATAAATCCATTAGCTTTAAATTTCAAAGCCAACAACGTGATAAACCTACAGCTAATGATAGACAGATACATTATTGAGTGAAATCATATGTTATGATCCCAAAAGCATTAAAATAATAGTTTATTATTAAAATAATAATAAATAAGTAATAGTATATCTGTTTTTTCATGGAAAATAAAGCTGATTTTAAAAGTATCTCATCTAAAAACTGTTTCCCTCCTGAAGTCTGGAGCATCATTACACACCAAGGCGCCTGAATTCAAACGGACCAATCAGTGCACTGCATCAGGCTCCAAAGCAGGCAATGTCTGAACAGCTGCACATAAGTTTTACTTTGGACTATACAGCATCAAGCTATCTTCGTTTTCATTAAGTTGTTTCTATTTTCTTGGATTTTACCTCAACCACAGCTTGTCTTCAGTTACTAAGGTAAGAAAATAATCTAGTTTGGTTTATTTATTAACAGTGTTGTGTTGCAGACAGCTAAGGCACAAATGATAAAGTTGCGTTAGCTTTAGCTCCTGTATAGCATTAACGTTAGCCACCTTAGACTACAAACAGCCTGCTAACGCCAGTAGTGCATGTTACAGAGACGTGTGTATTAATGTAAACTGTCTTAGCTCCATTTTAATGCTTTCAGTATGCATGGCCTGCATTTTCCTCCCTTTTTTGATACCAGGCTGGAGCTTTATGTTAGTTAACCTAACAGGTGTGTCATGTCGAAGATGTGTTCTTGCAACATATGTGGAGAATCGGTTCAGTCCGTGAAAGCTTATTTTTCATTGTAGACTGCATCGAAATGAACCCCAGTGTATTTTTAAATGTGTTGAAGCAGATTGTAAGCAGGTGTTTTCTGGATATGCAGCTTTAAAGTCTCACTTTTACTGCCACCACACTGGTGCCATGGCCGTCCTAATTTTTTTTATTACTCTCAGGTTCCTCCTGCTGATACATTCATTTTGAGCATCGACAAAAAGATCGCCAACGACCACATCACAACCTTCACCTCCGCAATCTGCTTGATGTTTGGCAGTTATTACTGTTTAACATACACTACCCTGTGTTACTACGATCAACCCTGGAGTTCCTCCAACAGTAAAATTTCTGATTTTATGGATTCTTTTTTGTATTCATCAATTTTGATATCCCGTATCTGGTTGTTAATTTTTTCAATTTCTCACTCTTTTTTTCATAAAGGTGTTTTTTTTCCATAAATCCTGAGAGAGACACCAAGATTGAGTCCAAGAAGAGAAAAGTGTTCTCACTCAATCCCAGAGTCCTCGCTCTCATTTCAGACACTGCTGACCATGAGTGGCTCTAGCCTTCCCCCTCTTGTTTTGGGGGATGTAAGAAAGGTGTGTTACATACTCTACAGATGTTTTTGTTATTGAAATAATTGTTACACTTCAGAATGTCAGTGGAAAGTTTTTAACAATTTGAAGGACTAAACAAGATTTGTTAAAGTACCTGTTCAATATTGTGCTTTGCTTAGTTCCAGCAGTTTCTTAGATTATAATTTTCTTACACTATTAAAGATTTGTGCATTCTAATGACATAAAAAGGTATGCTGCTTGTACATC